>JAJUPC010000352.1:0-386111 GCA_023614405.1 Avena insularis | reverse complement strand
CAATGGCATCTACTGATCCATGTGGTTTATGAAAAGAACATACATGCAATGGCATCTAGTGGATCCATGTGATTTAGGTATAGAACACACATGCAATGAAATCTCTAGTGAATCCATGTGGTTTATGAAAAAAACACATGTATGCAATGAACTCTAGTGGATCCATGTGTTTTGCGAAAAGAACACACATGCAATGAACTTCCTAGTGGATCCATGTGGTTTATGAAAAGAACACACATGCAATGTCATATAGTGGATCGATTTTGTTTACGGTGCTAAAAAGAACACATGCTACATGCAATGTCATCTGCGTGCATCCATGTGGTTTATGAAAAGAACACACATGCGCAATGGTGCATCAGGGATCCATGTGGTTTAGGATAGAACACACATGCAATGGCATCTTACATTGATCCATGTGGTTTATGAAAAAAAACACATGAAATAGCAAGACTATTGGATCCATGTGGTTTATGAAAATAACACACATGCAATGGCATCTACTGGATCTCATGTGGTTTATGAAAAGAACACACGCAATGAACTCTAGTGATCCATGGTTTAGGCAAAGATCACACATGCAATGGCATCTAATGGGATCCATGTGTGGTTTATGAAAAGAACACACATGCAATGGCATCTCGTGGATCCATGTGGTTTATGAAAAGAACACACATGAAATAGCATCTATTGGATCCATGTGGTTTATGAAAATAACACACATGCAATGGCATCTAGTGGATCCATGTGTTTAGGGCACGAACACACATGCAATGAACTCTAGTGATCCATGTGGTTTATGAAAAGAACACACATGCAATGTCATATAGTGGATCTATTTTGTTTATGAAAAGAACACACATGCAATGGCATCGATTGGATCCAGTTCTTTTATGAAAAGAACACAAATGCAATCATCTCTAGTGAATACATGAGGTGGATGAAAATTAAACACATGCGATGAACTCGAGTGGATCCATGTGCTTTATGAAAAGAACACACATGCAATGGTATCTCCAATCCATGTGGTTTATGAAAATAACACACATGCAATGCCACCTAGTGGATCCATGTGGTTTAGGCATAGAACACACATGCAATAAACCTAGTGGATCAATGTGGTTTAGGCAAAGAACACACATGCAATGGCATCTACTGTCCATGTGGTTTATGAAAAAGAACATACATGCAATGGCATCTAGTGGATCCATGGTTTAGGTATAGAACACACATGCAATGAACTTCTAGTGGATCCATGTGCTTTATGAAAAGAACACACATACACTGAACTCTAGTGGATCCATGTGGTTTATGAAAAGAACACACATGCAATGGCATCTAGTGGATCTATTTTGATTATGTAAAGAAAACACTTGCTATGGCATGTAGTGGATACATTTGGTTTATTAAAAGAACACACATGCAATGGCATCTATGTGGTTTAGGCATAGAACACACATGCAATGGCATCTACTGATCCATGTGGTTTATGAAAAAAAAACACATGAAATAGCATCTATTGGATCCATGTGGTTTATGAAAATAACACACATGCAATGGCATCTACTGGATCCATGGTTTATGAAAAGAACACACATGCAATGATCTCTAGTGAATCCATGTGGTTTAGGCAAAGATCACACATGCAATGGCATCTAATGGATCCATGGTTTATGAAAAGAACATACATGCAATGGCATCTCGTGGATCCATGTGGTTTATGAAAAACACACATGCACAGCATCTATTTGATCCATGTGGTTTATGAAAAGAACACACATGCAATGGCATCTAGTGGATCCTTGTGGTTTAGGAGTACAACACACATTTAATGGAATCTAGTGGACCCATGTGGTGTATGAAAATAACACACATGCAATGAATTCTATTGGATCCATGTGGTTTAGGCAAAGAACACACATGCAATGGCATCTAGGGGATCCATGAGGTTTATGAAAATAACACACACGCAATGAACTCTAGTGGATCCATGTGGTTTAGGCAAAGATCACATGCAATGGAATCTAGTGGATCCATGTGGTTTATGAAAAGAACACATATGCAATGGCATCTAGTGGATCCATGGTTTAGGCATAGAACACACATGCAATGAACTCTAGTGGATCCATGTGGTTTATGAAAAGAACACACATGCAATGAACTCTAGTGGAGCCATGTGGTTTATGAAAAGATCACACATGCAATGGCATCTAGTGGATCCATGTGGTTTGTTAAAAGAACAGACATGCAATGGCATTCTAGTGGATCCTTGTGGTTTAGGCATAGAACACACATGCAAAGAAAATAACACACATGCAATGGCATCTAGTGGATCCATGTGGTTTAGGCATCTAACAAACATGAAATGAACTTAGTGGATGCATGTGTTTTATGAAAAGAACACACATGCAATGAACTTCTAGTGGATCCATGTGGTTTATGAAAAGAACACACATGCAATGTCATATAGTGGATCGATTTTGTTTATTTAAAAGAACACACATGCAATGTCATCTAGTGGATCCATGTGTTTTATGAAAAGAACACACATGCAATGGCATCTAGTGGATCCATGTGGTTTAGGCATCGAACAAAACATGCAATGAACTCTAGTGGATCCATGTGTTTTATGAAAAGAACACACATGCAATGAACTATAGTTGATCCATGTGGTTTATGAAAAGAACACACATGCAATGTCATATAGTGGATCGATTTTGTTTTAAAAGAACACACATGCGATGTCATCTAGTGCATCCATGTGGTTTATGAAAAGAACACACATGCAATGGCATCTAGGGGATCCATGTGGTTTAGGATAGAACACACATGCAATGATCTCTAGTGAATCCATGTGGTTTATAAAAATAAACACATGCAATGAACTCTAGTGGATCCATGTGGTTTATGAAAAGAACACACATGCAATGGCTCGTGGATCCATGTTGTTTATGAAAATAACACACATGCAATGGCATCTAGTGGATCCTTGTGGTTTAGGAGTACAACACACATTTAATGGCATCTAGTGGAACCATGTGGTTTATGAGAATAACACACATGCAACGAATTCTATTGGATCCATGTGGTTTAGGCAAAGAACACACATGCAATGGCATCTAGTGGATCCATGAGGTTTATGAAAATAACACACATGCAATGGCATCTACTGGATCCATGTGGTTTATGAAAAGAACACACGCAATGAACTCTAGTGGATCCATGTGGTTTAGGCAAAGATCACACATGCAATGGCATCTAATGGATCCATCTGGTTTATGAAAAGAACACAGATGCAATGGCATCTAGTGGATCCATGTGGTTTAGGCATACAACACAAATGCAATGAACTCTAGTGGATCCATGTGGTTTATGAAAAGAACACACATGCAATGAACTCTAGTGGATCCATGTGGTTTATGAAAAGATCACACATGCAATGGCATCTAGTGGATCCATGTGGTTTATGAAAAGAACAGACATGCAATGGCATCTAGTGGATCCTTGTGGTTTAGGCATAGAACACACATGCAAAGAAAATAACACACATGCAATGGCATCTAGTGGATCCATGTGGTTTAGCCATCGAACAAACATGCAATGAACTCTAGTGGATGCATGTGTTTTATGAAAAGAACACACATGCAATGAACTCTAGTGGATCCATGTGGTTTATGAAAAGAACACACATGCAATGTCATATAGTGGATCGATTTTGTTTATTTAAAAAGAACACACATGCAATGTCATCTAGTGCATCCATGTGGTTTATGAAAAGAACACACATGCAATGGCATCTAGTGGATCCATGTGGTTTAGGTATCGAACAAACATGCAATGAACTCTAGTGGATCCATGTGTTTTATGAAAAGAACACACATGCAATGAACTCTAGTGGATCCATGTGGTTTATGAAAAGAACACATATGCAATGTCATATAGTGGATCGATTTTGTTTACGAAAAGAACACACATGCGATGTCATCTAGTGCATCCATGTGGTTTATGAAAAGAACACACATGCAATGGCATCTGGGGGATCCATGTGGTTTAGGGATAGAAGACACATGCAATGATCTCTAGTGAATCCATGTGGTTTATGAAAAAAAAACATGCAATGAAATCTAGTGGATCCATGTGGTTTATGAAAAGAACACACATGCAATGGCATCTCGTGGATCCATGTGGTTTATGAAAAGAACACACATGCAATGGCATCTAGTGGATCCTTGTGGTTTAGGAGTACAACACACATTTAATGGCATCTAGTGGAACCATGTGGTTTATGAGAATAACACACATTCAATGAATTCTATTGGATCCATGTGGTTTAGGCAAAGAACACACATGCAATGGCATCTAGTGGATCCATGTGGTTTATGAAAATAACACACATGCAATGGCATCTACTGGATCCATGTGGTTTATGAAAAGAACACACACGCAATGAACTCTAGTGGATCCATGTGGTTTATGAAAAGAACACACATGCAATGTCATATAGTGGATCGATTTTGTTTACGAAAAGAACACACATGCAATGGCATCTAGTGCATCCATGTGGTTTATGAAAAGAACACACATGCAATGGCATCTAGGGATCCATGTGGTTTAGGATAGAACACACATGCAATGATCTCTAGTGAATCCATGTGGTTTATGAAAATAAAACACATGCAACGAACTCTAGTGGATCCATGTGGTTTATGAAAAGAACACACATGCAATGGCATCTCGTGGATCCATGTGGTTTATGAAAAGAACACACATGCAATGCCATCTAGTGGATCCATGGTTTAGGCATAGAACACACATGCAATGAACTCTAGTGGATCAATGTGGTTTAGGCAAAGAACACACATGCAATGGTATCTACTGATCCATGTGGTTTATGAAAGAACATACATGCAATGGCATCTAGTGGATCCATGTGATTTAGGCATAGAACACACATGCAATGAACTCTAGGGAATCCATGTGGTTTATGAAAATAAAACACATGCAATGAACTCTAGTGGATCCATGTGGTTTATGAAAATAACACACATGCAATGGCATCTCGTGGATCCATGTGGTTTATGAAAAGAACACACAAGAAATAGCATCTATTGGATCCATGTGGTTTATGAAAATAACACACATGCAATGGCCTCTAGTGGATACATGTGGTTTATGCATAGAACACACATGCAATGAACTCTAGTGGATCCATGTGGTTTATGAAAAGAACACACATGCAATGTCATATAGTGGATCGATTTTGTTTATGAAAAGAACACACATGCAATGGCATCTAGTGGATCCATGTGGTTTATGAAAAGAACACATGCAATCATCTCTAGTGAATCCATGTGGTTTATGAAAATAAAACACATGCGATGAACTCTAGTGGATCCATGGGGTTTATGAAAAGAACATACATGCAATGGCATCTCTTGTATCCATGTGGTTTCGAAAAGAACACACATGCAATGCCATCTAGTGGATCCATGTGGTTTAGGCATAGAACACACATGCAATGAACTCTAGTGGATCAATGTGGTTTAGGAAAAGAACACACATGCAATGGCATCTACTGATCCATGTGGTTTAGGAAAATAACACACATGCAATGGCATCTAGTGGATCCATGTGGTTTAGGAATAGAAGACATATGCCATGAACTCTAGTGGATCCATGTGCTTTATGAAAAGAACACACATGCACTGAACTCTAGTGGATCCATGTGGTTTATGAAAAGAACACACATGCAATGGCATCTAGTGGATCCATTTTGTTTATGAAAAGAACACACATGCAATGGCATGTGTGCATCCATGTGGTTTATGAAAAGAACACACATACAATGGCATCTAATGGATCCATGTGGTTTAGGGATATAACACACATGCAATGAACTCTAGTGAATCCATGTGGTTTATGAAAATAAAACACATGCAATGAACTCTAGTGGATCCATGTGGTTTATGAAAATAACACACATGCAATGGCATCTCGTGGATCCATGTGGTTTATGAAAAGAACACACACGTAATGAACTCTAGTGGATGCATGTGGTTTATGAAAAGAACACATGCAATGGCATATAGTGGATCTATTTTGTTTATGAAAGAACACATGCAATGGAATCTAGTGCATCAATGTGGTTAATGAAAAGAACACATGAAAATGAATCTCGCTCGAGATTCGGATTGGCTAGCAAATAGGTGAGGGTGGTCTTCCAAGATCATCTTCTCTTTCCCATGTTAAGCTTCCTCGGAATGATGATTCCATTGTACTTTGCAAAATTTGATAGTCTTTGTCCTTGTGACTCTTTCATGGGTCTCAAGTATCTTGATAGGCTTTCTTCAGGTGAGGTCACTTTCTAGTTGAACTTCCTCCAAAGATATGGTATCCTTCAAAGAAGATCCTTCCATTTCTGGATGACATTTCTTAAGTCGACTCACATGAAAAACATTATGGACGCTAATAGAGATGCCATTCGATTTCATATGCAGCTTCTCCTTGCGACTTAGAATGTTGAATGGTCCAACATATCTTGGTGCTAACTTTCCTTTGACTCCAAATCTTACTCCAAAGTGGTGATACTCTAAGATAAGCTTCATCCCCAACTTCGTAAGTGACTTCTCTACGCTTAGCATCTCGTAGCTTTTCGTCGAGACTGCTATCTTCAACTGTCTCAACCAATTTGACCTTTTCTTCATGCCTTTGATAAGATCTGGTCCAAACAAACTTCTTTCTCCCACACCATTCCATAGCAATGGGGTGGTACACTTTCTTCCGTATAGAAACTCGAATGGTGCCATCCCAATACTAGATTGGTGATCGTTGTTGTAAGAGAACTCGCATAAGGCAGACTTTCATCCCAACTTGCTCCATAGTTCAGGGCACATGCCTCAACATGTATTCAAGAATTTGATTAATCCTTTCTGCTTGTCCATCGGTTTGAGGATGAAAAGCAAGGTTGAATTCCAATCTGCTTCCTAAAGATTCATGAAGCTGCTCCAAAAGTGAGAAGTGAACCGAGTTCTCTATCGACACAATACTCTTAGGTACTCCGTGAAGGCATACAATTCTGCTCATGTAGATTTTGGCTAACTTTGCACCGTATAAGTTGTCTTTACGGTATAAAATGAGCCACTTTAGTTAGGCGATCCACTACTACCCATATGGAATCATACCGACCTGGTCCTTGGTAATCCGTAATGAAATCCATACCAATATTTTCCCACTTCCATTCGTGAATAGGCATTGGTTGAAGCAAACCTCGCTGGTTTCGATGTTCCGCTTACTCTACTACACACATCACACAAAGCAATGTGTTCGGCGATGTCCCTTTTGAGATTGTTCCACCAAAATCTTTCTTTCATATCCATATACATTTTGGTGTTTCGGTGAATAGAATATGGAGAGTTATGGGCTTCCTATAAAATCAGTTTCGTGATTCGATCTTGTGGAACACAAATACGCTTCCGTGCCATAAAGTACCTTGTTTGTCCATATGGAAACTTTTAGCCTTCCCTTGGCTAATCCTTTCCTTAATCTCTTCGATTTCTTTATCCATCTTTTGGGCTTCTTTAATCTTATCCAACAGAGTGGGTTGAACATCCAAAGACATGAGATGTCCTTCTGGCACAATCTCCAACCTGAGTTCCTTGAATTGCTTACACAAGTCATCCGGCACCACCTTTGGTAAGGCTATTTACAAACGCTTTTACGACTTAGGGCATCTGCTATTACATTTGCTTTTACCGGGTGGTATTGCAAATTCAAGTCGTAATCCTTGATAAGTTCTAGCCATCTTCTTTGTCTCATATTGATCTCCTTCGGGTGAAGATATATTTCAAGCTCTTATGGTCATGAACACTTCACAACGCTTTTCCCAAAAGGTAGTGTCTCCATGTTTTGAGTGCATGGACAACAAATGCCAACTCTAAATCGTGAGTAGGATAATTTACTTCATGAGTTTTGAGTTGTCTCGAGGCATAAGCCACAACTTTTCCGCTTTGCATAAGCACGCTCCTAATCCTTGATGCGAAGCATCACAATATACTTGGAAACTTTTCCAAATCTGGTAGGCATGTAATTGGTGTCGACACAAGTCTCTCTTCTTTAGTTCTTGAAAGCTGAGTTCACATCCTTCGCACAAGCAAATTTCTTATCTTTCTTTAACAATTTCGTCATTGGTTTAGCAACCTTAGAAAAATTTCAATGAATCTTCTGTAGTAGTAATGCTAAACCAAGGAAACTACGAACCTCTTTTTACGCTCTTAGAGATTCCCATTCGTCACAGTCAAACTTTAGCAGGATCAATCGCTACACCATCCTTTGTCATAACATGACCAAGAAATCCAACTTCCTCTAACCAAAACTCACACTTGCTGAATTTGGCATAAAGCTTATGTTCCTTAGTTTCTCAAGTATCAAGCGTAGTTGTCTTTCATGTTCTTCCTTGCTCTTGGAGTGTACTAAGATGTCATCGATGAAAATGACAACGAACTTGTCGAGAAATTCCATGAACACTTTGTTCATCATATTCATGAAGTATGCCGGAGCATTGGTTAAACCAAAAGGCATCACAAGGTACACTCATACAATCCATACCTTGTGGTGAATGCTGTTTTAGGTATGTCTTGCTCTCTTATCTTGAGTTGAAAATAGCTTCATCAAGATCAATCTTCGAGAACACACATGCTCCTTCTAGCTGATCAAACAAGTCATTTATTCTGGCAAAGGATACTTGTTCTTGATGGTTACCTCGCTGAGAGAACGGTAATCTATGCATAACCTTTGAGTTCGCTCTCTTCTCATTTAACAAAACCGAGCTCCCAAGATGAAGAACTTGGTCGATGAATCCTTTCTCGCAATTGTTCTCCAAGTTGTTTCTTGAGTTCCTTAAGTTCGCCAACCGACATTTTATAAGGCCTTTGCTCTTGGTCCGTAACCTGGTACCAAATCTATTATAAACTCCACATCTCTATCCGTGGCATTCCTGGTAATTCTTCCGGAAACACATCCGGATATTCACACACAATTGGCACACTGTCCATGCTAACCACCTTAAGAGAATTCAACTTACTCCCTTTAGATTTAAAATTGGACTTGAATATTATCCTCTTACCTTCAGGGTTGTGAGTGAAATTGTGCGATTTGCACAATCTAGTACTCCTCATACTTAGCCATCCAATCCATTCCCAATATTACATCCAATCCTTGGGAATTTAGGATTATTAGGTTTACTGGAAACTTATGTTTTCCGATCTCTATGACTAGATCCCGGCATCCAAGACTCACTATCATATCCCCTCCCGGAGAGCTAACTTTTATCGGACACCCAATGTTTTCAGATGCAAACCCATTTCTATCAACAAATGCTTTTGATATGAATGAATGAGATGCACCAGTGTCAAAGAGTACAAATGCTGAGATGGAATTGAGTCTGAACTTACTAGCAATGGCATCAGGCTCTTCAAAGACCTCCTCCACATTGATGTGGTTAACCTGTCCTTTCTGAAAAGGATTGGGCTTGTTAGGTCCTTCAACTTTCTTCTCAGGGCACTCATTAGCATAATGCCCCAGCTTCTTGCATTTGTAGCACTCAACCCGACCGATGTCCGCCTTTAGGCTGACTTCTACTTCCACTTCCACCTCCACTATGGTGGCTCTTATATCCACTCTTGTGGTTCTTGTACTTATCATTATCATGACTGCGATGATGCTTGTTGTCATGACGGTTGTGGTTGTGGTGCTTGTTAAATTTCCCATGCTTGTGGGATCCTGAGCTGACACTATCATCATAGTGAGATCGTTTATGAGACGATCCTGAGCTATGCTTGTCGAATCTACTCTCGACTTGCTTCATTTTATTCTCCACAATAACAGCCTTGTCACACAGCGACTGATAAGTTGGAACATATGCCACGGGTACTGCAAATTCAGTTCGCCATTCAAGCCTTCCGTAAACTTTTCCTTCCTTTTGGCATCGTCAACCTCATCCTGCATAGCGCGCCAGATTGTTGAACTCTTCAATATATTCAGCCACACTGTGGTGGCGCCGCTTCAGTTGTGAAATTCTTCTTTTCGTGCTCATCATACCGTGACATATGAGTAGTACGAAAGCCATCTTCAAAGATAGCCCAAGTCACCTCATCAATAGGAGTGGTAATCTGGAAATTGTCCCACCATGCGGCGGCTGGTCCTTCCAACAGATGTGCCGCGAACCTGACCTTTTCAGCATCCATGCAGCCCACGGTCACTAAGTCTTTGTTCACAGAACGAGCCAATCATTGGCCACCATGGGGGATCCGTTCAAAACTTAGCTGGCCTCGCACGCAGAAATCGGGTGAGCATATCAAACCTGGAGGGTTGTTGTTGTTGTTATTGTTGTTGTTATTGGGGTTGTTGTTGTTGTTCGTTCTCGATGAACGCCGCCATCATTTGCATAAGCGTGGTTTGCGCATTCATCATTTGTTGCATTTCCGGGTAATGTTGGGGTTGGGGTTTGCGCGACGGGAGGCATCCGTGGTTTATTCATATAGAGATAAGAATGAGATACCCTTACATGATTTATTCACAATACATTACACAATCAAACACATAGCAAGCAACACTAGGATAAAAGCTAACCAACAAGTGTCAAGCCATCCACATGTCGGATGGTCCAATAATAAGTTCACAAATAACAAGTGCGGTAAATAAAGATAATCGAGTAGTCAAATCTACTGCTAAGATCAATCTCCTCCTCGACAAAGGTAAGACCTGCGTTCTCCATTGCGGTCTTGTTATCCTCGATGGTAGTGGTCAAAGAGTCGATCTTGGCCTTGAGAGCCCTCTTCGGGAACGGCCTCTCAATCACCGTCGCCGCCGCCTAACTCAAAGTCCTTGGACTGCCTTCCTCGGTCATATCATCAATCCTCTTGTTCCTATCCCGGACACGCTTCTCTTGACTCTTGAACTTACGGTCTTGGGTCTCAACTTCGTCTCCATCTCCTTGACTATCTCGTCCCTGCCAAGAAAGAGCTTGTCCTTCTCAAGGCTGCACACAGGCTCGTCATTACTAAGCATGACGTTGGTCCCATCGGTATCCACGCGCCTAATAAGAGTCTCTAAGTCCTGGAGGTACAGGCGATCGGCTCGGCTGTGACCTCGAGTCGTCCTCAAAGTCAATGGACTCTCCGTCATCATCACGCCTCCGAAGGCGTGGAAGTGAGTGCCTCTAACCTGGGAGGAGGACGCCCTAACAATCGCCTATCGATCCTGCATGACCACCTCCATGCCTCTCTCCACATCGTGCATAAGCTTGAAGACGATGGCCTCCGTAGTAGGCTCGGTCTGGCGTCTGGCTGGTTCACCTTGAAGCTAAGGTCCTTCCTCTCAAACTTGGTGAGTGGGTGCCGTAATGATAGGAAGAGGGAGATCGAGTAAAGTAGTAAGCTCTACGACACGAGGACCAAAACGGGTAGCTGAACTCCTCAACAGTCTTGATGGCAATAGGCATCTATTTATAAGATTGAAAAGTTAGAACAACACAAATTTAAATTAAACAAGACAAACATTCAAGCATAACCATGGAACACACAAGTCATGCATACATAATTACATTACATCAACCAAGGTTCAAACTTATTTAAGGTATCATTTTGGAAAATAAGGTGATAGGTGGTGGTCCAACTAACGGCGCGCTTACAATCCTATCTCATTGGATCTGGTGGCTAACACAATGTTCCTAGTGGCAATCACCCTATCTTGTTCACATGCTTCTATCACTAAGTCTATAATATCTCCTCTTAAGGATTGGTTGGTGATTTCCAACTCTTGGGTATGTTCCTTCTCTTTCGCTAAGTCTTTTTGGAGGTTGAGCATCTTGCACTTGACTCTAGCACTTAGTTCCTTGATAGTCTTCCAAGCTGCTTCTTTTGCTGACTCAAAGAATGTGGTGTGCATAAAAGTGTTGGTGTACATGCAGAAGCCTTTTTCGTTGTGGTTGTCTTCCTTGTTCTTGTACAAGTGAAGTTGCACCCACCAATACTCCACTCCTTCCTCCATCACTGGAAAGCCCTTGTACACAGCTGCACCATGTACTCCCATGGTCTCCATGAGGTCCTTGAGAATCTTGGGAAACTCAGTCTCACACTCCAAGGTCATGGTCATGAGTGGTCCTTTCTTCACGGCTTAGTTGGGAGTTCATCTACAAATAGAGATGAGAATGAGAAGATTAGAAAAGTTTACGAGAAGAATAGACAAGTGTAGAAGAAGAAAAAATTTCCTTAGTGGTTTCCAATCCTAGGGTCATAATCCCACAGGCAACACAGTGGTTCGATACCATCTGTAAGATCCCTCCTTTGTAAAGGAAAAGATCCCTGTGATTGCAATGCTAGTCCCTGGATCAATGCTAGCATCCACAGTTTAAGATGAAGTACACAGATACAAAGGTTGTTTATTACAGTCTTTCCAGAGATAAAACATAGTCTTTTTACAACTCATGGCCAAAGGCCTAATACAAGAGTTTATGTAATAAGTAAATAAACATAAGTCTTCATCTTCATGTGCCACAGGCAAGCATGTTGAGTGTAGACTCATGGCTCCTATTCATCATCAGAGTAACCTGCAACATCATAAGTTACAGCCACAAGGGTCAATACTTTGGAATCAGATTGGCAAGTGATACCTTAGTATATTTTAAGTGGACTATAATACTATATGCATTTGGCTGGTGGATCTTAGGCTTGCATTGCTCAAAGTAGATTTTTTCCTTAACTTTTGAAAACACTAAGTTTTTGTAAGGCACAAAACACCCAAGGCATCTACCAATCAAAGACTGAAGATCCACTCGGGCATCTACCAATCAATGACTAAAGATCCTTTTAACCTTGTTCACCCACAAGTTTTATTTAGAAATTGGAGTGATGAGATTCTTGAAGTTTCCATGTCTTGATGCTCAAATTGTCCTTACCAGGACATGGCTAAGTACTTAGGTTTTACACTGCAAAGGTGGTGCACTTTCCCCACAAGCCTTGGTTTCCCAAGACATGATCCTTGTAGCCTTTCCTTAGTCAAATGGACGCTCCAACCTATCAACCCATCTACCACCCACTGTCCAAGAGACTAAGTTCTAGCATCCTAAGATCATGGCAGAGCCCATAATGCCAAGTGGTTGCACTTGAAGCTTCTCAACATATGACATCTCAAATCTCTTTGTTCCTGGGTGGCCATCCACAAGTGAGATACACAAGCCAAGTCCATGGCCTTGTGAACCACTCAACATAAACCATTCCTTCCAATCCACCCAGGTGATTCATTAACTTAGTTGTTTTGTTAAAATAAAACACAAGTCCAAAGACTTAGAATATTTTTCCATAGTGTGAATATATAAACCACCCTTGTTTTCTAGTAGCTAGGCTAAGCATGATAGTAATAGGAATCTTGACTTAGGAAATTTTCACTAAGGCTTCACCTAATAGGTTTTCCCATAGCATAGTTTATACTTAGCAAAAACCATGCAAGTCCTATACTTGGAAAAATAATACTAATGCATATATAAAATATAGGAATGGAATATTCATGATGATATCACTTGCCATGGTAGTGTGGAGAGTAGCACTCGTCACAATCACAATATCTAGCAAAATCTACACACAAAGTTGTAGCACACAATTACACACAAATATATACAAACAAGAAATAGTATGAATGCATGCATGCATGAATCTACCAAGTGATGATTTTTTTTGAGAACTCAACCAAGAAAGTGCATGAATACAGAAACTTAGCAAGTCACAAAATAGCCAAGACAACTTATTTAGCCCTAAAATAAAATATTAAACTAAACCTATATTCAAAAAGGCCTCAAACAAGTCTCTGCAATTTAAGAACATCTAATGGTTACTATTTGCTAAACAAAAAGGATAGGCAGAAAGGTCTTGTTTTTCTGAATCCAACGGTATAAAGTTTGCAAAATTCCAACGTGGCATTCAAAAGATATTGGCATTTGAAATCTGGATCAAAATCTGTTTTTAAATTCTATTTTCAGATCTAACCTAGCCACGCGTCATGTTCTTATTCGTCACCGTTTCGCAAGACTGGATCGAGCTCCACACCGTAGGATCTAAATGAAATCTGGCGGCTCAGATCGCTGCGCCGGGGTTAAGTGGATCTATCCTAGCGCTACGATCTGTATCTAACGTTATTTCTCGGCCAAGAATCTGGCGGCGAGCGCGGCTACCGGCGGGCTGTCGGTCGATGATGTTGCCGATGCAGGAGGTAAGTGAGAACGAGGAGTAGCTCACCGGGCTGGGGGTCACAGCGATGCTCGTCGCACTCGTGGTTGGTCAAGGCGCCGCACGGCTGCGATTCCTCACCGGAGTTCGTGGGCGGCGTCGGGCGTCTGTGGTCGTCGTGGACGCTCGTGAATCACCCCAAGGCAAGTTAGCGACACGGTTAGGTTTCACAGGTCAAGGGAAGTCGTGAGCATGAACAGGAAGGCGAGGGGCGGGCTTACCGGAAACCCGTCGGAGTTGATGTCGCTGGCGGTGCTCGCGGTGTCAAGTGGAACCGGCGACACGGGCGACAGACGGACTAGTGAGGTCGGAGATGCGCCAAGACACGCTGAGTCCGATTGTAAGAACGAGAGGCAGAGGAACACTAGGCTCACGGAATCGATCGCCAAGAGGCTCATGCTGCGGCGGTGTAAAGCTGATTGAGGACAACTGGTGGCGGAGTGAGCGAGGTGTTTGGGGAAAAAGATCGCGAGGCGTAGAGGATCTTATAGCCGGGAATCGACAGGAAACGCCGCGGTTAAATGCCCATTTACGCCGCTGGCCATTACCGCCACCACTGCAGCAGCGTCGCGGTCGCGGGTCTGGGGAAGACGAGGCGGCGTGGAGAAGGCCCGCTTGTCGGTGAGGTGGTGCAGGTGGGGTCTGCCTGTCGCTGGCTCAAGCGTCGTTCTTGCGTGAGAGAAGAATAAGGAGATCCCGTGGGCTTGTTGGCTCGATTTGTTTCTGGGCAGATTCTGGCCAAGCCTTTTTTCCTTTGCCTAAGCCTTTTCTTTTTCTAAATCCATTTTCTGAATAGAATTTGATATGAATTCAAATCCTTTTGAATTCAAACTGCTTTGGGGATTTTTGCAGGGTTCTATGGGTTCAAAAATAGTCATTCTAACTAAGTGGTTACCTTGCAAGGCTTGGTCAAGCTTGGGTTTCAAAGTAAACAGAGATTTGCTCTAGTTTGCAAATATTTGAAATAGGGTTTTGAAACTATTTCTAAATTTTGAATCTTGGGTTAAAAGCTTCACCTAGCCTTTCCAACCATGGAGGCAAGCAAACAAGTTCATAGACAATCAAATCCCAAAGGGTGATGGCCAATTGAGATAAATTGCCCACATGAAATCATAGCTCAAACTTCTGCCTCTAAATGATTTTGAGAAAAACCCTATATGAATGAATGATGCAAGGATGAAATGAATGAGTTTTGAAACATGATTTTTAGGGATGTTACATGAAAAGAACACACATGCAATGGCATCTAGTGGATCCTTGTGGTTTAGGAGTACAACACACATTTAATGGCATCTAGTGGAACCATGTGGTTTATGAAAATAACACACATGCAATGAATTCTATTGGATCCATGTGGTTTAGGCAAAGAACACACATGCAATGGCATCAAGTGGATCCATGTGGTTTATGAAAATAACACACATGCAATGGCATCTACTGGATCCATGTGTTTTATGAAAAGAACACACACGCAATGAACTCTAGTGGATCCATGTGGTTTATGAAAAGAACACACATGCAATGTCATATAGTGGATCAATTTTGTTTATGAAAAGAACACACATGCAATGGCATCTAGTGCATCCATGTGGTTTATGAAAAGAACACACATGCAATGGCATCTAGGGGATCCATGTGGTTTAGGGATAGAACACACATGCAATGATCTCTAGTGTATCCATGTGGTTTATGAAAATAAAACACATGCAACGAACTCTAGTGGATCCATGTGGTTTATGAAAAGAACACACATGCAATGGCATCTCGTGGATCCATGTGGTTTATGAAAAGAACACACATGCAATGCCATCTAGTGGATCCATGTGGTTTAGGCATAGAACACACATGCAATGAACTCTAGTGGATCAATGTGGTTTAGGCAAAGAACACACATGCAATGGTATCTACTGATCCATGTGGTTTATGAAAAGAACATACATGCAATGGCATCTAGTGGATCCATGTGATTTAGGCATAGAACACACATGCAATGAACTCTAGTGAATCCATGTGGTTTATGAAAATAAAACACATGCAATGAACTCTAGTGGATCCATGTGGTTTATGAAAATAACACACATGCAATGGCATCTCGTGGATCCATGTGGTTTATGAAAAGAACACACATGCAATGCTATCTGGTGGATCCATGTGGTTTAGGCATAGAACACACATGCAATGAACTCTAGTGGATCAATGTGGTTTAGGGAAAGAACACACAAGCAATGGCATCTACTGATCCATGTGGTTTATGAAAAGAACATACATGCAATGGCATCTAATGGATCCATGTGGTTTAGGCATAGAACACACATGCAATGAACTCTAGAGAATTCATGTGGTTTATGAAAATAAAACACATGCAATGAACTCTAGTGGATCCATGTGGTTTATGAAAATAACACACATGCAATGGCATCTCGTGGATCCATGTGTTTTATGAAAAGAACACACATGAAATAGCATCTATTGGATCCATGTGGTTTATGAAAATAACACACATGCAATGGCATCTAGTGGATCCATGTGGTTTAGGCATCGAACACACATGCAATGAACTCTAGTGGATCCATGTGGTTTATGAAAAGAACACACATGCAATGTCATATAGTGGATCGATTTTGTTTATGAAAAGAACACACATGCAATGGCATCTAGTGCATCCATGTGGTTTATGAAAAGAACACACATGCAATCATCTCTAGTGAATCCATGTGGTTTATGAAAATAAAACACATGCGATGAACTCTAGTGGATCCATGTGCTTTATGAAAAGAACACACATGCAATGGCATCTCGTGTATCCATGTGGTTTATGAAAAGAACACACATGCAATGCCATCTAGTGGATCCATGTGGTTTAGGCATAGAACACACATGCAATGAACTCTAGTGGATCAATGTGGTTTAGGCAAAGAACACACATGCAATGGCATCTACTGATCCATGTGGTTTATGAAAAGAACATACATGCAATGGCATCTAGTGGATCCATGTGGTTTAGGCATAGAACACACATGCAATGAACTCTAGTGGATCCATGTGCTTTATGAAAAGAACACACATGCAATGAACTCTAGTGGATCCATGTGGTTTATGAAAAGAACACACATGCAATGGCATCTAGTGGATCCATTTTGTTTATGAAAAGAACACACATGCAATGGCATTTAGTGCATCCATGTGGTTTATGAAAAGAACACACATGCAATGGCATCTAGGGGATCCATGTGGTTTAGGGATATAACACACATGCAATGAACTCTAGTGAATCCATGTGGTTTATGAAAATAAAACACATGCAATGAACTCTAGTGGATCCATGTGGTTTATGAAAATAACACACATGCAATGGCATCTAGTGGATCCATGTGGTTTATGAAAACAACACACACGCAATAGCATCTATTCGATCCATGTTGTTTATGAAAATAACACACATGCAATGGCATCTAGTGGATCCGTGTCGTTTATTAAAATAACACACATACAATGAACTCTAGTGGATCCATGTGGTTTAGGCATAGAACAAACATGAAATGAAGTCTAGTGGATCCAAGTGTTTTAGGCAAATAACACACATGCAATGGCATCTAGTGGATCCTTGTGGTTTAGGAGTACAACACACATTTAATGGCATCTAGTGGACCCATGTGGTTTATGAAAATAACACACATGCAATGAATTCTATTGGATCCATGTGGTTTAGGCAAAGAACACACATGCAATGGTATCTAGTGGATCCATGTGGTTTATGAAAATAACACACATGCAATGGCATCTACTGGATCCATGTGGTTTATGAAAAGAACACACACGCAATGAACTCTAGTGGATCCATGTGGTTTAGGCAAAGATCACACATGCAATGGCATCTAATGGATCCATGTGGTTTATGAAAAGAACACATATGCAATGGCATCTAGTGGATCCATGTTGTTTAGGCATAGAACACACATGCAATGAACTCTAGTGGATCCATGTGGTTTATGCAAAGAACACACATGCAATGAACTCTAGTGGATCCATGTGGTTTATGAAAAGATCACACATGCAATGGCATCTAGTGGATCCATGTGGTTTATGAAAAGAACACACAGGCAATGGCATCTAGTGGATCTATGTGGTTTATGAAAAGAACAAACATGCAATGGCATCTAGTGGATCCTTGTGGTTTAGGCATAGAACACACATGCAAAGAACTCTAGTGGATCCATGTGGTTTATCAAAAGAACACAACATTAGCCTCTAGTGGATCCGTGTGGTTTTATTAAAAGAACACTAATGCAATGGCATCTAGTGGATCCATGTTGTTTTTGAAAAGAACACACATGCAATGGTATCTAGTGGATCCATGTGGTTTAGGAATAGAACACACATGCAATGACATCTAGTGAATCCATGTGGTTTACTAAAATAACACACATGCAATGACATCTAGTGGATCCATGTGGTTTATGAAAAGAACACACATGCAATGTACTCTAGTGGATCCATGTGGTTTCGGCATAGAACACAGATGCACTGAACTCTAGTGGATCCATGTGGGTTAGGCAAAGAACACACATGCAATGACATCTACTGATCCATGTGGTTTATGAAACGAACAGACATGCAATTGCATCTAGTGGATCCATGTGGTTTAGGCATCGAACACACATGCAATGAACTCTAGTGGATCCATGTGCTTTATGAAAAGAACACACATGCAATGAACTCTAGTGGATGCATGTGGTTTATTAAAAGAACACACATGCAATGGCATATAGTGGATCGATTTTGTTTATGAAAAGAACACACATGCATTATCATATAGTGAATCGATTTTGTTTATGAAAAGAACACACATGCAATGGAATCTAGTGCATCCATGTGGTTTATGAAAAGAACACACATGCAATGGCATCTAGGGGATCCATGTGGTTTAGGGCTATAACACACATGCAATGAACTCTAGTGAATCCATGTCGTTTATGAAAATAAAACACATGCAATGAACTCTAGTGGATCCATGTGGTTTATGAAAATAACACACATGCAATGGCATCTCGTGGATCCATGTGGTTTATGAAAAGAACACACATGCAATAGCATCTATTCGATCCATGTGGTTTATGAAAATAACACACATGCAATGGCATCTAGTGGATCCGTGTGGTTTATTAAAATAAGACACATACAATGAACTCTAGTGGATCCATGTGGTTTAGGCATAGAACACACATGAAATGAAGTCTAGTGGATCCAAGTGTTTTAGGCAAAGAACACACACGCAATGGCATCTAGTGGATCCTTGTGGTTTAGGCGTACAACACACATTTAGTGGCATCTAGTGAACCCATGTGGTTTATGAAAATAACACACATGCAATGAATTCTATTGGATCCATGTGGTTTAGGCAAAGAACACACATGCAATGGCATCTAGTGGATCCATGTGGTTCATGAAAATAATACACATGCAATGGCATCTACTGGATCCATGTGGTTTATGAAAAGAACACACATGCAATGAACTCTAGTGGATCCATGTGGTTTAGGCAAAGACCACACATGCAATGGCATCTAATGGATCCATGTGGTTTATGAAAAGAACACATATGCAATGGCATCTAGTGGATCCATGTGGTTTACGCATAGAACACACATGTAATGGACTCTAGTGGATCCATGTGGTTTATGAAAAGAACACACATGCAATGAACTCTAGTGGATCCATGTGGTTTATGAAAAGATCACACATGCAATGGCATCTAGTGGATCTATGTGGTTTATGAAAAGAACATACAGGCAATGGCATCTAGTGGATATATGTGGTTTATGAAAAGAACACACATGCAATGGCATCTAGTGGATCCTTGTGGTTTAGGCATAGAACACACATGCAATGAACTCTAGTGGATCCATGTGGTTTATCAAAAGAACACAACATTAGCCTCTAGTGGATCCATGTGGTTTTATTAAAAGAACACACATGCAATGGCATCTAGTGGATCCATGTTGTTTATGAAAAGAACACACATGCAATGGCATCTAGTGGATCCATGTGGTTTAGGAATAGAACACACATGAAATGACATCTAGTGAATCCATGTGGTTTACTAAAATAACACACATGCAATGACATCTAGTGGATCCATGTGGTTTATGAAAAGAACACACATGCAATGTACTCTAGTGGATCCATGTGGTTTAGGCATAGAACACAGATGCACTAAACTCTAGTGGATCCATGTGGGTTAGGCAAAGAACACACATGCAATGACATCTACTGATCCATGTGGTTTATGAAAATAACACACATGCAATGGAATCTAGTGCATCCATGTGGTTTATGAAAAGAACACACATGCAATGGCATCTAGGGGATCCATGTGGTTTAGGGATAGAACACACATGCAATGATCTCTAGTGAATCCATGTGGTTTATGCAAATAAAACACATGCAATGAACTCTAGTGGATCCATGTGGTTTATGAAAAGAACACACATGCAATGGCATCTCGTGGATCCATGTGGTTTATGAAAAGAACACACATGCAATGCCATCTAGTGGATCCATGTGGTTTAGGCATAGAACACACATGCAATGAACTCTAGTGGATCAATGTGGTTTAGGCAAAGAACACACATGCAATGGGATCTACTGATCCATGTGGTTTATGAAAAGAACATACATGCAATGGCATCTAGTGGATCCATGTGGTTTAGGCATATAACACACATGCAATTAACTCTAGTGGATCAATGTGCTTTATGAAAAGAACACACATGCAATGAACTCTAGTGGATCCATGTGGTTTATGAAAAGAACACACATGCAATGGCATCTAGTGGATCCATTTTGTTTATGAAAAGAACACACATGCAATGGCATGTAGTGCATCCATGTGGTTTATGAAAATAACACACATGCAATGGCATCTAGGGGATCCATGTGGTTTAGGGATATAACACACATGCAATGAACTCTAGTGAATCCATGTCGTTTATGAAAATAAAACACATGCAATGAACTCTAGTGGATCCATGTGGTTTATGAAAATAACACACATGCAATGGCATCTCGTGGATCCATGTGGTTTATGAAAACAACACACAATGCACAGCATCTATTCGATCCATGTGGTTTATGAAAATAACACACATGCAATGGCATCTAGTGGATCTGTGTGGTTTATGAAAATAACACACATGCAATGGCATCTAGTGGATCCATGTGGTTTAGGCATCGAACAAACATGCAATGAACTCTAGTGGATCCATGTGTTTTATGAAAAGAACACACATGCAATGAACTCTAGTGGATCCATGTGGTTTATGAAAAGAACACACATGCAATGTCATATAGTGGATCGATTTTGTTTACGAAAAGAACACACATGCAATGTCATCTAGTGCATCCATGTGGTTTATGAAAAGAACACACATGCAATGGCATCTAGGGGATCCATGTGGTTTAGGGATAGAACACACATGCAATGATCTCTAGTGAATCCATGTGGTTTATGAAAATAAAACACATGCAATGAACTCTAGTGGATCCATGTGGTTTATGAAAATAACATACATGCAATGGCATCTCGTGGTTCCATGTGGTTTATGAAAACAACACACATGCAATAGCATCTATTCGATCCATGTGGTTTATGAAAAGAACACACATGCAATGGCATCTAGTGGATCCTTGTGGTTTAGGAGTACAACACACATTTAATGGCATCTAGTGGACCCATGTGGTTTATGAAAATAACACACATGCAATGAATTCTATTGGATCCATGTGGTTTAGGCAAAGAACACACATGCAAAGGAATCTAGTGGATCCATGAGGTTTATGAAAATAACACACATGCAATGGCATCTACTGGATCCATGTGGTTTATGAAAAGAACACACACGCAATGAACTCTAGTGGACCCATGTGGTTTAGGCAAAGATCACACATGCAATGGCATCTAATGGATCCATGTGGTTTATGAAAAGAACACATATGCAATGGAATCAAGTGGATCCATGTGGTTTAGGCATAGAACACACATGCAATGAACTCTAGTGGATCCATGTGGTTTATGAAAAGAACACACATGCAATGAACTCTAGTGGATCGATGTGGTTTATGAAAAGATCACACATGCAATGGCATCTAGTGGATCCATGTGGTTTATGAAAAGAA
This sequence comes from Avena insularis, assembly GCA_023614405.1. NCBI lineage: Eukaryota > Viridiplantae > Streptophyta > Magnoliopsida > Poales > Poaceae > Avena > Avena insularis. The sequence continues at coordinate 363,660 of JAJUPC010000352.1, read as the reverse complement.
CACACAGGCAATGGCATCTAGTGGATCTATGTGGTTTATGAAAAGAACAGACATGCAATGGCATCTAGTGGATCCTTGTGGTTTAGGAATAGACCACACATGCAAAGAAAATAACACACATGCAATGGCATCTAGTGGATCCATGTGGTTTAGCCATCGAACAAACATGCAATGAACTCTAGTGGATCCATGTGTTTTATGAAAAGAACACACATGCAATGAACTCTAGTGGATCCATGTGGTTTATGAAAAGAACACACATGCAATGTCATATAGTGGATCGATTTTGTTTATGAAAGAACACACATGCAATGTCATCTAGTGCATCCATGTGGTTTATGAAAAGAACACATGCAATGGCATCTAGTGGATCCATGTGGTTTAGGCATCGAACAAACATGCAATGAACTCTAGTGGATCCATGTGTTTTATGAAAAGAACACACATGCAATGAACTCTAGTGGATCCTTGTGGTTTATGAAAAGAACACACATGCAATGTCATATAGTGGATCGATTTTGTTTACGAAAAGAACACACATGCAATGTCATGTAGTGCAACCATGTGGTTTATGAAAAGAACACACATGCAATGGCATCTAGGGGATCCATGTGGTTTAGGGATAGAAGACACATGCAATGATGTCTAGTGAATCCATGTGGTTTATGAAAATAAAACACATGCAATGAACTCTAGTGGATCCATGTGGTTTATGAAAAGAACACACATGCAATGGCATCTCGTGGATCCATGTGGTTTATGAAAAGAACACACATGCAATGGCATCTAGTGGATCCTTGTGGTTTAGGAGTACAACACACATTTAATGGCATCTAGTGGAACCATGTGGTTTATGAAAATAACACACATGCAATGAATTCTATTGGATCCATGTGGTTTAGGCAAAGAACACACATGCAATGGCATCAAGTGGATCCATGTGGTTTATGAAAATAACACACATGCAATGGCATCTACTGGATCCATGTGTTTTATGAAAAGAACACACACGCAATGAACTCTTGTGGATCCATGTGGTTTATGAAAAGAACACACATGCAATGTCATATAGTGGATCAATTTTGTTTATGAAAAGAACACACATGCAATGGCATCTAGTGCATCCATGTGGTTTATGAAAAGAACACACATGCAATGGCATCTAGGGGATCCATGTGGTTTAGGGATAGAACACACATGCAATGATCTCTAGTGAATCCATGTGGTTTATGAAAATAAAACACATGCAACGAACTCTAGTGGATCCATGTGGTTTATGAAAAGAACACACATGCAATGGCATCTCGTGGATCCATGTGGTTTATGAAAAGAACACACATGCAATGCCATCTAGTGGATCCATGTGGTTTAGGCATAGAACACACATGCAATGAACTCTAGTGGATCAATGTGGTTTAGGCAAAGAATACACATGCAATGGGATCTACTGATCCATGTGGTTTATGAAAAGAACATACATGCAATGGCATCTAGTGGATCCATGTGGTTTAGGCATATAACACACATGCAATTAACTCTAGTGGATCAATGTGCTTTATGAAAAGAACACACATGCAATGAACTCTAGTGGATCCATGTGGTTTATGAAAAGAACACACATGCAATGGCATCTAGTGGATCCATTTTGTTTATGAAAAGAACACACATGCAATGGCATGTAGTGCATCCATGTGGTTTATGAAAATAACACACATGCAATGGCATCTAGGGGATCCATGTGGTTTAGGGATATAACACACATGCAATGAACTCTAGTGAATCCATGTCGTTTATGAAAATAAAACACATGCAATGAACTCTAGTGGATCCATGTGGTTTATGAAAATAACACACATGCAATGGCATCTCGTGGATCCATGTGGTTTATGAAAACAACACACATGCAATAGCATCTATTCGATCCATGTGGTTTATGAAAATAACACACATGCAATGGCATCTAGTGGATCCGTGTGGTTTATGAAAATAACACACATGCAATGGCATCTAGTGGATCCATGTGGTTTAGGCATCGAACAAACATGCAATGAACTCTAGTGGATCCATGTGTTTTATGAAAAGAACACACATGCAATGAACTCTAGTGGATCCATGTGGTTTATGAAAAGAACACACATGCAATGTCATATAGTGGATCGATTTTGTTTACGAAAAGAACACACATGCAATGTCATCTAGTGCATCCATGTGGTTTATGAAAAGAACACACATGCAATGGCATCTAGGGGATCCATGTGGTTTAGGGATAGAACACACATGCAATGATCTCTAGTGAATCCATGTGGTTTATGAAAATAAAACACATGCAATGAACTCTAGTGGATCCATGTGGTTTATGAAAATAACATACATGCAATGGCATCTCGTGGTTCCATGTGGTTTATGAAAACAACACACATGCAATAGCATCTATTCGATCCATGTGGTTTATGAAAAGAACACACATGCAATGGCATCTAGTGGATCCTTGTGGTTTAGGAGTACAACACACATTTAATGGCATCTAGTGGACCCATGTGGTTTATGAAAATAACACACATGCAATGAATTCTATTGGATCCATGTGGTTTAGGCAAAGAACACACATGCAAAGGAATCTAGTGGATCCATGAGGTTTATGAAAATAACACACATGCAATGGCATCTACTGGATCCATGTGGTTTATGAAAAGAACACACACGCAATGAACTCTAGTGGACCCATGTGGTTTAGGCAAAGATCACACATGCAATGGCATCTAATGGATCCATGTGGTTTATGAAAAGAACACATATGCAATGGAATCAAGTGGATCCATGTGGTTTAGGCATAGAACACACATGCAATGAACTCTAGTGGATCCATGTGGTTTATGAAAAGAACACACATGCAATGAACTCTAGTGGATCGATGTGGTTTATGAAAACATCACACATGCAATGGCATCTAGTGGATCCATGTGGTTTATGAAAAGAACACACAGGCAATGGCATCTAGTGGATCTATGTGGTTTATGAAAAGAACAGACATGCAATGGCATCTAGTGGATCCTTGTGGTTTAGGCATAGACCACACATGCAAAGAAAATAACACACATGCAATGGCATCTAGTGGATCCATGTGGTTTAGGCATCGAACAAACATGCAATGAACTCTAGTGGATCCATGTGTTTTATGAAAAGAACACACATGCAATGAACTCTAATGGATCCATGTGGTTTATGAAAAGAACACACATGCAATGTCATATAGTGGATCGATTTTGTTTACGAAAAGAACACACATGCAATGTCATCTAGTGCATCCATGTGGTTTATGAAAAGAACACACATGCAATGGCATCTAGTGGATCCATGTGGTTTAGGCATCGAACAAACATGCAATGAACTCTAGTGGATCCATGTGTTTTATGAAAAGAACACACATGCAATGAACTCTAGTGGATCCTTGTGGTTTATGAAAAAAACACACATGCAATGTCATATAGTGGATCGATTTTGTTTACGAAAAGAACACACATGCAATGTCATGTAGTGCAACCATGTGGTTTATGAAAAGAACACACATGCAATGGCATCTAGGGGATCCATGTGGTTTAGGGATAGAAGACACATGCAATGATGTCTAGTGAATCCATGTGGTTTATGAAAATAAAACACATGCAATGAACTCTAGTGGATCCATGTGGTTTATGAAAAGAACACACATGCAATGGCATCTCGTGGATCCATGTGGTTTATGAAAAGAACACACATGCAATGGCATCTAGTGGATCCTTGTGGTTTAGGAGTACAACACACATTTAATGGCATCTAGTGGAACCATGTGGTTTATGAAAATAACACACATGCAATGAATTCTATTGGATCCATGTGGTTTAGGCAAAGAACACACATGCAATGGCATCAAGTGGATCCATGTGGTTTATGAAAATAACACACATGCAATGGCATCTACTGGATCCATGTGTTTTATGAAAAGAACACACACGCAATGAACTCTTGTGGATCCATGTGGTTTATGAAAAGAACACACATGCAATGGCATCTAGTGGATCCATTTTGTTTATGAAAAGAACACACATGCAATGGCATGTAGTGCATCCATGTGGTTTATGAAAATAACACACATGCAATGGCATCTAGGGGATCCATGTGGTTTAGGGATATAACACACATGCAATGAACTCTAGTGAATCCATGTCGTTTATGAAAATAAAACACATGCAATGAACTCTAGTGGATCCATGTGGTTTATGAAAATAACACACATGCAATGGCATCTCGTGGATCCATGTGGTTTATGAAAACAACACACATGCAATAGCATCTATTCGATCCATGTGGTTTATGAAAATAACACACATGCAATGGCATCTAGTGGATCCGTGTGGTTTATGAAAATAACACACATGCAATGGCATCTAGTGGATCCATGTGGTTTAGGCATCGAACAAACATGCAATGAACTCTAGTGGATCCATGTGTTTTATGAAAAGAACACACATGCAATGAACTCTAGTGGATCCATGTGGTTTATGAAAAGAACACACATGCAATGTCATATAGTGGATCGATTTTGTTTACGAAAAGAACACACATGCAATGTCATCTAGTGCATCCATGTGGTTTATGAAAAGAACACACATGCAATGGCATCTAGGGGATCCATGTGGTTTAGGGATAGAACACACATGCAATGATCTCTAGTGAATCCATGTGGTTTATGAAAATAAAACACATGCAATGAACTCTAGTGGATCCATGTGGTTTATGAAAATAACATACATGCAATGGCATCTCGTGGTTCCATGTGGTTTATGAAAACAACACACATGCAATAGCATCTATTCGATCCATGTGGTTTATGAAAAGAACACACATGCAATGGCATCTAGTGGATCCTTGTGGTTTAGGAGTACAACACACATTTAATGGCATCTAGTGGACCCATGTGGTTTATGAAAATAACACACATGCAATGAATTCTATTGGATCCATGTGGTTTAGGCAAAGAACACACATGCAAAGGAATCTAGTGGATCCATGAGGTTTATGAAAATAACACACATGCAATGGCATCTACTGGATCCATGTGGTTTATGAAAAGAACACACACGCAATGAACTCTAGTGGACCCATGTGGTTTAGGCAAAGATCACACATGCAATGGCATCTAATGGATCCATGTGGTTTATGAAAAGAACACATATGCAATGGAATCAAGTGGATCCATGTGGTTTAGGCATAGAACACACATGCAATGAACTCTAGTGGATCCATGTGGTTTATGAAAAGAACACATGCAATGAACTCTAGTGGATCGATGTGGTTTATGAAAACATCACACATGCAATGGCATCTAGTGGATCCATGTGGTTTATGAAAAGAACACACAGGCAATGGCATCTAGTGGATCTATGTGGTTTATGAAAAGAACAGACATGCAATGGCATCTAGTGGATCCTTGTGGTTTAGGCATAGACCACACATGCAAAGAAAATAACACACATGCAATGGCATCTAGTGGATCCATGTGGTTTAGGCATCGAACAAACATGCAATGAACTCTAGTGGATCCATGTGTTTTATGAAAAGAACACACATGCAATGAACTCTAATGGATCCATGTGGTTTATGAAAAGAACACACATGCAATGTCATATAGTGGATCGATTTTGTTTACGAAAAGAACACACATGCAATGTCATCTAGTGCATCCATGTGGTTTATGAAAAGAACACACATGCAATGGCATCTAGTGGATCCATGTGGTTTAGGCATCGAACAAACATGCAATGAACTCTAGTGGATCCATGTGTTTTATGAAAAGAACACACATGCAATGAACTCTTGTGGATCCTTGTGGTTTATGAAAAAACACATGCAATGTCATATAGTGGATCGATTTTGTTTACGAAAAGAACACACATGCAATGTCATGTAGTGCAACCATGTGGTTTATGAAAAGAACACACATGCAATGGCATCTAGGGGATCCATGTGGTTTAGGGATAGAAGACACATGCAATGATGTCTAGTGAATCCATGTGGTTTATGAAAATAAAACACATGCAATGAACTCTAGTGGATCCATGTGGTTTATGAAAAGAACACACATGCAATGGCATCTCGTGGATCCATGTGGTTTATGAAAAGAACACACATGCAATGGCATCTAGTGGATCCTTGTGGTTTAGGAGTACAACACACATTTAATGGCATCTAGTGGAACCATGTGGTTTATGAAAATAACACACATGCAATGAATTCTATTGGATCCATGTGGTTTAGGCAAAGAACACACATGCAATGGCATCAAGTGGATCCATGTGGTTTATGAAAATAACACACATGCAATGGCATCTACTGGATCCATGTGTTTTATGAAAAGAACACACACGCAATGAACTCTTGTGGATCCATGTGGTTTATGAAAAGAACACACATGCAATGTCATATAGTGGATCAATTTTGTTTATGAAAAGAACACACATGCAATGGCATCTAGTGCATCCATGTGGTTTATGAAAAGAACACACATGCAATGGCATCTAGGGGATCCATGTGGTTTAGGGATAGAACACACATGCAATGATCTCTAGTGAATCCATGTGGTTTATGAAAATAAAACACATGCAACGAACTCTAGTGGATCCATGTGGTTTATGAAAAGAACACACATGCAATGGCATCTCGTGGATCCATGTGGTTTATGAAAAGAACACACATGCAATGCCATCTAGTGGATCCATGTGGTTTAGGCATAGAACACACATGCAATGAACTCTAGTGGATCAATGTGGTTTAGGCAAAGAACACACATGCAATGGTATCTACTGATCCATGTGGTTTATGAAAAGAACATACATGCAATGGCATCTAGTGGATCCATGTGATTTAGGCATAGAACACACATGCAATGAACTCTAGTGAATCCATGTGGTTTATGAAAATATAACACATGCAATGAACTCTAGTGGATCCATGTCGTTTATAAAAATAACACACATGCAATGGCATATCGTGGATCCATGTGGTTTATGAAAAGAACACACATGCAATGCTATCTGGTGGATCCATGTGGTTTAGGCATAGAACACACATGCAATGAACTCTAGTGGATCAATGTGGTTTAGGGAAAGAACACACAAGCAATGGCATCTACTGATCCATGTGGTTTATGAAAAGAACATACATGCAATGGCATCTAATGGATCCATGTGGTTTAGGCATAGAACACACATGCAATGAACTCTAGTGAATCCATGTGGTTTATGAAAATAAAACACATGCAATGAACTCTAGTGGATCCATGTGGTTTATGAAAATAACACACATGCAATGGCATCTCGTGGATCCATGTGGTTTATGAAAAGAACACACATGAAATAGCATCTATTGGATCCATGTGGTTTATGAAAATAACACACATGCAATGGCATCTAGTGGATCCATGTGGTTTAGGCATTGAACACACATGCAATGAACTCTAGTGGATCCATGTGGTTTATGAAAAGAACACACATGCAATGTCATATAGTGGATCGATTTTGTTTATGGAAAGAACACACATGCAATGGCATTTAGTGCATCCATGTGGTTTATGAAAAGAACACACATGCAATCATCTCTAGTGAATCCATGTGGTTTATGAAAATAAAACACATGCGATGAACTCTAGTGGATCCATGTAACACCCTCAGAATCGGACCTATGCAAGTTTTAGCGAAACCCGCCAAACCCGCATAGAAACGATTCAAAGGTGCCCACTAGGCACTTGCGTGCGGGTGGAAAACGAAGTAATAACATTACACAAAAGTCCTCGATGGGACCCACAGAACCGATATATATATAACACGACTCCATGAGTCAAGAATACAGATATACAGAACAAAGATCCAAATCACCTTGAAAACGATAGAGCGCCCAACTACGGACAAGATGCAAATGGGGCTAAGAGCCCTGAAGAATAACCAATGGCGTCCATAACCCTGCCCAGGCCAAGACGGAAGGGTAACCCTGCTAACGACATCGATCTCAAAACCTGCTTAAACAAAAGGGGTGCCGACAAAGGGCAAAGGAAAAAGAGAGAGCGGTGATCGAGGCGACACACGAGGCTAGAATTCGGCGGTCCTCGCCTACATAGGTATGGTGGACTGAAACGGCAGTGCAGCATGCACTAAACAACCTATAGAGACTCGATATAACTGTCGGCTATCAGAGAGGGGTAAGAAGGACCTATTTGGAACCAACCAGATGCTACCACCAAACATACCCGTCTTGGTATTTCCCCCTCGAGACCAAACGAGGAAGTCAACCGAGGAACTCACACCGTTGGCAGTTTTATTTATTCAGTTATCGTTGCAGCAATTACTAGTCAAATATAGATAATCATCTTGATAAAATAAGCAGTGGGCACTTTTATTTAACCATTCCGTTGTAGTTGCAACACTTACTAGTCAAATACAATTAGCCTGAGATATCTCCAAAACCCAGCAGTTGTTGGTACTTTTATTTAGCCATTCCATTATAGTTGCAATACTTACTAGTCGGATACAATGGTCGCAAGCGACAACCCAAACAAGCAATTGTTGGCAGTTTTATTTAGCCATTCCATTATAGTGAAGCTGATTACTAGTCATTATAAAGTCAAATTTATAGTACTACTTTAGTTATAGTTGTCTATGATCGAGATATTGTGCTCCAAGTCGTCCATAACTGCGGACACGGCTTTCAGAAAGTTTTACCCTGCAGGGGTGCACAAAGAGCAACACACACTCGATCAACCTCGGAAAAACCAAATCAAAACCCAACGAGGCTTTCACGACAAAGCAATCACAGGATTCAGAAATATTTCAGGGGGCCACCCCTTGGAGTACACCCGCAACGAAGTTAGCTGACTCCGAGATGGACCCGAGGTTTGGGTGGACGGCTGTAAACGACTGGGAACCCGAAAACTCGGGCTTGTCGATACAAAACGGTCCCGATCCTAAGCGATCAGGTGCTCCTCGCATAGGTACAGAATAGTAAATAAAACCTCAAACTAGTTTGTGGCCCCAAGAAATAAGAATGAATCAAGCTCTGGCTCAGGGGGGTCCCAAAATTCCCCCGTATGTGGATAGCGCGAATATTCAAGGAACAAGTATCAAGTACTCGGGGTCCTACGGGACACAAGTGGACGGTTAACAACCAAATAACATCTATTGCCCACCTGTGCCTCTGCTTACCTACTTCAATTTTAGTTATTAAACAATAATTAAAGTGAATGATAAATAAAGCCATGATCATCTCCAACATTAAACATGCGGCGATACTCCAACAACTGTGGCACCGGACGACACGCAACAGCACTTGAGCAAGCGACTACGACGCGCAAGTCCAACTATCTACCAAACAACGGGTAATAGGATGTGTCCAAGGCAATATAAGGCTGCAAGGAAACCACGGGTACGGAAACTAGAGCAACGCAACACAGATAGCAATAGATCAACAGGAGGGAATAAATACTATAAAAGTAAGATAGGTAGAAAGGGGGAGATGCTCGCCTGAAAAACATTGCCGAAGGTTCATCCGAAGATCGGGGCAAAGCTCACATCAACTCAACGGACTTATCCGCGAAGAAGCAAAACACTAGAATAAACACCGGATGCAATATTTAATACTATGGCAAAAGATCGGGCATGATGCATGTATGATGCATGACATGGCAAAGATGCGATGCAATTAGATCATATTAAGCGGAACCGGGGTCCCGAAAATTAATTAAACGGTTCATGTTGTTTAGATACCCCACAATTTAAATGTTGTATTAACAAGGCAAAAACATGGCACCGGTTCGCTACACCAATTTAAATGGGACCAATATAAGACTAGATTTGCCCGCATATGGGCCCCATATTTAATTATATGGTGAATCGGCATAAGGCCCCCAAACCACACCAATATGCATGTGAGATGAATGATTTATTGCAACAAGTTATATTATTTATAAAATATAGGTCATGGAAAAGAGGTCACACTTTGGGGTTCGGCGAACTCTTGGTTCCGGGGGTTCGGGGCCGGACTCAGGGTTCGGATCTGGGGTTCGGTCTCGGCGGGAGCGTTCTCGGATAACAGAGTAGATCTTGTCGCATCCAGGTTCTCGGCGAGCTCGGCGTCTGGGAAGGAGTACTTGTCGCACCGGGTCTCGGTGTCCTCGGATTCGAGAGGAAGAACATGGCGTATCCGTGTCGACGACCTTGGCGTTCAAGGAGGAGTTCTCAGAGTTCCGTGTGGAAGGCCTCGAGGGTTCGGTGACGGAGATCTTGACGGGTTCGAGAGAAGAACTTGGGTCGGCATCGGATCGGTCTTCGCATCTGAGAAGGTGGCCTTGATGTTCCCTCTCGATCGTCGGTGGTGGACTCGGGTTCGACGCTTCGGATTCATCGGGTTCTTCCTGAGTCGGTGTCGAACTTGTCGTCATGAAGATCTTGACGGTTCCTTGGATACACAGATTTGCTTGCACCCGACTCACTTGATGACGGCTAGAGGAAACACATGAGGGGAACCGCATGACTTGCCATAGGGAGAACTCACGCAGGAATCCTGCGAGGGCATCGCGTTGCTGGCCTCAACAAAACAGAGGGGCATATGGCTTGTGGTTGGACGGTGACGCGGAAGAACGGCAGAAGAGACGAGACGGACCAAGGCGGGAGGAGCTCACGGCGCCTGCGGCGAGGGCGCCGGGGGGGGGAAGGGAGGACGGCGGCGTGGCCGAGGACGGGACGCAGGGGAAGCGTGTTAGCTATGGCGACAAGACGGCCGGGAGGAGGAGGGCCTAGCTCGGGGCGGCGGAACCGCGGGGACGGTGGAGGAGCACCGGCGGACGACGAGGAGGCTGGGCCGAGGAGGCGAGGCTGGCCGGATCAAGCCGTGGGAGGGCGGCGGCGGCCGAGCAGGGCGACGCTGTGGGTGCCGACGGCTGTGCGAGGTCGACGGGGACCGGCGGCGAGCTGGAGGCGTCGGCTCCGACGGAACGGAGGCGGGGAAGGACGGGCGTGGCGACGCAAACGAAGGCATCCGGCAGTCGCGACGGAGGGGGCCGAGATGGTCAAGGGCAAGGCCGGTGTCACACAGGTCAAGGGCGGCCAAGGGGAGACCAGGGGAGGAAGTTCTCAAGCGGCGGGGTGGAGGGAGGCGATGGCGTTGGGGGGTGAGCCAGGAAGCCATGGAGTGGAGGGAGCGCGGAGGAGAGAGGAAGGAGACGGGGGGAGCGGTGGGGCCAGTGTGGGGTGGTCAGTGGTGGGGTGGGGCAAGAGGAGGAGATGGGGTGGGGCTAGGTGGGCCAGTAGGCGTGCGTGGCAGGCGGGGAGAGGCAGGTGGTGGGGCCGGGTGGTTGAGGTGGCGGGCTGGGGTTGGTGAGGAGAGGTGGAGGGGTGAGGTGGCAAGCTGTGAGTGGTGGGAGTGAGGTGGAGGGGGGCTGGGTAGAGTAGGCCTGGGTAAGAAAAGATTTTGGTTAGGCTGGTTTGTACTGGGGGTGGCCGACTGGGTCGGATCGGCCTGGTACGGCTGCCCCCTAAAAATAAAATAAATAATTTTAATATTTAAAACGGGGCTTTTGAAATCCATTGGTAGACGAAACAAAATAATCCGGAGATCCGGGTTCTTAATTTGAAATCAAGACGGGGCGTTTAGAAAACAGAAACAGGTTTTGTGAAAATAGTTTTATGCAAACAAGTGCAGGATGACATGATGATCCTCAAATGCAATGTGGCATGATGACATGAGCATGCGGTCATGATGATGCAATGCACAAAACAACGCGATTTTCTAGTAGTGGTTTTGCGGGATGCCACAATCCATGTGCTTTATGAAAAGAACACACATGCAATGGCATCTCGTGTATCCATGTGGTTTCTGAAAAGAACACACATGCAATGCCATCTAGTGGATCCATGTGGTTTAGGCATAGAACACACATGCAATGAACTCTAGTGGATCAATGTGGTTTAGGCAAAGAACACACATGCAATGGCATCTAGTGATCCATGTGGTTTATGAAAAGAACATACATGCAATGGCATCTAGTGGATCCATGTGGTTTAGGCATAGAACACACATGCAATGAACTCTAGTGGATCCATGTGCTTTATGAAAAGAACACACATGCAATGAACTCTAGTGGATCCATGTGGTTTATGAAAAGAACACACATGCAATGGCATCTAGTGGATCCATTTTGTTTATGAAAAGAACACACATGCAATGGCATTTAGTGCATCCATGTGGTTTATGAAAAGAACACACATGCAATGGCATCTAGGGGATCCATGTGGTTTAGGGATATAACACACATGCAATGAACTCTAGTGAATCCATGTGGTTTATGAAAATAAAACACATGCAATGAACTCTAGTGGATCCATGTGGTTTATGAAAATAACACACATGCAATGGCATCTAGTGGATCCATGTGGTTTATGAAAACAACACACACGCAATAGCATCTATTCGATCCATGTTGTTTATGAAAATAACACACATGCAATGGCATCTAGTGGATCCGTGTGGTTTATTAAAATAACACACATACAATGAACTCTAGTGGATCCATGTGGTTTAGGCATAGAACAAACATGAAATGAAGTCTAGTGGATCCAAGTGTTTTAGGCAAAGAACACACATGCAATGGCATCTAGTGGATCCTTGTGGTTTAGGAGTACAACACACATTTAATGGCATCTAGTGGACCCATGTGGTTTATGACAATAACACACATGCAATGAATTCTATTGGATCCATGTGGTTTAGGCAAAGAACACACATGCAATGGCATCTAGTGGATCCATGTTGTTTATGAAAATAACACACATGCAATGGCATCTACTGGATCCATGTGGTTTATGAAAAGAACACACACGCAATGAACTCTAGTGGAGCCATGTGGTTTAGGCAAAGATCACACATGCAATGGCATCTAATGGATCCATGTGGTTTATGAAAAGAACACATATGCAATGGCATCTAGTGGATCCATATGGTTTAGGCATAGAACACACATGCAATGAACTCTAGTGGATCCATGTGGTTTATGCAAAGAACACACATGCAATGAACTCTAGTGGATCCATGTGGTTTATGAAAAGATCACACATGCAATGGCATCTAGTGGATCCATGTGGTTTATGAAAAGAACACACAGGCAATGGCATCTAGTGGATCTATGTGGTTTATGAAAAGAACAGACATGCAATGGCATCTAGTGGATCCTTGTGGTTTAGGCATAGAACACACATGCAAAGAACTCTAGTGGATCCATGTGGTTTATCAAAAGAACACAACATTAGCCTCTAGTGGATCCGTGTGGTTTTATTAAAGAACACTAATGCAATGGCATCTAGTGGATCCATGTTGTTTTTGAAAAGAACACACATGCAATGGTATCTAGTGGATCCATGTGGTTTAGGAATAGAACACACATGCAATGACATCTAGTGAATCCATGTGGTTTACTAAAATAACACACATGCAATGACATCTAGTGGATCCATGTGGTTTATGAAAAGAACACACATGCAATGTACTCTAGTGGATCCATGTGGTTTAGGCATAGAACACAGATGCACTGAACTCTAGTGGATCCATGTGGGTTAGGCAAAGAACACACATGCAATGACATCTACTGATCCATGTGGTTTATGAAACGAACAGACATGCAATTGCATCTAGTGGATCCATGTGGTTTAGGCATCGAACACACATGCAATGAACTCTAGTGGATCCATGTGCTTTATGAAAAGAACACACATGCAATGAACTCTAGTGGATGCATGTGGTTTATGAAAAGAACACACATGCAATGGCATATAGTGGATCGATTTTGTTTATGAAAAGAACACACATGCATTGTCATATAGTGAATCGATTTTGTTTATGAAAAGAACACACATGCAATGGAATCTAGTGCATCCATGTGGTTTATGAAAAGAACACACATGCAATGGCATCTAGGGGATCCATGTGGTTTAGGGCTATAACACACATGCAATGAACTCTAGTGAATCCATGTCGTTTATGAAAATAAAACACATGCAATGAACTCTAGTGGATCCATGTGGTTTATGAAAATAACACACATGCAATGGCATCTCGTGGATCCATGTGGTTTATGAAAAGATCACACATGCAATAGCATCTATTCGATCCATGTGGTTTATGAAAATAACACACATGCAATTGCATCTTGTGGATCCGTGTGGTTTATTAAAATAAGACACATACAATGAACTCTAGTGGATCCATGTGGTTTAGGCATAGAACACACATGAAATGAAGTCTAGTGGATCCAAGTGTTTTAGGCAAAGAACACACACGCAATGGCATCTAGTGGATCCTTGTGGTTTAGGCGTACAACACACATTTAGTGGCATCTAGTGAACCCATGTGGTTTATGAAAATAACACACATGCAATGAATTCTATTGGATCCATGTGGTTTAGGCAAAGAACACACACGCAATGGCATCTAGTGGATCCATGTGGTTCATGAAAATAATACACATGCAATGGCATCTACTGGATCCATGTGGTTTATGAAAAGAACACACATGCAATGAACTCTAGTGGATCCATGTGGTTTAGGCAAAGACCACACATGCAATGGAATCTAGTGGATCCATGTGGTTTACGCATAGAACACACATGTAATGGACTCTAGTGGATCCATGTGGTTTATGAAAAGAACACACATGCACTGAACTCTAGTGGATCCATGTGGTTTATGAAAAGATCACACATGCAATGGCATCTAGTGGATCTATGTCGTTTATGAAAAGAACATACAGGCAATGGCATCTAGTGGATATATGTGGTTTATGAAAAGAACACACATGCAATGGCATCTAGTGGATCCTTGTGGTTTAGGCATAGAACACACATGCAATGAACTCTAGTGGATCAATGTGGTTTATCAAAAGAACACAACATTAGCCTCTAGTGGATCCATGTGGTTTTATTAAAACAACACACATGCAATGGCATCTAGTGGATCCATGTTGTTTATGAAAAGAACACACATGCAATGGCATCTAGTGGATCCATGTGGTTTAGGAATAGAACACACATGAAATGACATCTAGTGAATTCATGTGGTTTACTAAAATAACACACATGCAATGACATCTAGTGGATCCATGTGGTTTATGAAAAGAACACACATGCAATGGCATCTAGTGGATCCATGTGGTTTACTAAAACAACACACATGCAATGACATCTAGTGAATCCATGTGGTTTACTAAAATAACACACATGCAAATACATCTAGTGGATCCATGTGGTTTATGAAAACAACACACATGCAATGTACTCTAGTGGATCCATGTGGTTTAGGCATAGAACACAGATGCAATGAACTCTAGTGGATCTATGTGGGTTAGGCGAAGAACACACATGCAATGACATCTACTGATCCATGTGGTTTATGAAACGAACAGACATGCAATGGCATCTAGTGGATCCATGTGGTTTAGGCATCGAACACACATGCAATGAACTCTACTGGATCCATGTGCTTTATGAAAAGACAACACATGCAATGAACTCTAGTGGATGCATGTGGTTTATGAAAAGAACACACATGCAATGGCATATAGTGGATCGATTTTGTTTATGAAAATAACACACATGCAATGGAATCTAGTGCATCCATGTGGTTTATGAAAAGAACACACATGCAATGGCTTCTAGGGGATCCATGTGGTTTAGGGATAGAACACACATGCAATGAACTCTAGTGAATCCATGTGGTTTATGAAAACAAAACACATGCAATGAACTCTAGTGGATCCATGTGGTTTATGAAAAGAACACACATGCAATTGCATCTTGTGGATCCATGTGGTTTATGAAAAGGACACACATGCAATGGCATCTAGTGGATCCGTGTGGTTTATGAAAATAACACACATGCAATGAACTCTAGGGGATCCATGTAGTTTAGGCATTGAACACACATGCAATGAACTCTAGTGGATCCATGTGGTTTAGGCAAAGAACACACATCAAATGGCATCTACTGATCCATGTGGTTTATGAAAAGAACAGACATGGAATGGCATCTAGTGGATCCATGTGGTTTAGGCATATAACACACATGTAATGAACTCTAGTGGATCCATGTGCTTTATGAAAAGAACACACATGCAATGAACTCTAGTGGATCCATGTGGTTTATGAAAAGAACACACATGCAATGGCACCTAGTGTATCCATTTTGTTTATGAAAAGAACACACATGAAATGTCATCTAGTGCATCCATGTGGTTTATGAAAAGAACACATGTATGCAATGGCATGTAGGGGATCCATGTGGTTTAGGGATATAGCACACATGCAATGAACTCTAGTGAATCCATGTGGTTTATGAAAATAAAACACATGCAATGAACTCTAGTGGATCCATGTGGTTTATGAAAAGAACACACATGCAATGCCATCTAGTGGATCCATGTGGTTTAGGCATAGAACACACATGCAATGAACTCTAGTGGATCAATGTGGTTTAGGCAAAGAACACACATGCAATGGGATCTACTGATCCATGTGGTTTATGAAAAGAATATACATGCAATGGCATCTAGTGGATCCATGTGGTTTAGGCATATAACACACATGCAATGAACTCTAGTGGATCCATGTGCTTTATGAAAAGAACACACATGCAATGAACTCTAGTGGATCCATGTCGTTTATGAAAAGAACACACATGCAATGAACTCTAGTGGATCCATGTGGTTTATGAAAAGAACACACATGCAATGGCATCTAGTGGATCCATGTGGTTTAGGAATAGAACACACATCCAATGAACTCTAGTGGATCCATGTGGTTTATGAAAATAACACACATGCAATGGCATCTCGTGGATCCATGTGGTTTATGAAAACAACACACATGCAATAGCATCTATTCGATCCATGTGGTTTATGAAAATAACACACATGCAATGGCATCTAGTGGATCCGTGTGGTTTATTAAAATAACAGACATACAATGAACTCTAGTGGATCCATGTGGTTTAGGCATAGAACACACATGAAATGAAGTCTAGTGGATCCAAGTGTTTTAGGCAAAGAACACACATGCAATGGCATCTAGTGAATCCTTGTGGTTTAGGCGTACAACACACATTTAGTGGCATCTAGTGGACCCATGTGGTTTATGAAAATAACACACATGCAATGAATTCTATTGGATCCATGTGGTTTAGGCAAAGAACACACATGCAATGGCATCTAGTGGATCCATGTGGTTTATGAAAATAACGCACATGCAATGGCATCTACTGGATCCATGTGGTTTATGAAAAGAACACACATGCAATGAACTCTAGTGGATCCATGTGGTTTAGGCAAAGACCACACATGCAATGGCATCTAATGGATCCATGTGGTTTATGAAAAGAACACATATGCAATGGCATCTAGTGGATCCATGTGGTTTAGGCATAGAACACACATGCAATGAACTCTAGTGGATCCATGTGGTTTATGAAAAGAACACACATGCAATGAACTCTAGTGGATCCATGTGGTTTATGAAAAGATCACACATGCAATGGCATCTAGTGGATCCATGTGGTTTATGAAAAGAACACACAGGCAATGGCATCTAGTGGATCTATGTGGTTTCTGAAAAGAACACACATGCAATGGCATCTAGTGGATACTTGTGGTTTAGGCATAGAACACACATGCAATGAACTCTAGTGGATCCATGTGGTTTATCAAAAGAACACAACATTAGCCTCTAGTAGATCCATGTGGTTTTATTAAAAGAACACACATGCAATGGCATCTAGTGGATCCATGTTGTTTATGAAAAGAACACACATGCAATGGCATCTAGTGGATCCATGTGGTTTAGGAATGGAACACACATGCAATGACATCTAGTGAATCCATGTGGTTTACTAAAATAACACACATGCAATGACATCTAGTGGATCCATGTGGTTTATGAAAAGAACACACATGCAATGTACTCTAGTGGATCCATATGGTTTAGGCATAGAACACAGATGCACTAAACTCTAGTGGATCCATGTGGGTTAGGTAATATGGAGTACCAAAATGGTCGATGTGGAGAAATCATATTCCTAGGATGGATGAGTTGACAATCCATAGGGAGTTAGTGCTAGAATGCTTATTGAAAGAGAGGTTCCGGAGAAATCTGCAATATTTTTTCGAGATCAATATTTAGGAATGGGTGTATACAATCTGTCGTTAACCTCCGGAGCTCACGTTTCGGTTAATAATAAATCTTTTTAGAATCGATCAAGTAATGGCGGGTGTAGCAGAGGTGATAGGAAGGGCTACAGTCAATGCAGGCGATCATGCCCTGGTAAGTAAAGGGAAGACCTTTCACTATCTAAGGAAAAGCTACCACAAGCAAGATCCGCAAAAGGAATCAGGCCTATTTCTCACTTTCCACACCTTTTTAGGTGCATGTACGACCCTATCACCTTCTTGCTAAAGTAGTTGGCAATGACTCATTGGAAACTTCTATTGGATCTGGGATCAGAAGAAATCCAATCAATGGGTCAATTTCTGGCGAAAGCACAAACCTTTGATCTTACTTAAGGCGAAGCCAATCCATTCATTTTGATAATAATCTGTTTGAGATGTGTTTTATCGAGAAGGTATATGGTTTATGGTTCTAAGCCCGCAGATTCTAGGGGGACCTTCTCGTGGTCTTGAGAAATGTTCATTTTGATTGATTGCAAAGAGAGTGCAGGATTCTCTTTGGAATCAATGAAATGGTCCCAGAGAAAGGAATCAGTCTCTTTAGTCCGACGCATGCCTCAAATGCTTTTTTCCTTTGAATTACTCATTATTTTAAGTGTGACTATAATCTTTTACACATTTGGATGGAGCAACAAATTCGTCCAGACTCTTTGTAGAGTCTATAAGACCACGACTGATCCTCAAGGGTAATGAATGGAAAAAATAGCATGTCGTAATAAAATTGAATAAAAATTACGATTTTCTGGGTCTAGTGAATAAATGGATAGAGCCTGGCTCCAATTCTGGTAAAATAAAAAGCAACGAGCTTAACTTCCTAATTGGAATAATTCCCCTCTCTAATTAGACGTTAAAAATAGATTAGTGTCGGATGCGGGGAAAGGTTGGATTTTACTATGAGTGGACCCTTTTTTTTTAGAAATCCTAATTATTCTTGATTATGGATTGAATGTGTAAAAGAAGCAGTATATTGATAAAGGGATTCCATTCCAGAGTCAAAAGAGCGATTGGCCTACAAAAATAAAAAAATTATTCTGTTCTCTTTTGTAATTTAGAACAAACATAAACTAATTGTGTAAAAAAGGAGCGGGAAAAGATCTGTGGATTAGACTCCCCTTCTTTCCAGGGTTTGTATTAAAAAATCCAACACCCTGTTCTGACCATATTGCACTATGTATCATCATTTTATATACCGAGAAATGCTTCTTCTCTCTGATTCAAGTAGCAATACAAATGGAAAAATTCAAAGGGTATTCAGAAAAACATAAATCTTGTCAACAATACTTTGTCTACCCACTTCTCTTTTAGGAGTATATTTATGCATTTGCCCATGATTATGGATTAAATGATTCCGAACCTGTGGAAATTGTTAGTTGTAATAACAAGAAATTTAGTTCACTACTTGTGAAACGATTAATTACTCGAATGTATCAGCAGAATTTTTTGATTAACTCGATTAATCATCCTAACCAAGATCGATTGTTGGATTACAAAATGGGTTTTTATTCTGATTTTTATTCTCAGATTCTACCTGAGGGGTTTTCGATCGTTGTAGAAATCCCATTCTCGCTACGAGAATTATCTTGTCCGAAAGAAAAAGAAATACCAAAGTTTCAGAATTTACACTCTATTCATTCAATATTTCCCTTTTTAGAAGACAAATTTTTGCATTTGGATTCTATTTCACATATAGAAATACCCTATCCTATTCATTTGGAAATCTTGGTGCAACTCCTTCAATACCGTATACAAGACGTTCCGTCTTTGCATTTATTGCGATTCTTTCTCAACTACTATTCAAATTGGAATAGTTTTATTACTTCAATGAAATCTATTTTTCTTTTTAAAAAAGAAAATAAAAGACTATTTCGATTCTTATATAATTCTTATGTATCAGAATATGAATTTTTCTTGGTGTTTCTTCGTAAACAATCTTCTTGCTTACCATTATCATCTTCTGGAACTTTTCTGGAACGAATCATCTTTTCTAGGAAGATGGAACATATTGGGATAATGTACCCTGGTTTTTTTGGGAAAACTATATGGTTCTTTATGGATCCTCTTATGCATTATGTTCGATATCAAGGAAAGGCAATTCTTGCATCAAAAGGAACTCCTTTTTTGAACAAGAAATGGAAATGGTACCTTATCAATTTGTGGCAATATTTATTCTCTTTTTGGACTCAGCCCCGAAGGGTCCATCTAAACCAATTAGCAAACTCTTACTTCGATTTTATGGGGTACCTTTCAAGTGTACCAAAAAGTAGTTTGTTAGTAAGGAATCAAATGCTGGAGAATTTATTTCTAATAGATACTCGAATGAAAAAATTAGATACCATAGTTCCCGCTACTACCCTCATAGGATACTTATCAAAAGCTCAATTTTGTATTGGATCGGGACATCCTATTAGTAAACCCATTTGGACAGATTTATCAGATTGGGATATTCTTGATCGATTTGGTCGTATATGTAGAAATCTTTTTCATTATCATAGTGGATCTTGAAAAAACAGACTTTATATCGACTAAAGTATATACTTCGACTTTCATGCGCTAGAACTTTAGCTCGTAAACATAAAAGCACGGTACGAATTTTTATGCAACGGTTAGGTTTGGCATTTTTAGAAGAATTTTTTACCGAACAAGAGTTAGTTTTTGCTTTGATGTTCACCAAAACAAGCCTTTTTTTGTTTCCGTGGATCGCACAGCGAGCGTATTTGGTATTTTGATATTATACGTATCAACGACCTGGTGAAGCCTCTCTTATAGAAAGGGTTTCTTTCTTTTACAAGATCATGGAAGCTTCAGAAACCATCCGAGATCTTCTGGAAACAAGAAATGTTGCATCAAAGGGTTCAGTGGTCATATCATAGTGAAATCGAGTTTCTTGGATCTCAAGATTCAAATGGAATCCCGGATTTTGGCTTGAATTTCCACTTTATACTTGAGTTAAGCAAGGCACCAGCATGGGAGAGAAGATAACCCCTCGGGATCGCTTACTAGCCGGCCTACTTGATTTATTTATGAGGTATCCAGATGGCACTGCACTGGCGAGGGAAAGGGAAGCTGATGAGAGGTAAGGGAAAAGTCAATTTAATGAATAGGTTCACTACAGACTGTACTATCTCTAGACCCCCTCTCTATACTCCCTCATAATATATGGATCCCCCGGATAATATGGATCCTCCAACAGCTGACATATCTTATCTAAACTCCCGGAAACCTGGGCTCATTTTCCTCTTGTTTAAGTAATTTCGCAAGAAGCAACTTGAAAAGCACAAAGACTACATCTAAACAAACCTTACGTCTTCGTTCGGCTCATTCTTGCTTATCTCACCCTATTTCCATACTTTAGCTTAGAAGTAGGCATATGGGAAGTTACACAAAAATGACTTATCGGCTGGCCTAAGCTTACTCGATTCTATTCTTTCCAATATCATATATGCCTAGTGAAATGCATCTATCTCCTTCTTTCTTTTTATCCATTTTATATACCTAGTCGAAGACTACTTCAGATTATAGGGCGGGCTTTTCTACCCATTGACCGGGACCGATCACAGTGTTTGACCGCTCTTGGTATTCAGACCTTGGACTTTTTTTTCGCTAGGAGCTGATCCATTCTTTAAGATCTCTATACATAAAGAGAAGGCGTATTCACTTAAAGGACTGTGAATTTCGTACCGGATTCAATAACATAGTTCGCACACCTCTTTTCAATTCTCTAGAGATAGTTGTCATTTATCTCTTCTGCCTCCTATTTGGTTGGAAGTTTCTTGCTCCAGTTGGGAAAGCAAGGGCCCTAGTTTCGTTATTGAGTCTCGTTATGGTTGGACTCCTGCACCAGTCAGAATTAAACTGGAATAAAAAGTCGGGGCTCCGTTACTGAGGAAAGAGAGGATGGCATTCCATAAGTAGACTATCCTTCTTACTGAATCCTTATCCTACCCTCTCTACTCGGGAACAATTCATTATTAACTCGCACATAAGTTCAGGGCATCGACAAGAGAGTTAGCGATCAACAGCTAGTTCGGTGGACTGGTGGTGACACGGGCGGGCCCTCTACTTTATTTGCCGAATCCAATCGATCATGGGCGGCCCTCTTTGTTCACAGTCTTTCTTTCCTTTCGAATCCAATTGTTCCAATCTGACCAAATAGCAATTCATTGAAATCATTCGGGTCACCTCTTTTTTAAGCACTTGACCAAGCCTATTTCTATATAAAATGACAGGAATCTATTGACTTTGAATCTGTGCACAAGGATGTGCAAGAGAAGAAAGACATCTATGCGCCGTTCAGCATCCTCCCTCTCGATGCTGCTAGTGCATCCCAGTCCATCATGCAGCTAGAGGAGGTACGTGTGATTTATAACAATGGAATCTATTTCCTCAAAAAGAACAATGGCACCGTACTGGTTCAATAAAAGAAGCTGACGCAGTCGAATTGCATTTTTAATAGATCAAAGCAGCAGCGGACACACCCCTTGCTCCTGCAGTGCAAGACCCTGCCTCCTGAGTCTCGGTTAAGAACGGCAATGATCTATGTTTCACACGGCGCACGATTCCATGGATAGTTTCATTCGAGATCGTGATGGAGGACATAGCTTACGATCATCGGCTTTGATCATGCCACTAGGCATTTTATTAGGACATTGCACAATGATCCGAACACTTTGTCGCATCTCTTCGATACGGATACAGTAACGATCATAGCGATCTCCTCTGGTACCTACTGGTACGTCAAGATCCGATTGGTCATGAACATCGACGAAAAGTGCTGAATGGATTGTTTGAGCTCCTTGCCCAACAACAAAAAGAATGAAATTTAGGAGACGATTGATAGGTTTAAGCATTCAGGGCCGGTCGCTCTTATGGATACCTATGAGCTAGAGTCGGGAATCGAAAAGGAGACAACAGAAGCCGTACAGATCTAGTTGGGAATGTTGTTCATGCAGTGGAGAGCGTAAATGACCGGCCCTTGAGGCGCGAGTAGACTTATCATATAGAAAGAAAAGAGATAAGCGGAGGGAGGATGGTTTGATGATAGCCAAGCTGTTAACTGACTGGTCGTAGACGAATCCTACTTGGGGAGATTTGATTCATTCAGAAGTCGAATTGATAGTTATAGCTTTTCTTACTAGCGACCCCTGTCCTTCTCCTTTTTCTTTTTTCTAAAGGCGCAGCAGAATCGTCAAACGGGACATCAAAAGTGAGAAGTTGATTGTAGAATTTCTATTCCTCACTCTCGTATAGCACGACATTGAGCACCAGTTAGCTGGAACTCTGGAGAAAGATATCTGTAAATGGACAAGGGTCTCCTCCGAGATCCCGAGAGAAATTGCACAAGGCTCCCTTTTTCAAAAAATAGGGGACTTTCTAAAAACCATAGTATCATAGCTTGTCGGAGGTACGAAAGGCGACTCCTCAGCAGAAGGAAGTGATAGAACAACCCCTTGCTGAGGATCATCTAAATTCACTTTCATCGCTGAGAGCATCATAGCGCTCCATCAATGCACTGTTTTGGTGCCTGCGGCTTCAACCACTACAACAGGTGGAAAGGAATGAATTGTGTGCTTTGAGGAACCTATTTCCCGAACCATTTGCATCATTTATAGATTCTCTCTCGATCGAGGACCGAAAGGCCCAAAGTGCATCATTCAGTCTGGATCAACAACGTACTGCATTCCATTCCAAGTGAGACATCGCAATATAGATCGCAAAAAATGGGTAGTTCTATTCATTTAATAAGGTCTAAATTGATTCAAAAGAAGGGTACAGAAGCCAAGGACAGATGGCTCGTCTGAAGACATTGACCATCTGGAGCGAAGGACAGTTGACGAGTACCGAGTACGCCTGCGAGACGACTTACTAAGGCTTGCGCCAAGGTCCACTACTATGTCCACTATCGATAAGGTTAGGAGTCCCGAACCTAGACTCCTTTATGTTTTATGCTACCTAGCCAAAGAATATAGAATGAATACTTTACTTAGACACTAGAAGAATAAAAAGACACGCATTCATCTTCATATATTAGTAAGTATGTTGTGCCCAGATCTTGGATCAGAAAATGGTAAATCGATTGTTTGTCTGCCTGGGAGGGATCGTGAGCGGACGCTAGCCAAACAAATTCATTGCGGAGCTCCTCCTTAGAGAGGAAATCTTGGCTAAACAACAAAGTAGAGTGGATTTCCTAAAGGAAGGGGACAGGAACACGACATTCTTTCATGCGAGGACTTCGATGATCTGATCTGGGAAGAGGAGGTGCCTAGCGTGGAAGAGAATACGCAGTGGATGGCAGTTGTGAAGGTGCACACGTTGAAAGGATTTAGCCAGTCGGCCTTCTATATTACCTAGTCACCCGTTACGATATTCCTTTACGAGAATAGCCTACTTTCGCTTCTAAAGTTACTTTTTTTTCAACAACTCAATAGAACTTTTTGATTTTGTCATATTATGTTATTTTCACTTTGGATTTTCCTCTCTCGCTCCTGGACTCTTATTTAGCTTGTTAGAGGGAATGATCCGCCCGGGGATCGGGGTTTTTTCCTTCCTACGATGAAGGTGCCTTAAACCGAATGAATATCGAGTATATATCCAGGTATGCTTCTAACTTCACCTCACGCCATAAACGAAATCCATATCATGAGCGCAACTGTATTTACAAGTTCAGTAGCCTGAGTGAGCTTTCTCCTCAATATGGATGTGGTGATTGTTCATAAACTCCTTGAAAATCAGACAGACCTATTATTAGTGCTCCAAGCTCCATGTGTTCTAGGGCTAAGACTACGTTGGTGTAGGCTCCCCTTATCCTTCCTCTGGCATTCGCTGATCGATTTCTAAATGAGTGGAATTTAGATTCTCTAACTGCTCAAATAGCAATGGTTTGCTATTCCGCATTGACCCTAGGATTGGCGGCTTGGCTTAAAGAATATGGGATTCTCTTTCCGGTGGGAAATGGCAAGCAAGAGTGGCTTTTATTAGTGGATAAGGGAGGGTTATGCATGACATTCTTAATCCGTAGACAAGGTGCGCATCGGGAAGGCCATGAAAAACCAAAGATATGGGTAAGAGTGTGACCTTAGCGGCCTTGATTTAAGGGAGGGACTTATTAGCAGGTACCTTTCAGCGGATACGGTATATTTAAACTAAGCTAAGATTAAAGGTAAGTAACTAGTATCGATCCACGGGAGCAAGGAACAAGAAAGGTCTTGAGCTGCCAAGAAGAATGTACCCAGGTCGGGAGCTGGGGTTGGTGGAACAACTAGAGTAGCTAGCTTTGCTCACCTTGTTGAAACTAGCCCTGACTCCCTTTAATGGTACGCAGTACCTGCCAAGATATCGCTCATAACAACAAGGCGTATTGAAGAGCCAAACGCGGATGAAGCGAAAACATGCTCTAGTGAGTGCCTTGCCCGCTCGGGCCAATCTTCCCATTGCTATGGATAGGTTCACTGCCACTTCGAGCAGCAATATGCGCATAATTCCAAAGTTTAGTATCACGTTCCCTTGCCAATAAGGAAATCCAAAAGGAACTCGAGTTTTTGGTGCGATCGCTCGGGAATTGAGACTTATGAATTTCACTAATCTCATGAGCTCCTGAGGTATTCTAAATACTAGTAGTAGAATGATATAGTAGGGTATCAGAATATAGATCAATTAGTAGATTGTTTGCTTACCAAAAGAGGGGAATTTCACGTAAGAGAAGGGAGAATCTTCATGGACTAGCTTCCACCAATCGGAGTTTCGCGCATTTCAGATGGTGGTAAAGTGATACCACATAAGGAGCTCTTCCTCATTCAGTCATACTCAACAAAAGTAAGAAATGTTTGACCCTGATCATTTTTTCATATTCATATAGAAAGAAAATTGGCCTTCCTCATACTCCCCCCTTCATTCATAGAGTTGGAGGAATCCACAAGATGCCTTCCCGTTAATAATTGCATAAAAGAACCATTCTTTTTATGAAAACTCTTGTTCCAACCTCACCTCAGGTCGAATGAATACGAAAGGGGGATCAATCAAATCAATAAGCCATGAATGAAGAAGTAGTGGGCCTCTTCTGACTTACTCAACAAGGGCCAACTAAAGGGGTCGGCTGAAAGGGCGCCAAAAGTCCAACAGTATTGCTACCACACCCTTTTGGGGTTGTTCCCTCTCTCCACTCACCCTAAACGTAGGTCATCCTCGGTCCCCTCAGTCATGAAAAAATAGTGGTAGTCTTATCTATGTCAATTAAAGGGATTAAAAAATCAATTAAATAAAGTATTTTAAATTCGAAATTTGAAAATGGGGGGGGGGGGGTAGTCCTACGCATTGTATATGGCTTACTTAATAATACTTAAAAATAGAGTGAATAACCAGGATCCCTTCCCGACACTGGAATAAAAAATAAACCTATTCTAGGATAAGATCCATTGAGTTCTCTTCGCACTCCTTTGGGAAAGAGTAGAATGAGAAAGCTAATGAATCTTAAATTGATAAAAAGGAAAAAAGAGATGAACGAGTTCCTCAAGAAGAAAGCAAGGTCCACAGAAGGGCAGTTCGCTTTCTATCTACCCTTGGCATCATCGGTGGCTTCTCTTTCGTAGGCTAAGGAAATTGCCATAGACAGAGAGGCAACTTACAATTGGAAGAAAGCTCTAGAATAAGAACCCAGGGTGTCTCCCTCGAGTGTGCTGGCAATCACTTTCACTTAGGCCCGGGCCAAGTCAGTGGAGGGACCCTGTCGGGCCCCTTCCCCCCCCCAAAACAAACTGTACGTGGGAGTTTCCCTTCATACGGCTCGAATCATTCTCAGATGCCCCGAGAGGCATCTTTCCTACCTCCAATCACCATATAACACTGAGTGGGAATCACAAACTTAGCTTTGAAGGATAGTAGGTGGAGTGATGTGTGGTACCGAGGATAATGCAATTGATGGTGTGCTTGTGGCCCCACGGAATGACCGTATAAAAGGAAATAGGCAGCAAGGGTAGACTAAAGATACTGCCTTTAGCCCTCTGTGAGCTTGAGCCTAAGTCGAGTCGTAAGGAAAGATCGATAGGATTTGGTCCACCTTCCAGACGGAGAAGCGAGAACCCTTTCTGCTTTGACCGCTTGTATCTCCATGGTTTTCCAATGCGGATAAACAACTCCTAAAAGAGAATGCCATAACTTCACCATTAGGTAGGTCCCAAGACCCTTTACTTTTTGGTCTCTTCACAAAAGACCCCTACTACGTTGTTCTTTCTTTGTTACTCTCGTAATGACGTTCTGAAAGAAATCAAGGTTCCCAGGTCACAGCTCTGATTCTTCTTCCCTTATAAAACCTTCTCGCAAGAAATCAGTGGAAGTGGGTCCACCCCTACAACTCATCAAATCTGCCTTCTTTTCTGTTTTGCGCTGTACATATTCTCAAGTCCGTGAGCTGCTTGATTTCCTTTCGGACACTACCAAAAGTCTCCTTCCCCAGACATCAAGCGCGCCTGAAAGGGACGCCAACTTGCGCTGTATATCCGGCAACGAGTCTCGGTCAGTTGAATCAAAAATGAACAGAGATTTGATTTATGCGTAGATTAGTGTTATCCTCCAGGCCAGTGTTGAGACTTTGAGGCATAGCCCAGGTGTTTTTAACGAAGACGAAAGGTAGATCTTCCCTCCCCTAAGGGAAGACTGTTTTCTCACTCCGTTCGTATCATCAACCCCCTGCCCCCAATCTTGGGGGTTCAATAAAAAAGAAAATCGTTGTTGTATGTCATCCAAATTGTGATGGGATGTCGGATAACCAAATCGGCATCACTCCAGTGAAGGGATCGAGACTCAACCGGAAGATAAGGTACTAACAATCTTTATGAAGAGAATGGGACATGTGTTTAGTCGATCGGATAACGATTAATAAAACTGATCAGTGAAGATCTCCCTATGCTTTTCATATCTTTGCCAAGGATTTGCTGGGAATTCCGGACCGTAGAAAGGGAAGATCTAAATATGGTGTAGAAAGACCTAAATCGAAATGAATGGAAGATGCCTCTGGAACTTTTTGGTTTTTTGGGTTCCGAATGAATCCAAAACTTCTTCGTTTCGTTGGTAGAACCCACGCCAACTCTTTTCTCTAAATAATAGAGAGATCTTTTGATAGTATCACTTCTATCAATGCAATGAAAGAACTATCCCTTCCTATTTGTTTGTCCTAATGAGACAAAGAAGAGCCTCCTTCTTTACCACTTTAGGGGATGGGGGTGAAGGGCGGTTTACAAGAAGCAAAATGGGATGGGATCCATGACTGAGATTTTTCAACTTATACATAAAATATTTAGTCTGAATATGACTATGGATTTCCATGTAAAATGTATCTTCGTGGATATTTTGTTAGTTTTTGGGATGACCTTCGTCTCCAATCATTTAACAAGATGGAGAATTGTTAAGTGGAATTTACAAAATCCCCATGGGCCCGAGTGCCGCACTGCAGTGATCCAATATGTGGTTCCGCACGTTCCACCACTTCTCCGTTCATTTCCAATACTGATCGTGAAACACCATGAGCAGCAGGATGTTGAGGTCCAGAATTCGAAGTGAAATTCTTGATTTGCCCGTTCCTAGTCGTCATGGGAAAGAAATAAGAAATAAATAAGAAAGAGATTATTCGCCTAGAGCTTGTCCAGTACCACCAGTACTCAAAATGCATCTCCGCGTGTCTACCTGGCGAGGGTCGCGTCTCACCGCAGGCACTTAATGAATGAGTGAAGATCTTCCTTCCCCCTTGTGTCTTACCAAGGACTGAGTTCCTACTTGTGGCGGAAAAAAAGTATACCATCCCACCCGGCCTAACCCGGGGGGGTGAAGGTTCCTCTCGGAGACTCGGGTGGTGGCGAACAATGCTGCTATGTGGCGAGATGCCCGTCAGACTGCCTTTGCTTCCTACCCGAAATAAGGCTCGTCGGACTAGTGGTAGGGGACCCGACCGTAAAAAACCCTACCCTATTCTCGGCCATGAAAACCTAAAATGAAGGAATAGGGGGTAAAAGGAAGTATTGGCAAGGCTGTAACATTACATGCAGGTCCTAGCCTACGTTCGTTGGTGGTTGACTACCGGGAAAGGGCATAATAGCAACAGTGAGGAGAAGTGGAAGTCATAAAAAATAGATGTTTCTCTTCGCACCTCATATCAAGAGGAAAGGTAGCTTGTCAAGCTGGTCTCACTATTGGAAATTCTAGCTTTTTTTCACTGGCTCTTCTTCTTTGTCAACGCTACTAAGGACCTGACGGTTCGCCTACTTGATGGATGAAAGAACATGAGAAAGGGTTATCAAATAAAAGGCTAGAAAGTCTACTACAGTACAGTCAAAGAAAAAAAGAAGTGCCTCGCCTACTCATTTTTGGTAGGCGAGCGATAAGAGAGTGTCAGTGCGTACGTAGCCTTCATTCTACTATGCTACACAAAGTCACTTAGCTCGACGTTAATTAAGAGAGTAAAGGAGTAATACCCTACATAGAAGAACCATATGCCAGTTGACCGTGTGAAAGAAATAGATCCAATTGACGGTCACAGAACCACTACGAGATAGTCCGTGAGACAAGATCGGGATCCAGATTCATATCCCTCAACCACTAGTGGAAGACCTTTCAAAGGAAAAGGTTGGTTGGGAGCGAGAGGAAGTCAATTACAAAAAGAGTAGAGACGGATATGGGGACTGTAGCTCCGACCATGTCAACTATGATGCTCTCGCAGCTGCCAGTCCTTTCACCAGTGAATGCTGTCATGGGCTACCTACTTCCCGAACCTCCGTGTCTAGGTCCTGCCGACCTAGACTGCAAATGATTAGCACTCGACAATCTTATGTATTATCTCATCGAAGATCTTAGTCATGGCGCGTTGATATGTAGCACCGGCGTTTTTGAGACCTTTGGGCAT
The DNA here is from genome assembly GCA_023614405.1 of Avena insularis. Classification (NCBI taxonomy): domain Eukaryota; kingdom Viridiplantae; phylum Streptophyta; class Magnoliopsida; order Poales; family Poaceae; genus Avena; species Avena insularis. Next base: position 333,490 of record JAJUPC010000352.1, on the reverse strand, counting down.
AACCTTGTTTGTAACAATATATGCCTATTACACACATGCAATGACATCTACTAATCCATGTGGTATATGAAAAGAACAGACACATCCAATGGCATCTAGTGGATCCATGTGCTTTATGAAAAGAACACACATGAATTGAACTCTAGGGGATGCATGTGGTTTATGAAAACAACACACATTAAATGGCATATAGTGGATCGATTTTGTTTATGAAAAGAACACATGCAATGGCATCTAGTGCATCCATGTGGTTTATGAAAGGAACACACATGCAATGGCATCCAGGGGATCCATGTGGTTTAGGGATAGAACACACATGCAATGAACTCTAGTGAATCCATATGGTTTATGAAAACAAAACACATACAATGAACTCTAGTGGATCCATGTGGTTTATGAAAAGAACACACATGCAATGGCATCTCGTGGATCCATGTGGTTTATGAAAAGAACACAGATGCAATGGCATCTAGTGGATCCATGTGGTTTATGAAAATAACACACATACAATGAACTCTAGTGGATCCATGTGGTTTAGGCATAGAACACACATGAAATGAAGTCTAGTGGATCCATATGTTTTAGGCAAATAACACACATGCAATGGCATCTAGTGGATACTTGTGGTTTAGGAATAGAACACACATTTAATGGCATCTATTAGATCCATGTGGTTTATGAAAATAACACAGATGCAATGAACTCTAGTGGATCCATGTGGTTTAGGCAAAGAACACACATGCAATGACATCTAGTGGATCCATGTGGTTTATGAAAATAACACAGATGCAATGGCATCTACTGGATCCATGTGGTTTATGAAAAGAACACACATGCAATGAACTCTAGTGGATCCACGTGGTATAGGCAAAGACCACACATGCAATGGCATCTAATGGATCCATGTGGTTTATGAAAAGAACACACATGCAATGGCATCTAGTGGATCCATGTGGTTTATGAAAATAACACACATGCAATGGCATCTACTAGATCCATGTAGTTTATGAAAAGAATACACATGCAATGAACTCTAGTGGATCCATGTGGTTTAGGCAAAGACCACCCATGCAATGGCATCTAGTGGATCCATGTGGTTGATGAAAAGAACACACATGCAATGGCATCTAGTGGATCCATGTGGTTTAGGCATAGAACACACATGCAATGAACTCTAGTGGATCCAGGTGGTTTATTAAAAGAACACACATGCAATGAACTCTAGTGATCCATGTGGTTTATGAAAAGATCACACATGCAATGGCATCTAGTGGATCCATGTGGTTTATGATAGAACACACATGCAATGGAATCTAGTGGATCTATGTGGTTTATGAAAAGAACAAACATGCAATGGCATCTAGTAGATCCTTATGGTTTAGGCATAGAACACACATGCAATGAACTATAGTGGATCCATGTGGTTTATCAAAATAACACACATGCATTAGCCTCTAGTGGATCCATGTGGTTTTATTAAAAGAACACACATGCAATGGCATCTAGTGGATCCATGTGCTTTATGAAAAGAACACACATGCAATGGCATCTAGTGGATCCATGTGGTTTAGGAATAGATCACACATGCAATGACATCTAGTGAATCCATGTGGTTTACTAAAAGAACACACATGCAATGACATCTATTTGATCCATGTGGTTTATGAAAAGAACACACATGCAATGAACTCTAGTGGATCCATGTGGTTTAGGCAAAGAACACACATGCAATGGCATCTACTGATCCATGTGGTTTATGAAAAGAATAGACATGCAATGGCATCTAGTGGATCCATGTGGTTTAGGTATCGAACACACATGCAATGAACTCTAGTGGATTCATGTGCTTTATGAAAAGAACACACATGTAATGAACTCTAGTGGATCCATGTGGTTTATGAAAAGAACACACATGCAATGGCATATAGTGGATCAATTTTGTTTATGAAAAGAACACACATGCAATGGAATCTAGTGCATCCATGTGGTTTATGAAAAGAACACACATGCAATGGCATCTAGGGGATCCATGTGGTTTACGGATAGAACACACATGCAATGAACTCTAGTGAATCCATGTGGTTTATGAAAATAAAACACATGCAATGAACTCTAGTGGATCCATGTGGTTTATGAAAATAACACACATGCAATGGCATCTTGTGGATCCATGTGGTTTATGAAAAGAACACACATGTAATAGCATATAGTGGATCCATCTATTTTATGAAAAGAACACACATGTAATGGCATCTAGTGGATCCGTGTGGTTTATGAAAATAACACACATGCAATGAACTCTAGTGGATCCATGTGGTTTAGGCATAGAACACACATGCAATGAACTCTAGTGGATCCATGTGGTTTAGGCAAACAACACAGATGCAATGGAATCTACTGATCCATGCGGGTTTATGAAAAGAACAGACATGCAATGGCATCTAGTGGATCCATGTGGTTTAGGCATAGAACACACATGCAATGAACTCTAGTGGATCCATGTGGTTTAGGAAAAGACCACACATGCAATGGCATCTAATGGATCCATGTGGTTTATGAAAAGAACACACATGCAATGGCATCTAGTGGATCCATCTAGTTTAGGCATAGAACACACATGCAATGAACTCTAGTGGATCCATGTGGTTTATGAAAAGAACACACATGCAATGAACTCTAGTGTATCCATGTGGTTTATGAAAAGAACACACATGCAATGGCATCTAGTGGATCCATGTGGTTTATGAAAATAACACAAAAGCAATAGCATCTAGTGGATCTATGTGGTTTATGAAAAGAACACACATGCAATGGCATCTAGTGGATCCTTGTGGTTTAGGCATAGAACACACATGTAATGAACTCTAGTAGATCCATGTGGTTTATCAAAAGAACACACATGCATTCGCCTCTAGTGGATCCATGTGGTTTTATTAAAACAACACACATGCAATGGAATGTAGTGTATCCATGTTGTTTATGAAAAGAACACACATGCAATGGCATCTAGTGGATCCATGTGGTTTAGGAATATAACACACATGAAATGGCATATAGTGGATCCATGTGGTTTAGGAATAGAACACACATCCAATGGCATCTAGTAGATCCATGTGGTTTAGGAATAGAACAAACTTGCAATGGCATCTAGTGGATCAATATGGTTTATGAAAAGAACACACATGCAATGGCATCTAGTGGATCCATGTGGATTATGAAAAGAACTCACATGCAATGGAATCTAGTGGATCCATGTGGTTTATGAAAAGAACACATGCAATGAACTCTAGTGGATCCATGTGGTTTATGAAAAAACACACATGCAATGATATCTTGTGGATCCATGTGGATTATGAAAAGAACACACATGCAATGAACTCTAGTGGATCCATGTGGTTTATGAAAAGAACACACATGCAATGGCATCTAGTGGATCCTTTTGGTTTAGGAATAGAACATACATTTAATGGCATATAGTGGATCCATGTGGTTTATGAAAATAACACACATGCAATAAACTCTATTGGATCCATGTGGTTTAGGCAAAGAACACACATGCAATGGCATCTAGTGGATCCATGTGGTTTATGAAAATAACACACATGCAATGGCATCTAGTGGATCCATGTAGTTTATGAAAAGAACACATATGCAATGAACTCTAGTGGATCCATGTGGTTTAGGCAAAGACCACACATGCAATGGCATCTAGTGGATCCATGTGGTTGATGAAAAGAACACACATGCAATGGCATCTAGTGGATCCATGTGGTTTATGAAAATAACACACATTCAATGGCATCTACTAGATCCATGTAGTTTATGAAAAGAACACACATGCAATGAACTCTAGTAGATCCATGTGGTTTAGGAAAAGACCACACATGCAATGGAATCTAGTGGATCCATGTGGTTGATGAAAAGAGCACACATGCAATGGCATCTATTGGATCCATGTGGTTTAGGCATAGAACACACATGCAATGAACTCTAGTGGATCCATGTGGTTTATGAAAAGAACACACATGCAATGAACTCTAGTGGATCCATGTGGTTTATGAAAAGATCACACATGCAATGGCATCTAGTGGATCCATGTGGTTTAGGAAAAGAACACACATGCAATGGAATCTAGTGGATCTACGTGGTTTATGAAAAGAAAAAACATGCAATGGCATCTAGTGGGTCCTTATGGTTTAGGCATAGAACACACATGCAATGAACTATAGTGGATCCATGTGGTTTATCAAAAGAACACACATGCATTGGCCTCTAGTGGATCCATGTGGTTTTATTAAAAGAACACACATGCAATGGCATCTAGTGGATCCATGTTGTTTATGAATAGAACACACATGCAATGGCATCTAGTGGATCCGTGTGGTTTAGGAATAGAGCACACATGCAATGACATCTAGTGAATCCATGTGGTTTACTAAAAGAACACACATGCAATGACATCTAGTGGATCCATGTGGTTTATGAAAAGAACACACATGCAATGTACTCTAGTGGATCCATGTGGTTTATGAATAGAACACACATGCAATGAACTCTAGTGGATCCATGTGGTTTAGGCAAAGAACACACATTTAATGGCATTTACTGATCCATGTGGTTTATGAAAAGAATAGACATGCAATGGCATCTATTGGATCCATGTGGTTTAGGCATCGAACACACATGCAATGAACTCTAGTGGATTCATGTGCTTTATGAAAATAACACACATGCAATGAACTCTAGTGGATCCATATGGTTTATGAAAATAACACACATGCAATGGCATATAGTGGATCAATTTTGTTTATGAAAATAACACACATGCAATGGCATCTAGTGCATCCATGTGGTTTATGAAAAGAACACACATGCAATGGCATCTAGGGGATCCATGTGGTTTACGGATAGAACACACATGCAATGAACTCTAGTGAATCCATGTGGTTTATGAAAATAAAACACATTCAATGAACTCTAGTGGATCCATGTGGTTTATGAAAAGAACACACATGCAATGGCATCTCGTGGATCCATGTGGTTTATGAAAAGAACACACATGTAATAGCATCTAGTGGATCCATCTATTTCATGAAAAGAACACACATGCAATGGCATCTAGTGGATCCATGTGGTTTATCAAAATAACACACATGCAATGAACTCTAGTGGATCCATGTGGTTTAGGCATAGAACACACATGCAATGAACTCTAGTGGATCCATGTGGTTTAGGCAAACAACACAGATGCAATGGAATCTACTGATCCATGCGGTTTATGAAAAGAACAGACATGCAATGGCATCTAGTGGATCCATGTGGTTTAGGCATACAATACACATGCAATGAACTCTAGTGGATCCATGTGGTTTAGGCAAAGACCACACATGCAATGGCATCTAGTGGATCCATGTGGTTGATGGAAAGAACACACATGCAATGGCATCTAGTGGATCCATGTGGTTTATGAAAATAACACACATTCAATGGCATCTACTGGATCCATGTAGTTTATGAAAAGAACACACATGCAATGAACTCTAGTGGATCCATGTGGTTTAGGCAAAGACCACACATGCAATGGCATCTAGTGGATCCATGTGGTTGATGAAAAGAACACAAATGCAAGGCATCTAGTGGATCCATGTGGTTTAGGCATAGAACACACATGCAATGAACTCTAGTGGATCCATGTGGTTTATGAAAAGAACACACATGCAATGAACTCTAGTGGATCCATGTGGTTTATGAAAATAACACACATGCAATGTACTCTAGTGGATCCATGTGGTTTAGGCATAGAACACACATGCAATGAACTCTAGTGGATCCATGTGGTTTAGGGAAAGAACACACATGCAATGGCATCTACTGATCCATGTGGTTTATGAAAAGAATAGGCATGCAATAGCATCTAGTGGATCCATGTGGTTTAGGCATCGAAGACACATGCAATGAACTCTAGTGGATTCATGTGCTTTATGAAAAGAACACACATGCAATGAACTCTAGTGGATCCATGTGGTTTATGAAAAGAACACACATGCAACGGCATATAGTGGATCCATGTAGTTTATGAAAAGAACACACATGCAATGGCATCTAGTGCATCCATGTGGTTTATGAAAAGAACACACATGCAATGGCATCTAGGGGATCCATGTGGTTTACGGATAGAACACACATGCAATGAACTCTAGTGAATCCATGTGGTTTATGAAAATAAAACACATGCAATGAAATCTAGTGGATCCATGTGGTTTATGAAAATAACACACATGCAATGGCATCTTGTGGATCCATGTGGTTTATGAAAAGAACACACATGTAATAGCATCTAGTGGATCCATCTATTTTATGAAAAGAACACACATGTAATGGCATCTAGTGGATCCGTGTGGTTTATGAAAATAACACACATGCAATGGACTCTAGTGGATCCATGTGGTTTAGGCATAGAACACACATGCAATGAACTCTAGTGGATCCATGTGGTTTAGGCAAACAACACAGATGCAATGGAATCTACTGATCCATGCGGGTTTATGAAAAGAACAGACATGCAATGGCATCTAGTGGATCCATGTGGTTTAGGCATAGAACACACATGCAATGAACTCTAGTGGATCCATGTGGTTTAGGAAAAGACCACACATGCAATGGCATCTAATGGATCCATGTGGTTTACGAAAAGAACACACATGCAATGGCATCTAGTGGATCCATCTAGTTTAGGCATAGAACACACATGCAATGAACTCTAGTGGATCCATGTGGTTTATGAAAAGAACACACATGCAATGAACTCTACTGTATCCATGTGGTTTATGAAAAGAACACACATGCAATGGCATCTAGTGGATCCATGTGGTTTATGAAAATAACACAAAAGCAATAGCATCTAGTGGATCTATGTGGTTTATGAAAAGAACACACATGCAATGGCATCTAGTGGATCCTTGTGGTTTAGGCATAGAACACACATGTAATTAACTCTAGTGGATCCATGTGGTTTATCAAAAGAACACACATGCATTCGCCTCTAGTGGATCCATGTGGTTTTATTAAAACAACACACATGCAATGGAATGTAGTGTATCCATGTTGTTTATGAAAAGAACACACATGCAATGGCATCTAGTGGATCCATGTGTTTAGGAATATAACACACATGAAATGGCATATAGTGGATCCATGTGGTTTAGGAATAGAACACACATCCAATGGCATCTAGTAGATCCATGTGGTTTAGGAATAGAACAAACTTGCAATGGCATCTAGTGGATCAATATGGTTTATGAAAAGAACACACATGCAATGGCATCTAGTGGATCCATGTGGATTATGAAAAGAACTCACATGCAATGGAATCTAGTGGATCCATGTGGTTTATGAAAAGAACACATGCAATGAACTCTAGTGGATCCATGTGGTTTATGAAAAGACACACATGCAATGATATCTTGTGGATCCATGTGGATTATGAAAAGAACACACATGCAATGAACTCTAGTGGATCCATGTGGTTTATGAAAAGAACACACATGCAATGGCATCTAGTGGATCCTTTTGGTTTAGGAATAGAACATACATTTAATGGCATATAGTGGATCCATGTGGTTTATGAAAATAACACACATGCAATAAACTCTATTGGATCCATGTGGTTTAGGCAAAGAACACACATGCAATGGCATCTAGTGGATCCATGTGGTTTATGAAAATAACACACATGCAATGGCATCTAGTGGATCCATGTAGTTTATGAAAAGAACACATATGCAATGAACTCTAGTGGATCCATGTGGTTTAGGCAAAGACCACACATGCAATGGCATCTAGTGGATCCATGTGGTTGATGAAAAGAACACACATGCAATGGCATCTAGTGGATCCATGTGGTTTATGAAAATAACACACATTCAATGGCATCTACTAGATCCAGGTAGTTTATGAAAAGAACACACATGCAATGAACTCTAGTAGATCCATGTGGTTTAGGAAAAGACCACACATGCAATGGCATCTAGTGGATCCATGTGGTTGATGAAAAGAGCACACATGCAATGGCATCTAGTGGATCCATGTGGTTTAGGCATAGAACACACATGCAATGAACTCTAGTGGATCCATGTGGTTTATGAAAAGAACACACATGCAATGAACTCTAGTGGATCCATGTGGTTTATGAAAAGATCACACATGCAATGGCATCTAGTGGATCCATGTGGTTTAGGAAAAGAACACACATGCAATGGAATCTAGTGGATCTACGTGGTTTATGAAAAGAACAAACATGCAATGTCATCTAGTGGGTCCTTATGGTTTAGGCATAGAACACACATGCAATGTACTATAGTGGATCCATGTGGTTTATCAAAAGAACACACATGCATTGGCCTCTAGTGGATCCATGTGGTTTTATTAAAAGAACACACATGCAATGGCATCTAGTGGATCCATGTTGTTTATGAATAGAACACACATGCAATGGCATCTAGTGGATCCGTGTGGTTTAGGAATAGAGCACACATGCAATGACATCTAGTGAATCCATGTGGTTTACTAAAAGAACACACATGCAATGACATCTAGTGGATCCATGTGGTTTATGAAAAGAACACACATGCAATGTACTCTAGTGGATCCATGTGGTTTATGAATAGAACACACATGCAATGAACTCTAGTGGATCCATGTGGTTTAGGCAAAGAACACACATTTAATGGCATTTACTGATCCATGTGGTTTATGAAAAGAATAGACATGCAATGGCATCTATTGGATCCATGTGGTTTAGGCATCGAACACACATGCAATGAACTCTAGTGGATTCATGTGCTTTATGAAAATAACACACATGCAATGAACTCTAGTGGATCCATATGGTTTATGAAAAGAACACACATGCAATGGCATATAGTGGATCAATTTTGTTTATGAAAAGAACACACATGCAATGGCATCTAGTGCATCCATGTGGTTTATGAAAAGAACACACATGCAATGGCATCTAGGGGATCCATGTGGTTTACGGATAGAACACACATGCAATGAACTCTAGTGAATCCATGTGGTTTATGAAAATAAAACACATGCAATGAACTCTAGTGGATCCATGTGGTTTATGAAAAGAACACACATGCAATGGCATCTCGTGGATCCATGTGGTTTATGAAAAGAACACACATGTAATAGTATCTAGTGGATCCATCTATTTCATGAAAAGAACACACATGCAATGGCATCTAGTGGATCCGTGTGGTTTATCAAAATAACACACATGCAATGAACTCTAGTGGATCCATGTGGTTTAGGCATAGAACACACATGCAATGAACTCTAGTGGATCCATGTGGTTTAGGCAAACAACACAGATGCAATGGAATCTACTGATCCATGCGGTTTATGAAAAGAACAGACATGCATTGGCATCTAGTGGATCCATGTGGTTTAGGCATACAATACACATGCAATGAACTCTAGTGGATCCATGTGGTTTAGGCAAAGACCACACATGCAATGGCATCTAGTGGATCCATGTGGTTGATGGAAAGAACACACATGCAATGGCATCTAGTGGATCCATGTTGTTTATGAAAATAACACACATTCAATGGCATCTACTGGATCCATGTAGTTTATGAAAAGAACACACATGCAATGAACTCTAGTGGATCCATGTGGTTTAGGCAAAGACCACACATGCAATGGCATCTAGTGGATCCATATGGTTGATGAAAAGAACACAGATGCAAGGCATCTAGTGGATCCATGTGGTTTAGGCATAGAACACACATGCAATGAACTCTAGTGGATCCATGTGGTTTATGAAAAGAACACACATGCAATGAACTCTAGTGGATCCATGTGGTTTATGAAAAGAACACACATGCAATGTACTCTAGTGGATCCATGTGGTTTAGGCATAGAACACACATGCAATGAACTCTAGTGGATCCATGTGGTTTAGGGAAAGAACACACATGCAATGGCATCTACTGATCCATGTGGTTTATGAAAAGAATAGGCATGCAATAGCATCTAGTGGATCCATGTGCTTTAGGCATCGAAGACACATGCAATGAACTCTAGTGGATTCATGTGCTTTATGAAAAGAACACACATGCAATGAACTCTAGTCGATCCATGTGGTTTATGAAAAGAACACACATGCAATGGCATATAGTGGATCCATGTTGTTTATGAAAAGAACACACATGCAATGGCATCTAGTGCATCCATGTGGTTTATGAAAAGAACACACATGCAATGGCATCTAGGGGATCCATGTGGTTTACGGATAGAACACACATGCAATGAACTCTAGTGAATCCATGTGGTTTATGAAAATAAAACACATGCAATGAACTCTAGTGGATCCATGTGGTTTATGAAAATAACACACATGCAATGGCATCTTGTGGATCCATGTGGTTTATGAAAAGAACACACATGTAATAGCATCTAGTGGATCCATCTATTTTATGAAAAGAACACACATGTAATGGCATCTAGTGGATCCGTGTGGTTTATGAAAATAACACACATGCAATGAACTCTAGTGGATCCATGTGGTTTAGGCATAGAACACACATGCAATGAACTCTAGTGGATCCATGTGGTTTAGGCAAACAACACAGATGCAATGGAATCTACTGATCCATGCGGGTTTATGAAAAGAACAGACATGCAATGGCATCTAGTGGATCCATGTGGTTTAGGCATAGAACACACATGCAATGACCTCTAGTGGATCCATGTGGTTTAGGAAAATACCACACATGCAATGGCATCTAATGGATCCATGTGGTTTATGAAAAGAACACACATGCAATGGCATCTAGTGGATCCATCTAGTTTAGGCATAGAACACACATGCAATGAACTCTAGTGGATCCATGTGGTTTATGAAAAGAACACACATGCAATGAACTCTAGTGTATCCATGTGGTTTATGAAAAGAACACACATGCAATGGCATCTAGTGGATCCATGTGGTTTATGAAAATAACACAAAAGCAATAGCATCTAGTGGATCTATGTGGTTTATGAAAAGAACACACATGCAATGGCATCTAGTGGATCCTTGTGGTTTAGGCATAGAACACACATGTAATTAACTCTAGTGGATCCATGTGGTTTATCAAAAGAACACACATGCATTCGCCTCTAGTGGATCCATGTGGTTTTATTAAAACAACACACATGCAATGGAATGTAGTGTATCCATGTTGTTTATGAAAAGAACACACATGCAATGGCATCTAGTGGATCCATGTGGTTTAGGAATATAACACACATGAAATGGCATATAGTGGATCCATGTGGTTTAGGAATAGAACACACATCCAATGGCATCTAGTAGATCCATGTGGTTTAGGAATAGAACAAACTTGCAATGGCATCTAGTGGATCAATATGGTTTATGAAAAGAACACACATGCAATGGCATCTAGTGGATCCATGTGGATTATGAAAAGAACTCACATGCAATGGAATCTAGTGGATCCATGTGGTTTATGAAAAGAACACATGCAATGAACTCTAGTGGATCCATGTGGTTTATGAAAAGACACACATGCAATGATATCTTGTGGATCCATGTGGATTATGAAAAGAACACACATGCAATGAACTCTAGTGGATCCATGTGGTTTATGAAAAGAACACACATGCAATGGCATCTAGTGGATCCTTTTGGTTTAGGAATAGAACATACATTTAATGGCATATAGTGTATCCATGTGGTTTATGAAAATAACACATGCAATTAACTCTATTGGATCCATGTGGTTTAGGCAAAGAACACACATGCAATGGCATCTAGTGGATCCATGTGGTTTATGAAAATAACACACATGCAATGGCATCTAGTGGATCCATGTAGTTTATGAAAAGAACACATATGCAATGAACTCTAGTGGATCCATGTGGTTTAGGCAAAGACCACACATGCAATGGCATCTAGTGGATCCATGTGGTTGATGAAAAGAACACACATGCAATGGCATCTAGTGGATCCATGTGGTTTATGAAAATAACACATTCAATGGCATCTACTAGATCCATGTAGTTTATGAACATAACACATGCAATGAACTCTAGTAGATCCATGTGGTTTAGGAAAAGACCACACATGCAATGGCATCTAGTGGATCCATGTGGTTGATGAAAAGAGCACACATGCAATGGCATCTAGTGGATCCATGTGGTTTAGGCATAGAACACACATGCAATGAACTCTAGTGGATCCATGTGGTTTATGAAAAGAACACACATGCAATGAACTCTAGTGGATCCATGTGGTTTATGAAAAGATCACACATGCAATGGCATCTAGTGGATCCATGTGGTTTAGGAAAAGAACACACATGCAATGGAATCTAGTGGATCTACGTGGTTTATGAAAAGAACAAACATGCAATGGCATCTAGTGGGTCCTTATGGTTTAGGCATAGAACACACATGCAATGAACTATAGTGGATCCATGTGGTTTATCAAAAGAACACACATGCATTGGCCTCTAGTGGATCCATGTGGTTTTATTAAAAGAACACACATGCAATGGCATCTAGTGGATCCATGTTGTTTATGAATAGAACACACATGCAATGGCATCTAGTGGATCCGTGTTGTTTAGGAATAGAGCACACATGCAATGACATCTAGTGAATCCATGTGGTTTACTAAAAGAACACACATGCAATGACATCTAGTGGATCCATGTGGTTTTTGAAAAGAACACACATGCAATGTACTCTAGTGGATCCATGTGGTTTATGAATAGAACACACATGCAATGAACTCTAGTGGATCCATGTGGTTTAGGCAAAGAACACACATTTAATGGCATTTACTTATCCATGTGGTTTATGAAAAGAATAGACATGCAATGGCATCTATTGGATCCATGTAGTTTACGCATCGAACACACATGCAATGAACTCTAGTGGATTCATGTGCTTTATGAAAATAACACACATGCAATGAACTCTAGTGGATCCATATGGTTTATGAAAAGAACACACATGCAATGGCATATAGTGGATCAATTTTGTTTATGAAAAGAACACACATGCAATGGCATCTAGTGCATCCATGTGGTTTATGAAAAGAACACACATGCAATGGCATCTAGGGGATCCATGTGGTTTACGGATAGAACACACATGCAATGAACTCTAGTGAATCCATGTGGTTTATGAAAATAAAACACATGCAATGAACTCTAGTGGATCCATGTGGTTTATGAAAAGAACACACATGCAATGGCATCTCGTGGATCCATGTGGTTTATGAAAAGAACACACATGTAATAGCATCTAGTGGATCCATCTATTTCATGAAAAGAACACACATGCAATGGCATCTAGTGGATCCGTGTGGTTTATCAAAATAACACACATGCAATGAACTCTAGTGGATCCATGTGGTTTAGGCATAGAACACACATGCAATGAACTCTAGTGGATCCATGTGGTTTAGGCAAACAACACAGATGCAATGGAATCTACTGATCCATGCGGTTTATGAAAAGAACAGACATGCAATGGCATCTAGTGGATCCATGTGGTTTAGGCATACAATACACATGCAATGAACTCTAGTGGATCCATGTGGTTTAGGCAAAGACCACACATGCAATGGCATCTAGTGGATCCATGTGGTTGATGGAAAGAACACACATGCAATGGCATCTAGTGGATCCATGTGGTTTATGAAAATAACACACATTCAATGGCATCTACTGGATCCATGTAGTTTATGAAAAGAACACACATGCAATGAACTCTAGTGGATCCATGTGGTTTAGGCAAAGACCACACATGCAATGGCATCTAGTGGATCCATGTGGTTGATGAAAAGAACACAGATGCAAGGCATCTAGTGGATCCATGTGGTTTAGGCATAGAACACACATGCAATGAACTCTAGTGGATCCATGTGGTTTATGAAAAGAACACACATGCAATGAACTCTAGTGGATCCATGTGGTTTATGAAAAGAACACACATGCAATGTACTCTAGTGGATCCATGTGGTTTAGGCATAGAACACACATGCAATGAACTCTAGTGGATCCATGTGGTTTAGGGAAAGAACACACATGCAATGGCATCTACTGATCCATGTGGTTTATGAAAAGAATAGGCATGCAATAGCATCTAGTGGATCCATGTGGTTTAGGCATCGAAGACACATGCAATGAACTCTAGTGGATTCATGTGCTTTATGAAAAGAACACACATGCAATGAACTCTAGTGTATCCATGTGGTTTATGAAAAGAACACACATGCAATGGCATATAGTGGATCCATGTAGTTTATGAAAAGAACACACATGCAATGGCATCTAGTGCATCCATGTGGTTTATGAAAAGAACACACATGCAATGGCATCTAGGGGATCCATGTGGTTTACGGATAGAACACACATGCAATGAACTCTAGTGAATCCATGTGGTTTATGAAAATAAAACACATGCAATGAACTCTAGTGGATCCATGTGGTTTATGAAAATAACACACATGCAATGGCATCTTGTGGATCCATGTGGTTTATGAAAAGAACACACATGTAATAGCATCTAGTGGATCCATCTATTTTATGAAAAGAACACACATGTAATGGCATCTAGTGGATCCGTGTGGTTTATGAAAATAACACACATGCAATGAACTCTAGTGGATCCATGTGGTTTAGGCATAGAACACACATGCAATGAACTCTAGTGGATCCATGTGGTTTAGGCAAACAACACAAATGCAATGGAATCTACTGATCCATGCGGGTTTATGAAAAGAACAGACATGCAATGGCATCTAGTGGATCCATGTGGTTTAGGCATAGAACACACATGCAATGAACTCTAGTGGATCCATGTGGTTTAGGAAAAGACCACACATGCAATGGCATCTAATGGATCCATGTGGTTTATGAAAAGAACACACATGCAATGGCATCTAGTGGATCCATCTAGTTTAGGCATAGAACACACATGCAATGAACTCTAGTGGATCCATGTGGTTTATGAAAAGAACACACATGCAATGAACTCTAGTGTATCCATGTGGTTTATGAAAAGAACACACATGCAATGGCATCTAGTGGATCCATGTGGTTTATGAAAATAACACAAAAGCAATAGCATCTAGTGGATCTATGTGGTTTATGAAAAGAACACACATGCAATGGCATCTAGTGGATCCTTGTGGTTTAGGCATAGAACACACATGTAATTAACTCTAGTGGATCCATGTGGTTTATCAAAAGAACACACATGCATTCGCCTCTAGTGGATCCATGTGGTTTTATTAAAACAACACACATGCAATGGAATGTAGTGTATCCATGTTGTTTATGAAAAGAACACACATGCAATGGCATCTAGTGGATCCATGTGGTTTAGGAATATAACACACATGAAATGGCATATAGTGGATCCATGTGGTTTAGGAATAGAACACACATCCAATGGCATCTAGTAGATCCATGTGGTTTAGGAATAGAACAAACTTGCAATGGCATCTAGTGGATCAATATGGTTTATGAAAAGAACACACATGCAATGGCATCTAGTGGATCCATGTGGATTATGAAAAGAACTCACATGCAATGGAATCTAGTGGATCCATGTGGTTTATGAAAAGAACACATGCAATGAACTCTAGTGGATCCATGTGGTTTATGAAAAGACACACATGCAATGATATCTTGTGGATCCATGTGGATTATGAAAAGAACACATGCAATGCACTCTAGTGGATCCATGTGGTTTATGAAAAGAACACACATGCAATGGCATCTAGTGGATCCTTTTGGTTTAGGAATAGAACATACATTTAATGGCATATAGTGGATCCATGTGGTTTATGAAAATAACACACATGCAATAAACTCTATTGGATCCATGTGGTTTAGGCAAAGAACACACATGCAATGGCATCTAGTGGATCCATGTGGTTTATGAAAATAACACACATGCAATGGCATCTAGTGGATCCATGTAGTTTATGAAAAGAACACATATGCAATGAACTCTAGTGGATCCATGTGGTTTAGGCAAAGACCACACATGCAATGGCATCTAGTGGATCCATGTGGTTGATGAAAAGAACACACATGCAATGGCATCTAGTGGATCCATGTGGTTTATGAAAATAACACACATTCAATGGCATCTACTAGATCCATGTAGTTTATGAAAAGAACACACATGCAATGAACTCTAGTAGATCCATGTGGTTTAGGAAAAGACCACACATGCAATGGCATCTAGTGGATCCATGTGGTTGATAAAAAGAGCACACATGCAATGGCATCTAGTGGATCCATGTGGTTTATGCATAGAACACACATGCAATGAACTCTAGTGGATCCATGTGGTTTATGAAAAGAACACACATGCAATGAACTCTAGTGGATCCATGTGGTTTATGAAAAGATCACACATGCAATGGCATCTAGTGGATCCATGTGGTTTAGGAAAAGAACACACATGCAATGGAATCTAGTGGATCTACGTGGTTTATGAAAAGAACAAACATGCAATGGCATCTAGTGGGTCCTTATGGTTTAGGCATAGAACACACATGCAATGAACTATAGTGGATCCATGTGGTTTATCAAAAGAACACACATGCATTGGCCTCTAGTGGATCCATGTGGTTTTATTAAAAGAACACACATGCAATGGCATCTAGTGGATCCATGTTGTTTATGAATAGAACACACATGCAATGGCATCTAGTGGATCCGTGTTGTTTAGGAATAGAGCACACATGCAATGACATCTAGTGAATCCATGTGGTTTACTAAAAGAACACACATGCAATGACATCTAGTGGATCCATGTGGTTTATGAAAAGAACACACATGCAATGTACTCTAGTGGATCCATGTGGTTTATGAATAGAACACACATGCAATGAACTCTAGTGGATCCATGTGGTTTAGGCAAAGAACACACATTTAATGGCATTTACTGATCCATGTGGTTTATGAAAAGAATAGACATGCAATGGCATCTATTGGATCCATGTAGTTTAGGCATCGAACACACATGCAATGAACTCTAGTGGATTCATGTGCTTTATGAAAATAACACACATGCAATGAACTCTAGTGGATCCATATGGTTTATGAAAAGAACACACATGCAATGGCATATAGTGGATCAATTTTGTTTATGAAAAGAACACACATGCAATGGCATCTAGTGCATCCATGTGGTTTATGAAAAGAACACACATGCAATGGCATCTAGGGGATCCATGTGGTTTAGGGATAGAACACACATGCAATTAAATCTAGTGAATCCATGTGGTTTATGAAAATAAAACACATGCAATGAACTCTAGTGGATCCATGTGGTTTATGAAAAAAACACATGCAATGGCATCTCGTGGATCCATGTGGTTTATGAAAAGAACACACATGAAATAGCATCTACTGGATCCATCTAGTTTATGAAAAGTACACACATGCAATGGCATCTAGTGGATCTGTGTAGTTTATGAAAATAACACACATGCAATGAACTCTAGTGGATCCATGTGGTTTAGGAATAGAACACACATGCAATGAACTCTAGTGGATCCATGTGGTTTAGGCAAACAACACAGATGCAATGGAATCTACTGATCCATGCGGTTTATGAAAAGAACAGACATGCAATGGCATCTAGTGGATCCATGTGGTTTAGGCATACAATACACATGCAATGAACTCTAGTGGATCCATGTGGTTTAGGCAAAGACCACACATGCAATGGCATCTAGTGGATCCATGTGGTTGATGGAAAGAACACACATGCAATGGCATCTAGTGGATCCATGTGGTTTATGAAAATAACACACATTCAATGGCATCTACTGGATCCATGTAGTTTATGAAAAGAACACATGCAATGAACTCTAGTGGATCCATGTGGTTTAGGCAAAGACCACACATGCAATGGCATCTAGTGGATCCATGTGGTTGATGAAAAGAACACAGATGCAAGGCATCTAGTGGATCCATGTGGTTTAGGCATAGAACACACATGCAATGAACTCTAGTGGATCCATGTGGTTTATGAAAAGAACACACATGCAATGAACTCTAGTGGATCCATGTGGTTTATGAAAAGAACACACATGCAATGTACTCTAGTGGATCCATGTGGTTTAGGCATAGAACACACATGCAATGAACTCTAGTGGATCCATGTGGTTTAGGGAAATAACACACATGCAATGGCATCTACTGATCCATGTGGTTTATGAAAAGAATAGGCATGCAATAGCATCTAGTGGATCCATGTGGTTTAGGCATCGAAGACACATGCAATGAACTCTAGTGGATTCATGTGCTTTATGAAAAGAACACACATGCAATAAACTCTAGTGGATCCATGTGGTTTATGAAAAGAACACACATGCAATGGCATATAGTGGATCCATGTAGTTTATGAAAAGAACACACATGCAATGGCATCTAGTGCATCCATGTGGTTTATGAAAAGAACACACATGCAATGGCATCTAGGGGATCCATGTGGTTTACGGATAGAACACACATGCAATGAACTCTAGTGAATCCATGTGGTTTATGAAAATAACACACATGCAATGAACTCTAGTGGATCCATGTGGTTTATGAAAAGAACACACATGCAATAGCATCTCGTGGATCCATGTGGTTTATGAAAAGAACACACATGTAATAACATCTAGTGGTTCCATCTATTTCATGAAAGGAACACACATGCAATGGCATCTAGTGGATCCGTGTGGTTTATCAAAATAACACACATGCAATGAACTCTAGTGGATCCATGTGGTTTAGGCATAGAACAGACATGCAATGAACTCTAGTGGATCCATGTGCTTTAGGCAAACAACACAGATGCAATGGAATCTACTGATCCATGCGGTTTATGAAAATAACAGACATGCAATGGCATCTAGTGGATCCATGTGGTTTAGGCATACAACACACATGCAATGAACTCTAGTGGATCCATGTGGTTTAGGCAAAGACCACATATGCAATGGCATCTAGTGGATCCATGTGGTTGATGAAAAGAACACACATGCAATGGCATCTAGTGGATCCATGTGGTTTATGAAAATAACACACATTCAATGGCATATACTGGATCCATGTAGTTTATGAAAAGAACACACATGCAATGAACTCTAGTGGATCCATGTGGTTTAGGCAAAGACCACACATGCAATGGCATCTGGTGGATCCATGTGGTTGATGAAAAGAACACAGATGCAATGGCATCTAGTGGATCCATGTGGTTTAGGCATAGAACACACATGCAATGAACTCTAGTGGATCCATGTGGTTTATGAAAAGAACACACATGCAATGAACTCTAGTGGATCCATGTGGTTTATGAAAAGAACACACATGCAATGTACTCTAGTGGATCCATGTGGTTTAGGCATAGAACACACATGCAATGAACTCTAGTGGATCCATGTGGTTTAGGGAAAGAACACACATGCAATGGCATCTACTGATCCATGTGGTTTATGAAAAGAATAGGCATGCAATAGCATCTAGTGGATCCATGTGGTTTAGGCATCGAAGACACATGCAATGAACTCTAGTGGATTCATGTGCTTTATGAAAAGAACACACATGCAATAAACTCTAGTGGATCCATGTGGTTTATGAAAAGAACACACATGCAATGGCATATAGTGGATCCATGTAGTTTATGAAAAGAACACACATGCAATGGCATCTAGTGCATCCATGTGGTTTATGAAAAGAACACACATGCAATGGCATCTAGGGGATCCATGTGGTTTACGGATAGAACACACATGCAATGAACTCTAGTGAATCCATGTGGTTTATGAAAATAACACACATGCAATGAACTCTAGTGGATCCATGTGGTTTATGAAAAGAACACACATGCAATAGCATCTAGTGGATCCATGTGGTTTATGAAAATAACACACATGAAATGAACTCTAGTGGATCCATGTGGTTTAGGCATAGAAAACACATGCAATGAAGTCTAGTTTATGAAAAGAAAACACATGAAATGAACTCTAGGGGATCCATGTGGTTTATGAAAAGAAGACACATGTAATGGCATCTAGTGGATCCATGTGGTTTATGAAAATAACACACACAAAATGAATTCTAGTTGATCCATGTGGTTTAGGCATAGAAAACACATGCAATGAAGTGTAGTTTATGAAAAGAACACACATGCAATGAACTCTAGTGGATCCATGAGGTTTATGAAAAGAACACACATGCAATGGCATCTAGTGGATCCATTTGGTTTATGAAAACAACACACATGAAATGAACTCTAGTGGATCCATGTGGTTTAGGCATAGAAAACACATGCAATGAAGTCTAGTTTATGAAAAGAACACACATGCAATGAACTCTAGTGGATCCATGTGGTTTATGAAAACAACACACATGCAATGGCACCTAGTGGATCCATGTGGTTTATGAAAATAACACATATGAAATGAACTCTAGTGGATACATGTGGTTTAGGCATAGAAAACACATGCAATGAAGTCTAGTATATGAAAAGAACACACATGCAATGAATTATAGTGGATCCATGTGGTTTATAAAAAGAACACACATGAAATGAACTCCAGTGGATACATGTGGTTTAGGCATAGAAAACACATGCAATGAAGTCTAGTTTATGAAAAGAACACACATGCAATGAACTCTAGTGGATCCATGTGGTTTATGAAAAGAACACACATCCAATGGCATCTAGTGGATCCATGTGGTTTATGAAAATAACACACATGAAATGAATTCTAGTGGATCCATGTGGTTTAAGCAAAGAAAACACATGCAATGAAGTCTAGTTTATGAAAAGAACACACATGCAATGAACTCTAGTGGATCCATGTGGTTTCTGAAAATAACACACATGAAGTGAACTCTAGTGGATCCATGTGGTTTAGGAATAGAAAACACATGCAATGAAGTCTAGTTTATGAAAAGAACACACATGCAATGAACTCTGGTGGATCCATGTGGTTTATGAAAAGAACACACATGCAATGGCATCTAGTGGATCCATGTGGTTTCTGAAAATAACACACATGAAGTGAACTCTAGTGGATCCATGTGGTTTAGGAATAGAAAACACATGCAATGAAGTCTAGTTTATGAAAAGAACACACATGCAATGAACTCTGGTGGATCCATGTGGTTTATGAAAAGAACACACATGCAATGGCATCTAGTGGATCCATGTGGTTTATGAAAATAACACACATGAAATGAACTCTAGTGGATCCATGTGGTTTAGACATAGAAAACACATGCAATAAAGTCTAGTTTATGAAAAGAACACACATGCAATGAACTCTAGTGGATCCATGTGGTTTATGAAAAGAACACACATGTGATGGCATCTAGTGGATCCATGTGGTTTATGAAAATAACACACATGAAATGAACTCTAGTGGATCCATGTGGTTTAGGCATAGAAAACACATCCAATGAAGTCTAGTTTATGAAAAGAACACACATGCAATGAACTCTAATGGATCCATGTGGTTTATGAAAAGAACATACATGCAATGGAATTTAGTGGATCCATGTGGTTTATAAAAAGAAGACACATGTAATGTCATCTAGTGGATCCATGTGGTTTAGGCATAGAACACAAATGCAATGAAGTCTAGTGGATCCATCTGGTGTATGAAAAGAACACACATGCAATGGAATATAGTGGATCCATGTGGTTTAGGAATAGAACACACATGCAATGACATCTAGTGAATCCATGTGGTTATTAAAAGAACATACATGCAATGAACTCTAGTGGATGCATGTGGTTTATGAAAAGAACACACATGCAATGGCATCTAGTGCACCCATGTGGTTTCCGAAAAGAACACACATGCAATGAACTCTAGTAGATCCATGTGGTTTAACAAAAGAACACACATGCAATGAACTCTAGTGGATCCATGTGGTTTACGAAAAGAACACAAATTCAATGGCATGTATTGGATCCATGTGGTTTATGGAAACAACACACATGCAATAAACTCTAGTGGATCCATGTTGTTTAGGCAAAGAACACACATGCAATGGCATCTAGTGGATCCATGTGGTGTAGGCATAGAACACACATGCAATGAACTCTAGTGGATCCTTGTGGTTTATGAAATCAACACACATGCAATGAACTCTAGTGGATCCATGTGGTTTATGAAAAGAACACACATGCAATGGCATCTAGTGGATCCATGTAGTTTAGGCATAGAACACAAATGCAATGAACTCTAATGGGTCCATGTGGTTTATGAAAAGAACACACATGCAATGAACTCTAGTGGATCCATGTGGTTTATGAAAAGAACACACATTTAATAGCATCTAGTGGTTCCATATGGTTTATGCATAGAACACACATGCAATGAACTCTAGTGGATCCATGTGGTTTATGAAAAGAACACACATGCAATGTCATCTGGTGGATCCATGTGGTTTATGAAAAGAACACACATGCAATGGCATCTAGTGGATCCTTGTGGTTTAGGCATAGAACACACAAGCAATGAACTCTAGTGGATCCATGTGGTTTATGAAAATAACACACATGCAATGTCATCTAGTGTATCCATGAGGTTTTACAAAAAGAACACACATGCAATGGCATCTAGTGGATCCATGTGGTTTATGAAAAGAACACGCATGCAATAACACCTAGTGGATCCATGTGGTTTATGAAAAGAACACACATGCAATGAACTCTAGTGGATCCTTGTTGTTTATGAAAATAGCTCACATGCAATGAACTCTAGTGGATCCATGTGGTTTATGAAAATAACAAACATGCAATGGTATGTAGTGGATCCATGTGGTTTATGAAAAGAACACACATGCAATGAACTCTAGTGGATCCATGTGGTTTAGTCATAGAACACACATGCAATGAACTCTAGTGGATCCATGTGGTTTAGAAAAATAACACACATTAAATGAACTCTAGTGATCCATGTGCTTTATGAAAAGAACACACATGCAATGAATTCTTGTGGATCGAGGTGGTTTATGAAAAGAACACACATGCAATGGCATCTAGTGGATCCATGTGGTTTATGAAAATAACACACATGAAATGAACTCTAGTGGATCCATGTGGTTTAGGCATAGAAAACACATGCAATGAAGTCTAGTTTATGGAAAGAACACACATGAAATGAACTCTAGGGGATCCATGTGGTTTATGAAAAGAACACACATGTAATGGCATCTAGTGGATCCATGTGGTTTATGAAAATAACACACACGAAATGAACTCTAGTGGATCCATGTGGTTTAGGCATAGAAAACACATGCAATGAAGTGTAGTTTATGAAAAGAACACACATGCAATGAACTCTAGTGGATCCATGAGGTTTATGAAAAGAACACACATGGAATGGCATCTAGTGGATCCATTTGGTTTATGAAAATAACACACATGAAATGAACTGTAGTGGATCCATGTGGTTTAGGCATAGAAAACACATGCAATGAAGTCTAGTTTATGAAAAGAACACACATGCAATGAACTCTAGTGGATCCGTGTGGTTTATGAAAACAACACACATGCAATGGCACCTAGTGGATCCATGTGGTTTATGAAAATAACACACATGAAATGAACTCTAGTGTATACATGTGGTTTAGGCATAGAGAACACATGCAATGAAGTCTAGTTTATGAAAAGAACACACATGCAATGAATTATAGTGGATCCATGTGGTTTATCAAAAGAACACACGTGCAATGGCATCTAGTGGATCCATGTGGTTTATGAAAATAACACACATGAAATGAACTCCAGTGGATACATGTGGTTTAGGCATAGAAAACACATGCAATGAAGTCTAGTTTATGAAAAGAACACACATGCAATGAACTCTAGTGGATCCATGTGGTTTATGAAAATAACACACATGAAATGATATCTAGTGGATCCATGTGGTTTAAGCAAAGAAAACACATGCAATGAAGTCTAGTTTATGAAAAGAACACACATGCAATGAACTCTAGTGGATCCATGTGGTTTATGAAAAGAACACACATGCAATGGCATCTAGTGGATCCATGTGGTTTCTGAAAATAACACACATGAAATGAACTCTAGTGGATCCATGTGGTTTAGGAATAGAAAACACATGCAATGAAGTCTAGTTTATGAAAAGAACACACATGCAATGAACTCTAGTGGATCCATGTGGTTTATGAAAAGAGCACACATGCAATGGCATCTAGTGGATCCATGTGGTTTATGAAAATAACACACATGAAATGAACTCTAGTGGATCCATGTGGTTTAGACATAGAAAACACATGCAATAAAGTCTAGTTTATGAAAAGAACACACATGCAATGAACTCTAGTGGATCCATGTGGTTTATAAAAAGAACACACATGTGATGGCATCTAGTGGATCCATGTGGTTTATGAAAATAACACACATGAAATGAACTCTAGTGGATCCATGTGGTTTAGGCATAGAAAACACATCCAATGAAGTCTAGTTTATGAAAAGAACACACATGCAATGAACTCTAGTGGATCCATGTGGTTTATGAAAAGAACACACATGCAATGGAATTTAGTGGATCCATGTCGTTTATAAAAAGAAGACACATGTAATGTCATCTAGTGGATCCATGTGGTTTAGGCATAGCACACAAATGCAATGAAGTCTAGTGGATCCATCTGGTGTATGAAAAGAACACACATGCAATGGAATATAGTGGATCCATGTGGTTTAGGAATAGAACACACATGCAATGACATCTAGTGAATCCATGTGGTTATTAAAAGAACATACATGCAATGAACTCTAGTGGATGCATGTGGTTTATGAAAAGAACACACATGCAATGGCATCTAGTGCACCCATGTGGTTTCCGAAAAGAACACACATGCAATGAACTCTAGTAGATCCATGTGGTTTAACAAAAGAACACACATGCAATGAACTCTAGTGGATCCATGTGGTTTACGAAAAGAACACAAATTCAATGGCATGTATTGGATCCATGTGGTTTATGGAAACAACACACATGCAATAAACTCTAGTGGATCCATGTTGTTTAGGCAAAGAACACACATGCAATGGCATCTAGTGGATCCATGTGGTGTACGCATAGAACACACATGCAATGAACTCTAGTGGATCCTTGTGGTTTATGAAATCAACACACATGCAATGAACTCTAGTGGATCCATGTGGTTTATGAAAAGAACACACATGCAATGGCATCTAGTGGATCCATGTGGTTTAGGCATAGAACACAAATGCAATGAACTCTAATGGGTCCATGTGGTTTATGAAAAGAACACAAATGCAATGAACTCTAGTGGATCCATGTGGTTTATGAAAAGAACACACATTTAATGGCATCTAGTGGTTCCATATGGTTTATGCATAGAACACACATGCAATGAACTCTAGTGGATCCATGTGGTTTATGAAAAGAACACACATGCAATGTCATCTGGTGGATCCATGTGGTTTATGAAAAGAACACACATGCAATGGCATCTAGTGGATCCTTGTGGTTTAGGCATAGAACACACAAGCAATGAACTCTAGTGGATCCATGTGGTTTATGAAAATAACACACATGCAATGTCATCTAGTGTATCCATGAGGTTTTACAAAAAGAACACACATGCAATGGCATCTAGTGGATCCATGTGATTTATGAAAAGAACACGCATGCAATAACACCTAGTGGATCCATGTGGTTTATGAAAAGAACACACATGCAATGAACTCTAGTGGATCCTTGTGGTTTATGAAAATAGCTCACATGC
The DNA here is from genome assembly GCA_023614405.1 of Avena insularis. NCBI lineage: Eukaryota > Viridiplantae > Streptophyta > Magnoliopsida > Poales > Poaceae > Avena > Avena insularis. The sequence continues at coordinate 307,652 of JAJUPC010000352.1, read as the reverse complement.
AATGAACTCTAGTGGATCCATGTGGTTTATGAAAATAACAAACATGCAATGGTATGTAGTGGATCCATGTGGTTTATGAAAAGAACACACATGCAATGAACTCTAGTGGATCCATGTGGTTTAGTCATAGAACACACATGCAATGAACTCTAGTGGATCCATGTGGTTTAGAAAAATAACACACATTAAATGAACTCTAGTGATCCATGTGCTTTATGAAAAGAACACACATGCAATGAATTCTTGTGGATCGAGGTGGTTTATGAAAAGAATACACATGCAATGGCATCTAGTGGATCCATGTGGTTTATGAAAATAACACACATGAAATGAACTCTAGTGGATCCATGTGGTTTAGGCATAGAAAACACATGCAATGAAGTCTAGTTTATGGAAAGAACACACATGAAATGAACTCTAGGGGATCCATGTGGTTTATGAAAATAACACACATGTAATGGCATCTAGTGGATCCATGTTGTTTATGAAAATAACACACACGAAATGAACTCTAGTGGATCCATGTGGTTTAGGCATAGAAAACACATGCAATGAAGTGTAGTTTATGAAAAGAACACACATGCAATGAACTCTAGTGGATGCATGAGGTTTATGAAAAGAACACACATGGAATGGCATCTAGTGGATCCATTTGGTTTATGAAAATAACACACATGAAATGAACTGTAGTGGATCCATGTGGTTTAGGCATAGAAAACACATGCAATGAAGTCTAGTTTATGAAAAGAACACACATGCAATGAACTCTAGTGGATCCATGTGGTTTATGAAAACAACACACATGCAATGGCACCTAGTGGATCCATGTGGTTTATGAAAATAACACACATGAAATGAACTCTAGTGTATACATGTGGTTTAGGCATAGAGAACACATGCAATGAAGTCTAGTTTATGAAAACAACACACATGCAATGAATTATAGTGGATCCATGTGGTTTATCAAAAGAACACACATGCAATGGCATCTAGTGGATCCATGTGGTTTATGAAAATAACACACATGAAATGAACTCCAGTGGATACATGTGGTTTAGGCATAGAAAACACATGCAATGAAGTCTAGTTTATGAAAAGAATACACATGCAATGAACCCTAGTGGATCCATGTGGTTTATGAAAATAACACACATCCAATGGCATCTAGTGGATCCATGTGGTTTATGAAAATAACACACATGAAATGAATTCTAGTGGATCCATGTGGTTTAAGCAAAGAAAACACATGCAATGAAGTCTAGTTTATGAAAAGAACACACATGCAATGAACTCTAGTGGATCCATGTGGTTTATAAAAAGAACACACATGCAATGGCATCTAGTGGATCCATGTGGTTTCTGAAAATAACGAACATGAAATGAACTATAGTGGATCCATGTGGTTTAGGCATAGAAAACACATGCAATGAAGTCTAGTTTATGAAAAGAACACACATGCAATGAACTCTAGTGGATCCACGTGGTTTATGAAAAGAACACACATGCGATGGCATCTAGTGGATCCATGTGGTTTATGAAAATAACACACATGAAATGAACTCTAGTGGATCCATGTGGTTTAGGCATAGAAAACACATGCAATGAAGTCTAGTTTATGAAAAGAACACACATGCAATGAACTCTAGTGGATCCATGTGGTTTATGAAAAGAACACACATGCAATGGAATTTAGTGGATCCATGTGGTTTATAAAAATAAGACACATGTAATGGTATCTAGTGGATCCATGTGGTTTAGGCATAGAACACAAATGCAATGAAGTCTAGTGGATCCATCTGGTGTATGAAAAGAACACACATCTAATGACATCTAATGAATCCATGTGGTTTAGGTATAGAACACACATGCAATGGCATCTAGTGGATCCATGTGGTTTATGAAAATAACACACATGAAATGAACTCTAGTGGATCCATGTGGTTTAGGCATAGAAAACACATGCAATGAAGTCTAGTTTATGAAAAGAACACACATGCAATGAACTCTAGTGGATCCATGTGGTTTATGAAAAGAACACACATGCAATGGAATTTAGTGGATCCATGTGGTTTATAAAAATAAGACACATGTAATGGCATCTAGTGGATCCATGTGGTTTAGGCATAGAACACAAATGCAATGAAGTCTAGTGGATCCATCTGGTGTATGAAAAGAACACACATGCAATGGCATATAGTGGATCCATGTGGTTTAGGTATAGAACACACATCCAATGACATCTAATGAATCCATGTGGTTATGAAAAGAACATACATGCAATGAACTCTAGTGGATGCATGTGGTTTATGAAAAGAACACACATGCAATGGCATCTAGTGCACTCATGTGGTTTCCGAAAAGAACACACATGCAATGAACTCTAGTAGATCCATGTGGTTTAACAAAAGAACATACATGCAATGAACTCTAGTGGATCCATGTGGTTTTTGAAAAGAAAACACATGAAATGAACTCAAGTGGATCCATGTGGTTTATGAAAAGAACACACATGCAATGAACTCTAGTGGATCCCTGTGGTTTATGAATAGAACACACATCCAATAGCATCTAGTGGATCCATGTGGTTTATTAATAGAACACACATTAAATGAACTCTAGTGGATTCATGTGGTTTATGAAAAGAACACACCTACAATGAAATCTAGTGGATCCATGTGATTTTTGAAATTAGCACACAGGCAATGAACTCTAGTGGGTCCATGTGGTTTATGAAAAGAACACACATGCAATGAACTCTAGTGGATCCATGTGGTTTATGAAAAGAACACAAATTCAATGGCATGTACTGGATCCATGTGGTTTATGGAAACAACACACATGCAATAAATTCTAGTGGATCCATATTGTTTAGGCAAAGAACACACATGCATTGGCATCTAGTGGATCCATGTTGTGTAGGCATAGAACACACATGCAATGAACTCTAGTGGATCCTTGTGGTTTATGAAATCAACACACATGCAATGAACTCTAGTGGATCCATGTGGTTTATGAAAAGAACACACATGCAATGGCATCTAGTGGATCAATGTGGTTTAGGCATAGAACACAAATGCAATGAACAATACTGGGTCCATGTGGTTTATGAAAAGAACACACATGCAATGAACTATAGTGGATCCATGTGGTTTATGAAAAGAACACACATTTAATGGCAGATAGTGGTTCCATATGGTTTATGCAGAGAACACACATGCAATGAACTCTAGTGGATCCATGTGGTTTATGAAAAGAACACACATGCAATGTCATCTAGTGGATCCATGTGGTTTATCAAAAGAACAGACATGCAATGGCATCTAGTGGATCCTTGTGGTTTAGGCATAGAACACACATGCAATGAACTCTAGTGGATCCATGTGGTTTATGAAAATAACACACATGCAATGGCATCTAGTGTATCCATGAGGTTTTACAAAAAGAACACACATGCAATGGCATCTACTGGATCCATGTGGTTTATGAAAAGAACACGCATGCAATAACACCTAGTGGATCCTCGTGGTTTATGAAAAGAACACACATGCAATGAACTCTAGTGGATCCTTGTGGTTTATGAAAATAGCTCACATGCAATGAACTCTAGTGAATCCATGTGGTTTCTGAAAATAACAAACATGCAATGGTATGTAGTGGATCCATATGGTTTATGAAAAGAACACACATGCAATGAACTCTAGTGGATCCATGTGGTTTAGTCATAGAACACACATGCAATGAACTCTAGTGGATCCATCTGGTTTAGAAAAATAACACACATGCAATGAACTCTAGTGATCCATGTGCTTTATGAAAAGAACACACATGCAATAAATTCTTGTGGATCGAGGTGGTTTAGTAAAAGAACACACATGCAATGGCATCTAGTGGATCTGTTTGGTTTATGAAAAGAACACACATGCAATGGCATCTACTGCATGCATGTGGTTTATGAAAAGAACACAAATGCAATGGCATCTAGGGGATCCATGTGGTTTTGAGATAGAACATACATGCAATGACTTCTAGTGGATCCATGTGGTTTATGAAAAGAACACACATGCTGGAGTGGCATCACTACATGTGTTCTTTTCCAAAACAACAATGTTACATATAGACATCCAACAGGGTGTCGTGATGCAACAACTTTCAAGCTGGTGGTAGAATGCATGTTGTAGTTGAATCCCAGCATGCTGCTGGAGTTCCTAGACATGGTTGAACACCACATGCTGGAGTGGAATCACTGCATGTGTTCTTTCACTAAAACCACAATGATGTACACTGATACACACACACACATCCAATGGCATCTAGTGGATCCATGTGGTTTAGTAATAGAACACACATGCAATGAACTCTAGTGGATCCATGTGGTTTATCAAAAGAACACACATTTAATGGCATCTAGTGGTTCCATATGGTTTATGCATAGACCACACATGCAATGAACTCTAGTGGATCCATGTGGTTTATGAAAAGAACACACATGCAATGTCATCTAGTGGATCCATGTGGTTTATGAAAAGAACACACATGCAATGGCATCTAGTGGATCCTTGTGGTTTAGGCATAGAACACACATGCAATGAACTCTAGTGGATCCATGTGGTTTATGAAAATAACACACATGCAGTGTCATCTAGTGTATCCATGAGGTTTTACAAAAAGAACACACATGCAATGGCATCTAGTGGATCCATGTGGTTTATGAAAAGAACACGCATGCAATAACACCTAGTGGATCCATGTGGTTTATGAAAAGAACACACATGCAATGAACTCTAGTGGATCCTTGCGGTTTATGAAAATAGCTCACATGCAATGAACTCTAGTGGATCCATGTGGTTTATGAAAATAACAAACATGCAATGGTATGTAGTGGATCCATGTGGTTTATGAAAAGAACACACATGCAATGAACTCTAGTGGATCCATGTGGTTTAGTCAAAGGACACACATGCAATGAACTCTAGTGGATCCATGTGGTTTAGAAAAATAACACACATGCAATGAACTCTAGTGATCCATGTGCTTTATGAAAAGAGCACACATGCAATGTCATCTAGTGGATCCATGTGGTTTATGAAAAGAACACACATGCAATAGCATCTAGTGGATCCATGTGGTTTAGGCATCGAAGACACATGCAATGAACTCTAGTGGATTCATGTGCTTTATGAAAAGAACACACATGCAATAAACTCTAGTGGATCCATGTGGTTTATGAAAAGAACACACATGCAATGGCATATAGTGGATCCATGTAGTTTATGAAAAGAACACACATGCAATGGCATCTAGTGCATCCATGTGGTTTATGAAAAGAACACACATGCAATGGCATCTAGGGGATCCATGTGGTTTACGGATAGAACACACATGCAATGAACTCTAGTGAATCCATGTGGTTTATGAAAATAACACACATGCAATGAACTCTAGTGGATCCATGTGCTTTATGAAAAGAGCACACATGCAATGAATTCTTGTGGATCGAGGTGGTTTATGAAAAGAACACACATGCAATGGCATCTAGTGGCTCTATTTGGTTTATGAAAAGAAAACACATGAAATGGCATCTACTGCATGCATGTGGTTTATGAAAAGAACACAAATGCAATGGCATCTAGGGGATCCATGTGGTTTAGAGATAGAACATACATGCAATGACTTCTAGTGGATCCATGTGGTTTATGAAAAGAACACACATGCTGGAGTGGCATCACTACATGTGTTCTTTTCCAAAACAACAATGTTACACATAGACATCCAATAGGGTGTCGTGATGCAACAACTTTCAAGTTGGTGGTAGAATGCATGTTGTAGTTGAATCCCAGCATGCTGTTGGAGTTCCTGGACATGGTTGAACACCACATGCTGGAGTGGAATCATTGCATGTGTTATTTCACTAAAACCACAATGATGTACACTGATACACACACACACATCCAATGGCATCTAGTGGATCCATGTGGTTTAGTAATAGAACACACATGCAATGAACTCTAGTGGATCCATGTGGTTTATGAAAATAACACACATGCAATGAACTCTAGTGGATCCATGTGGTTTATGAAAAGAACACACATACAATGGCATCTAGTGGATCCATGTGGTTTATGAAAATAACACACATTCAATGGCATCTAGTGGATCTACGTGGTTTATGAAAAGAAGACACATGCAATGACATCTAGTCGATCCATGTGGTTTATGAAAAGAACACGCATGCAATGACTCCTAGTGGATCCATGTGGTTTATGAAAAGAACACACATGCAATGAACTCTAGTGGATACATGTGGTTTATGAAAAGAACACACATGCGATGGCATCTAGTGGATCCATGTGGTTTATGAAAATAACACACATGAAATGAACTCTAGTGGATCCATGTGGTTTAGGCATAGAAAACACATGCAATGAAGTCTAGTTTATGAAAATAACACACATGCAATGAACTCTACTGGATCCATGTGGTTTATGAAAAGAACACACATGCAATGGAATTTAGTGGATCCATGTGGTTTATAAAAAGAAGACACATGTAATGGCATCTAGTGGATCCATGTGGTTTAGGCATAGAACACAAATGCAATGAAGTCTAGTGGATCCATCTAGTGTATGAAAAGAACACACATGCAATGGCATGTAGTGGATCCATGTGGTTTATAAATAGAACACACATGCAATGACATCTAGTAAATCCATGTGGTTATGAAAAGAACATACATGCAATGAACTCTAGTGGATGCATGTGGTTTATGAAAAGAACACACATGCAATGGCATCTAGTGGCTCTATTTGGTTTATGAAAAGAACACACATGCAATGGCATCTACTGCATGCATGTGGTTTATGAAAAGAACACAAATGCAATGGCGTCTAGGGTGTCCATGTGGTTTAGAGATAGAACATACATGCAATGACTTCTAGTGGATCCATGTGGTTTATGAAAAGAACACACATGCTGGAGTGGCATAACTACATGTGTTCTTTCCCAAAACAACAATGTTACACATAGACATCCAATAGGGTGTCGTGATGCAACAACTTTCAAGCTGGTGGTAGAATGCATGTTGTAGTTGAATCCCAGCATGCTGCTGGAGTTCCTGGACATGGTTGAACACCACATGCTGGAGTGGAATCATTGCATGTGTTCTTTCACTAAAACCACAATGATGTACACTGACACACACACACACACATCCAATGGCATCTAGTGGATCCATGTGGTTTAGTAATAGAACACACATGCAATGAACTCTAGTGGATCCATGTGGTTTATGAAAATAACACACATGCAATGAACTCTAGTGGATCCATGTGGTTTATGAAAAGAACACACATACAATGGCATCTAGTGGATCCATGTGGTTTATGAAAATAACACACATTCAATGGCATCTAGTGGATCTACGTGGTTTATGAAAAGAACACACATGCAATGACATCTAGTCGATCCATGTGGTTTATGAAAAGAACACGCATGCAATGACACCTAGTGGATCCATGTGGTTTATGAAAAGATCACACATGCAATGAACTCTAGTGGATCCATGTGGTTTATGAAAAGAACACACATGCGATGGCATCTAGTGGATCCATGTGGTTTATGAAAATAACACACATGAAATGAACTCTAGTGGATCCATGTGGTTTAGGCATAGAAAACACATGCAATGAAGTCTAGTTTATGAAAATAATACATATGCAATGAACTCTAGTGGATCCATGTGGTTTATGAAAAGAACACAAATTCAATGGCATGTACTGGATCCATGTGGTTTATGGAAACAACACACATGCAATAAACTCTAGTGGATCCATGTTGTTTACGCAAAGAACACACATGCAATGGCATCTAGTGGATCCATGTGGTGTAGGCATAGAACACACATGCAATGAAGTCTAGTGGATCCTTGTGGTTTATGAAAAGAACACACATGCAATGAACTCTAGTGGATCCATGTGGTTTATGAAAAGAACACACATGCAATGGCATCTAGTGGATCCATGTGGTTTAGGAATAGAACACAAATGTAATGAACTCTACTGGGTCCATGTGGTTTATGAAAATAACACACATGCAATGAACTCTAGTGGATCCATGTGGTTTATGAAAAGAACACACATTTAATGGCATCTAGTGGTTCCATATGGTTTATGCATAGAACACACATGCAATGAACTCTAGTGTATCCATGTGGTTTATGAAAAGAACACACATGCAATGGAATTTAGTGGATCCATGTGGTTTATAAAAACAAGACACATGTAATGGCATCTAATGGATCCATGTGGTTTAGGCATAGAACACAAATGCAATGAAGTCTAGTGGATCCATCTGGTGTATGAAAAGAACACACATGCAATGGCATGTAGTGGATCCATGTGGTTTAGAAATAGAACACACATGCAATGACATCTAGTGAATCCATGTGGTTATGAAAAGAACATACATGCAATGAACTCTAGTGGATGCATGTGGTTTATGAAAACAACACACATGCAATGGCATCTAGTGGCTCTATTTGGTTTATGAAAAGAACACACATGCAATGGCATCTACTGCATGCATGTGGTTTATGAAAAGAACACAAATGCAATGGCATCTAGAGTGTCCATGTGGTTTAGAGATAGAACATACATGCAATGACTTCTAGTGGATCCATGTGGTTTATGAAAAGAACACACATGCTGGAGTGGCATCACTACATGTGTTCTTTCCCAAAACAACAATGTTACACATAGACATCCAATAGGGTGTCGTGATGCAACAACTTTCAAGCTGGTGGTAGAATGCATGTTGTAGTTGAATCCCAGCATGCTGCTGGAGTTCCTGGACATGGTTGCACACCACATGCTGGAGTGGAATCATTGCATGTGTTCTTTCACTAAAACCACAATGATGTACACTGATACACACACACACATCCAATGGCATCTAGTGGATCCATGTGGTTTAGTAATAGAACACACATGCAATGAACTATAGTGGATCCATGTGGTTTATGAAAATAACACACATGCAATGAACTCTAGTGGATCCATATGGTTTATGAAAAGAACACACATACAATGGCATCTAGTGGATCCATGTGGTTTATGAAAAGAACACACATTCAATGGCATCTAGTGGATCTACGTGGTTTATGAAAAGAACACACATTCAATGACATCTAGTCGATCCATGTGGTTTATGAAAAGAACACGCATGCAATGACACCTAGTGGATCCATGTGGTTTATGAAAAGAACACACATGCAATGAACTCTAGTGGATCCATGTGGTTTATGAAAAGAACACACATGCGATGGCATCTAGTGGATCCATGTGGTTCATGAAAATAACACACATGAAATGAACTCTAGTGGATCCATGTGGTTTAGGCATAGAAAACACATGCAATGAAGTCTAGTTTATGAAAATAACACACATACAATGAACTCTAGTTGATCCATGTGGTTTATGAAAAGAACACACATGCAATGGAATTTAGTGGATCCATGTGGTTTATAAAAAGAAGACACATGTAATGGCATCTAGTGGATCCATGTGGTTTAGGCATAAAACACAAATGCAATGAAGTCTAGTGGATCCATCTGGTGTATGAAAAGAACACACATGCAATGGCATGTAGTGGATCCATGTGGTTTAGGAATAGAACACACATGCAATGACATCTAGTGAATCCATGTGGTTATGAAAAGAACATACATGCAATGAACTCTAGTGGATGCATGTGGTTTATGAAAAGAACACACATGCAATGAACTCTAGTGGATCCATGTGGTTTATGAAAAGAACACACATGCAATTGCATCTAGAGGATCCATGTGGTTTAGGAATAGAACACACATGCAATGAACTCTAGTGGATCCATGTGGTTTATGAAAATAACACACATGCAATGGCATCTAGTGCACCCATGTGGTTTCCGAAAAGAACACACATGCAATGAACTCTAGTAGATCCATGTGGTTTAACAAAAGAACACACATGCAATGAACTCTAGTGGATCCATGTGGTTTTTGAAAAGAGAACACATGAAATGAACTCTAGTGGATACCTGTGGTTTATGAATAGAACACACATGCAATGAACTCTAGTGGATCAATGTGGTTTATGAAAATAACACACATGCAATGTCATCTAGTGTATCCATGAGGTTTTACAAAAAGAACACACATGCAATGGCATCTAGTGGATCCATGTGGTTTATGAAAAGAACACGCATGCAATAACACCTAGTGGATCCATGTGGTTTATGAAAAGAACACACATGCAATGAACTCTAGTGGATCCTTGTGGTTTATGAAAATAGCTCACATGCAATGAACTCTAGTGGATCCATGTGGTTTCTGAAAATAACAAACATGCAATGGTATGTAGTGGATCCATGTGGTTTATGAAAAGAACACACATGCAATGAACTCTAGTGGATCCGTGTGGTTCAGTCATAGAACACACATGCAATGAACTCTAGTGGATCCATGTGGTTTAGAAAAATAACACACATGCAATGAACTCTAGTGATCCATGTGCTTTATGAAAAGACCACACATGCAATGAATTCTTGTGGATCGAGGTGGTTTAGTAAAAGAACACACATGCAATGGCATCTAGTGGATCTGTTTGGTTTATGAAAAGAACACACATGCAATGGCATCTACTGCATGCATGTGGTTTATGAAAAGAACACAAATGCAATGGCATCTAGGGGATCCATGTGGTTTTGAGATAGAACATACATGCAATGACTTCTAGTGGATCCATGTGGTTTATGAAAAGAACACACATGCTGGAGTGGCATCACTACATGTGTTCTTTTCCAAAACAACAATGTTACATATAGACATCCAACAGGGTGTCGTGATGCAACAACTTTCAAGCTGGTGGTAGAATGCATGTTGTAGTTGAATCCCAGCATGCTGCTGGAGTTCCTAGACATGGTTGAACACCACATGCTGGAGTGGAATCACTGCATGTGTTCTTTCACTAAAACCACAATGATGTACACTGATACACACACACACATCCAATGGCATCTAGTGGATCCATGTGGTTTAGTAATAGGACACACATGCAATGAACTCTAGTGGATCCATGTGGTTTATCAAAAGAACACACATTTAATGGCATCTAGTGGTTCCATATGGTTTATGCATAGACCACACATGCAATGAACTCTAGTGGATCCATGTGGTTTATGAAAAGAACACACATGCAATGTCATCTAGTGGATCCATGTGGTTTATGAAAAGAACACACATGCAATGGCATCTAGTGGATCCTTGTGGTTTAGGCATAGAACACACATGCAATGAACTCTAGTGGATCCATGTGGTTTATGAAAATAACACACATGCAGTGTCATCTAGTGTATCCATGAGGTTTTACAAAAAGAACACACATGCAATGGCATCTAGTGGATCCATGTGGTTTATGAAAAGAACACGCATGCAATAACACCTAGTGGATCCATGTGGTTTATGAAAAGAACACACATGCAATGAACTCTAGTGGATCCTTGTGGTTTATGAAAATAGCTCACATGCAATGAACTCTAGTGGATCCATGTGGTTTATGAAAATAACAAACATGCAATGGTATGTAGTGGATCCATGTGGTTTATGAAAAGAACACACATGCAATGAACTCTAGTGGATCCATGTGGTTTAGTCAAAGGACACACATGCAATGAACTCTAGTGGATCCATGTGGTTTAGAAAAATAACACACATGCAATGAACTCTAGTGATCCATGTGCTTTATGAAAAGAGCACACATGCAATGAATTCTTGTGGATCGAGGTGGTTTATGAAAAGAACACACATGCAATGGCATCTAGTGGCTCTATTTGGTTTATGAAAAGAAAACACATGAAATGGCATCTACTGCATGCATGTGGTTTATGAAAAGAACACAAATGCAATGGCATCTAGGGGATCCATGTGGTTTAGAGATAGAACATACATGCAATGACTTCTAGTGGATCCATGTGGTTTATGAAAAGAACACACATGCTGGAGTGGCATCACTACATGTGTTCTTTTCCAAAACAACAATGTTACACATAGACATCCAATAGGGTGTCGTGATGCAACAACTTTCAAGTTGGTGGTAGAATGCATGTTGTAGTTGAATCCCAGCATGCTGCTGGAGTTCCTGGACATGGTTGAACACCACATGCTGGAGTGGAATCATTGCATGTGTTATTTCACTAAAACCACAATGATGTACACTGATACACACACACACACATCCAATGGCATCTAGTGGATCCATGTGGTTTAGTAATAGAACACACATGCAATGAACTCTAGTGGATCCATGTGGTTTATGAAAATAACACACATGCAATGAACTCTAGTGGATCCATGTGGTTTATGAAAAGAACACACATACAATGGCATCTAGTGGATCCATGTGGTTTATGAAAATAACACACATTCAATGGCATCTAGTGGATCTACGTGGTTTATGAAAAGAATACACATGCAATGACATCTAGTCGATCCATGTGGTTTATGAAAAGAACACGCATGCAATGACTCCTAGTGGATCCATGTGGTTTATGAAAAGAACACACATGCAATGAACTCTAGTGGATACATGTGGTTTATGAAAAGAACACACATGCGATGGCATCTAGTGGATCCATGTGGTTTATGAAAATAACACACATGAAATGAACTCTAGTGGATCCATGTGGTTTAGGCATAGAAAACACATGCAATGAAGTCTAGTTTATGAAAATAACACACATGCAATGAACTCTACTGGATCCATGTGGTTTATGAAAAGAACACACATGCAATGGAATTTAGTGGATCCATGTGGTTTATAAAAAGAAGACACATGTAATGGCATCTAGTGGATCCATGTGGTTTAGGCATAGAACACAAATGCAATGAAGTCTAGTGGATCCATCTAGTGTATGAAAAGAACACACATGCAATGGCATGTAGTGGATCCATGTGGTTTATAAATAGAACACACATGCAATGACATCTAGTGAATCCATGTGGTTATGAAAATAACATACATGCAATGAACTCTAGTGGATGCATGTGGTTTATGAAAAGAACACACATGCAATGGCATCTAGTGGCTCTATTTGGTTTATGAAAAGAACACACATGCAATGGCATCTACTGCATGCATGTGGTTTATGAAAAGAACACAAATGCAATGGCGTCTAGGGTGTCCATGTGGTTTAGAGATAGAACATACATGCAATGACTTCTAGTGGATCCATGTGGTTTATGAAAAGAACACACATGCTGGAGTGGCATAACTACATGTGTTCTTTCCCAAAACAACAATGTTACACATAGACATCCAATAGGGTGTCGTGATGCAACAACTTTCAAGCTGGTGGTAGAATGCATGTTGTAGTTGAATCCCAGCATGCTGCTGGAGTTCCTGGACATGGTTGAACACCACATGCTGGAGTGGAATCATTGCATGTGTTCTTTCACTAAAACCACAATGATGTACACTGACACACACACACACACACATCCAATGGCATCTAGTGGATCCATGTGGTTTAGTAATAGAACACACATGCAATGAACTCTAGTGGATCCATGTGGTTTATGAAAATAACACACATGCAATGAACTCTAGTGGATCCATGTGGTTTATGAAAAGAACACACATACAATGGCATCTAGTGGATCCATGTGGTTTATGAAAATAACACACATTCAATGGCATCTAGTGGATCTACGTGGTTTATGAAAAGAACACACATGCAATGACATCTAGTCGATCCATGTGGTTTATGAAAAGAACACGCATGCAATGACACCTAGTGGATCCATGTGGTTTATGAAAAGATCACACATGCAATGAACTCTAGTGGATCCATGTGGTTTATGAAAAGAACACACATGCGATGGCATCTAGTGGATCCATGTGGTTTATGAAAATAACACACATGAAATGAACTCTAGTGGATCCATGTGGTTTAGGCATAGAAAACACATGCAATGAAGTCTAGTTTATGAAAAGAATATATATGCAATGAACTCTAGTGGATCCATGTGGTTTATGAAAAGAACACAAATTCAATGGCATGTACTGGATCCATGTGGTTTATGGAAACAACACACATGCAATAAACTCTAGTGGATCCATGTTGTTTACGCAAAGAACACACATGCAATGGCATCTAGTCGATCCATGTGGTGTAGGCATAGAACACACATGCAATGAAGTCTAGTGGATCCTTGTGGTTTATGAAAAGAACACACATGCAATGAACTCTAGTGGATCCATGTGGTTTATGAAAAGAACACACATGCAATGGCATCTAGTGGATCCATGTGGTTTAGGAATAGAACACAAATGTAATGAACTCTACTGGGTCCATGTGGTTTATGAAAATAACACACATGCAATGAACTCTAGTGGATCCATGTGGTTTATGAAAAGAACACACATTTAATGGCATCTAGTGGTTCCATATGGTTTATGATAGAACACACATGCAATGAACTCTAGTGTATCCATGTGGTTTATGAAAAGAACACACATGCAATGGAATTTAGTGGATCCATGTGGTTTATAAAAACAAGACACATGTAATGGCATCTAATGGATCCATGTGGTTTAGGCATAGAACACAAATGCAATGAAGTCTAGTGGATCCATCTGGTGTATGAAAAGAACACACATGCAATGGCATGTAGTGGATCCATGTGGTTTAGAAATAGAACACACATGCAATGACATCTAGTGAATCCATGTGGTTATGAAAAGAACATACATGCAATGAACTCTAGTGGATGCATGTGGTTTATGAAAACAACACACATGCAATGGCATCTAGTGGCTCTATTTGGTTTATGAAAAGAACACACATGCAATGGCATCTACTGCATGCATGTGGTTTATGAAAAGAACACAAATGCAATGGCATCTAGAGTGTCCATGTGGTTTAGAGATAGAACATACATGCAATGACTTCTAGTGGATCCATGTGGTTTATGAAAAGAACACACATGCTGGAGTGGCATCACTACATGTGTTCTTTCCCAAAACAACAATGTTACACATAGACATCCAATAGGGTGTCGTGATGCAACAACTTTCAAGCTGGTGGTAGAATGCATGTTGTAGTTGAATCCCAGCATGCTGCTGGAGTTCCTGGACATGGTTGCACACCACATGCTGGAGTGGAATCATTGCATGTGTTCTTTCACTAAAACCACAATGATGTACACTGATACACACACACACATCCAATGGCATCTAGTGGATCCATGTGGTTTAGTAATAGAACACACATGCAATGAACTATAGTGGATCCATGTGGTTTATGAAAATAACACACATGCAATGAACTCTAGTGGATCCATATGGTTTATGAAAAGAACACACATACAATGGCATCTAGTGGATCCATGTGGTTTATGAAAAGAACACACATTCAATGGCATCTAGTGGATCTACGTGGTTTATGAAAAGAACACACATGCAATGACATCTAGTCGATCCATGTGGTTTATGAAAAGAACACGCATGCAATGACACCTAGGGATCCATGTGGTTTATGAAAAGAACACACATGCAATGAACTCTAGTGGATCCATGTGGTTTATGAAAAGAACACACATGCGATGGCATCTAGTGGATCCATGTGGTTCATGAAAATAACACACATGAAATGAACTCTAGTGGATCCATGTGGTTTAGGCATAGAAAACACATGCAATGAAGTCTAGTTTATGAAAATAACACACATACAATGAACTCTAGTGGATCCATGTGGTTTATGAAAAGAACACACATGCAATGGAATTTAGTGGATCCATGTGGTTTATAAAAAGAAGACACATGTAATGGCATCTAGTGGATCCATGTGGTTTAGGCATAAAACACAAATGCAATGAAGTCTAGTGGATCCATCTGGTGTATGAAAAGAACACACATGCAATGGCATGTAGTGGATCCATGTGGTTTAGGAATAGAACACACATGCAATGACATCTAGTGAATCCATGTGGTTATGAAAAGAACATACATGCAATGAACTCTAGTGGATGCATGTGGTTTATGAAAAGAACACACATGCAATGAACTCTAGTGGATCCATGTGGTTTATGAAAAGAACACACATGCAATTGCATCTAGAGGATCCATGTGGTTTAGGAATAGAACACACATGCAATGAACTCTAGTGGATCCATGTGGTTTATGAAAAGAACACACATGCAATGGCATCTAGTGCACCCATGTGGTTTCCGAAAAGAACACACATGCAATGAACTCTAGTAGATCCATGTGGTTTAACAAAAGAACACACATGCAATGAACTCTAGTGGAACCATGTGGTTTTTGAAAAGAGAACACATGAAATGAACTCTAGTGGATACCTGTGGTTTATGAATAGAACACACATGCAATGAACTCTAGTGGATCCCTGTGGTTTATGAATAGAACACACATCCAATAGCATCTAGTGGATCCATGTGGTTTATGAATAGAACACACATTAAATGAACTCTAGTGGATTCATCTGGTTTATGAAAAGAACACACCTACAATGAAATCTAGTGGATCCATTTGATTTATGAAAATAGCACACAGGCAATGAACTCTAGTGGGTCCATGTGGTTTATGAAAAGAACACACATGCAATGAACTCTAGTTGACCCATGTCGTTTATGAGAAGAACACACATGCAATGGCATCTAGTGGATCCATATGGTGTATGCATATAACACACATGCAAGGAACTCTAGTGGATCCAAGTGGTTTATGAAAAGAATACATATGCAATGAACTCTAGTGGATCCATGTGGTTTATGAAAAGAACACAAATTCAATGGCATGTACTGGATCCATGTGGTTTATGGAAACAACACACATGCAATAAACTCTAGTGGATCCATGTTGTTTACGCAAAGAACACACATGCAATGGCATCTAGTGGATCCATGTGGTGTAGGCATAGAACACACATGCAATGAACTCTAGTGGATCCTTGTGGTTTATGAAAACAACACACATGCAATGAACTCTAGTGGATCCATGTGGTTTATGAAAAGAACACACATGCAATGGCATCTAGTGGATCCATGTGGTTTAGGAATAGAACACAAATGTAATGAACTCTACTGGGTCCATGTGGTTTATGAAAATAACACACATGCAATGAACTCTAGTGGATCCATGTGGTTTATGAAAAGAACACACATTTAATGGCATCTAGTGGTTCCATATGGTTTATGCATAGAACACACATGCAATGAACTCTAGTGTATCCATGTGGTTTATGAAAAGAACACACATGCAATGTCATCTAGTGGATCCATGTGGTTTATGAAAAGAACACACATGCAATGGCATCTAGTGGATCCTTGTAGTTTAGGCATAGAACACACATGCAATGAACTCTAGTGGATCAATGTGGTTTATGAAAATAACACACATGCAATGTCATCTAGTGTATCCATGAGGTTTTACAAAAAGAACACACATGCAATGGCATCTAGTGGATCCATGTGGTTTATGAAAAGAACACGCATGCAATAACACCTAGTGGATCCATGTGGTTTATGAAAAGAACACACATGCAATGAACTCTAGTGGATCCTTGTGGTTTATGAAAATAGCTCACATGCAATGAACTCTAGTGGATCCATGTGGTTTCTGAAAATAACAAACATGCAATGGTATGTAGTGGATCCATGTGGTTTATGAAAAGAACACACATGCAATGAACTCTAGTG
Source organism: Avena insularis (assembly GCA_023614405.1). Classification (NCBI taxonomy): domain Eukaryota; kingdom Viridiplantae; phylum Streptophyta; class Magnoliopsida; order Poales; family Poaceae; genus Avena; species Avena insularis. Next base: position 289,903 of record JAJUPC010000352.1, on the reverse strand, counting down.
GATCCGTGTGGTTCAGTCATAGAACACACATGCAATGAACTCTAGTGGATCCATGTGGTTTAGAAAAATAACACACATGCAATGAACTCTAGTGATCCATGTGCTTTATGAAAAGACCACACATGCAATGAATTCTTGTGGATCGAGGTGGTTTAGTAAAAGAACACACATGCAATGGCATCTAGTGGATCTGTTTGGTTTATGAAAAGAACACACATGCAATGGCATCTACTGCATGCATGTGGTTTATGAAAAGAACACAAATGCAATGGCATCTAGGGGATCCATGTGGTTTAGAGATAGAACATACATGCAATGACTTCTAGTGGATCCATGTGGTTTATGAAAAGAACACACACTCTGGAGTGGCATCACTACATGTGTTCTTTTCCAAAACAACAATGATACACATAGACATCCAACAGGGTGTGGTGATGCAACAACTTTTAAGCTGGTGGTAGAATGCATGTTGTAGTTGAATCCCAGCATGCTGCTGGAGTTCCTAGACATGGTTGAATAGCACATGTTGGAGTGGAATCATTGCATGTGTTCTTTCACTAAAACCACAATGATGTACACTGATACACACACACACACATCCAATGGCATCTAGTGGATCCATGTGGTTTAGTAATAGAACACACATGCAATGAACTATAGTGGATCCATGTGGTTTATGAAAATAACACACATGCAATGAACTCTAGTGGATCCATATGGTTTATGAAAAGAACACACATACAATGGCATCTAGTGGATCCATGTGGTTTATGAAAAGAACACACATTCAATGGCATCTAGTGGATCTACGTGGTTTATGAAAAGAACACACATGCAATGACATCTAGTCGATCCATGTGGTTTATGAAAAGAACACGCATGCAATGACACCTAGTGGATCCATGTGGTTTATGAAAAGAACACACATGCAATGAACTCTAGTGGATCCATGTGGTTTATGAAAAGAACACACATGCGATGGCATCTAGTGGATCCATGTGGTTCATGAAAATAACACACATGAAATGAACACTAGTGGATCCATGTGGTTTAGGCATAGAAAACACATGCAATGAAGTCTAGTTTATGAAAATAACACACATACAATGAACTCTAGTGGATCCATGTGGTTTATGAAAAGAACACACATGCAATGGAATTTAGTGGATCCATGTGGTTTATAAAAAGAAGACACATGTAATGGCATCTAGTGAATCCATGTGGTTATGAAAAGAACATACATGCAATGAACTCTAGTGGATGCATGTGGTTTATGAAAAGAACACACATGCAATGAACTCTAGTGGATCCATGTGGTTTATGAAAAGAACACACATGCAATTGCATCTAGAGGATCCATGTGGTTTAGGAATAGAACACACATGCAATGAACTCTAGTGGATCCATGTGGTTTATGAAAAGAACACACATGCAATGGCATCTAGTGCACCCATGTGGTTTCCGAAAAGAACACACATGCAATGAACTCTAGTAGATCCATGTGGTTTAACAAAAGAACACACATGCAATGAACTCTAGTGGATCCATGTGGTTTTTGAAAAGAGAACACATGAAATGAACTCTAGTGGATACCTGTGGTTTATGAATAGAACACACATGCAATGAACTCTAGTGGATCCCTGTGGTTTATGAATAGAACACACATCCAATAGCATCTAGTGGATCCATGTGGTTTATGAATAGAACACACATTAAATGAACTCTAGTGGATTCATCTGGTTTATGAAAAGAACACACCTACAATGAAATCTAGTGGATCCATTTGATTTATGAAAATAGCACACAGGCAATGAACTCTAGTGGGTCCATGTGGTTTATGAAAAGAACACACATGCAATGAACTCTAGTTGACCCATGTCGTTTATGAGAAGAACACACATGCAATGGCATCTAGTGGATCCATATGGTGTATGCATATAACACACATGCAAGGAACTCTAGTGGATCCAAGTGGTTTATGAAAAGAATACATATGCAATGAACTCTAGTGGATCCATGTGGTTTATGAAAAGAACACAAATTCAATGGCATGTACTGGATCCATGTGGTTTATGGAAACAACACACATGCAATAAACTCTAGTGGATCCATGTTGTTTACTAAAGAACACACATGCAATGGCATCTAGTGGATCCATGTGGTGTAGGCATAGAACACACATGCAATGAACTCTAGTGGATCCTTGTGGTTTATGAAAACAACACACATGCAATGAACTCTAGTGGATCCATGTGGTTTATGAAAAGAACACACATGCAATGGCATCTAGTGGATCCATGTGGTTTAGGAATAGAACACAAATGTAATGAACTCTACTGGGTCCATGTGGTTTATGAAAATAACACACATGCAATGAACTCTAGTGGATCCATGTGGTTTATGAAAAGAACACACATTTAATGGCATCTAGTGGTTCCATATGGTTTATGCATAGAACACACATGCAATGAACTCTAGTGTATCCATGTGGTTTATGAAAAGAACACACATGCAATGTCATCTAGTGGATCCATGTGGTTTATGAAAAGAACACACATGCAATGGCATCTAGTGGATCCTTGTAGTTTAGGCATAGAACACACATGCAATGAACTCTAGTGGATCGATGTGGTTTATGAAAATAACACACATGCAATGTCATCTAGTGTATCCATGAGGTTTTACAAAAAGAACACACATGCAATGGCATCTAGTGGATCCATGTGGTTTATGAAAAGAACACGCATGCAATAACACCTAGTGGATCCATGTGGTTTATGAAAAGAACACACATGCAATGAACTCTAGTGGATCCTTGTGGTTTATGAAAATAGCTCACATACAATGAACTCTAGTGGATCCATGTGGTTTCTGAAAATAACAAACATGCAATGGTATGTAGTGGATCCATGTGGTTTATGAAAAGAACACACATGCAATGAACTCTAGTGGATCCGTGTGGTTCAGTCATAGAACACACATGCAATGAACTCTAGTGGATCCATGTGGTTTAGAAAAATAACACACATGCAATGAACTCTAGTGATCCATGTGCTTTATGAAAAGACCACACATGCAATGAATTCTTGTGGATCGAGGTGGTTTAGTAAAAGAACACACATGCAATGGCATCTAGTGGATCTGTTTGGTTTATGAAAAGAACACACATGCAATGGCATCTACTGCATGCATGTGGTTTATGAAAAGAACACAAATGCAATGGCATCTAGGGGATCCATGTGGTTTAGAGATAGAACATACATGCAATGACTTCTAGTGGATCCATGTGGTTTATGAAAAGAACACACACTCTGGAGTGGCATCACTACATGTGTTCTTTTCCAAAACAACAATGTTACACATAGACATCCAACAGGGTGTCATGATGCAACAACTTTCAAGCTGGTGGTAGAATGCATGTTGTAGTTGAAACGCAGCATGCTGCTGGAGTTCCTGGACATGGTTGAACACCACATGCTGGAGTGGAATCACTGCATGTGTTCTTTCACTAAAACCACAATGATGTACACTGATACACACACACACATCCAATGGCATCTAGTGGATACATGTGGTTTAGTAATAGAACACACATGCAATGAACTCTAGTTGATCCATGTGGTTTATGAAAAGAACACACTTTAATGGCATCTAGTGGTTCCATATGGTTTATGCATAGAAGACACATGCAATGAACTCTAGTGGATCCATGTGGTTTATGAAAAGAACACACATGCAATGTCATCTAGTTGATCCATGTGGTTTATGAAAAGAACACACATGCAATGACATCTAGTGGATCCTTGTGGTTTAGGAATAGAACACACATGCAATGAACTCTAGTGGATCCATGTGGTTTATGAAAATAACACACATGCAATGTCATCTAGTGTATCCATGAGGTTTTACAAAAAGAACACACATGCAATGGCATCTAGTGGATCCATGTGGTTTATGAAAAGAACACGCATGCAATAACACCTAGTGGATCCATGTGGTTTATGAAAAGAACACACATGCAATGAACTCTAGTGGATCCTTGTGGTTTATGAAAATACCTCACATGCAATGAACTCTAGTGGATCCATGTGGTTTATTGAAAATAACAAACATGCAATGGTATGTAGTGGATCCATGTGGTTTATGAAAAGAACACACATGCAATGAACTCTAGTGGATCCATGTGGTTTAGTCATAGAACACACATGCAATGAACTCTAGTGGATCCATGTGGTTTAGAAAAATAACACACATGCAATGAACTCTAGTGATCCATGTGCTTTATGAAAAGAACACACATGCAATGAATTCTTGTGGATCGAGGTGGTTTATGAAAAGAACACACATGCAATGGCATATAGTGGATCAATTTGGTTTATGAAAAGAACACACATGCAATGGCATCTACTTCATGCATGTGGTTTATGGAAAGAACACAAATGCAATGGCATCTAGGGGATCCATGTGGTTTAGAGATAGAACACACATTAAATGACTTCTAGTGGATCCATGTGGTTTATGAAAAGAACAAACATGCTAGAGTGGCATCACTACATGTGTTCTTTTCCAAAACAACAATGATACACATAGACATCCAACAGGGTGTGGTGATGCAACAACTTTTAAGCTGGTGGTAGAATGCATGTTGTAGTTGAATCCCAGCATGCTGCTGGAGTTCCTAGACATGGTTGAATAGCACATGTTGGAGTGGAATCATTGCATCTGTTCTTTCACTAAAACCACAATGATGTACACTGATACACACACACACATCCAATGGCATCTAGTGGATCCATGTGGTTTAGTAATAGAACACACATGCAATGAACTCTAGTGGATCCATGTGGTTTATGAAAAGAACACACATGCAATTAACTCTAGTGGATCCATGTGGTTTATGAAAAGAACACACATGCGATGGCATCTAGTGGATCCATGTGGTTTATGAAAATAACACACATGAAATGAACTCTAGTGGATCCATGTGGTTTAGGCATAGAAAACACATGCAATGAAGTCTAGTTTATGAAAAGAACACACATGCAATGAACTCTAGTTGATCCGTGTGGTTTATGAAAAGAACACACATGCAATGGAATTTAGTGGATCCAGGTGGTTTATAAAAAGAAGACACATGTAATGGCATCTAGTGGATCCATGTGGTTTAGGCATAGGACACAAATGCAATGAACTCTACTGGGTCCATGTGGTTTATGAAAAGAACACACATGCAATGAACTCTAGTGGATCCATGTGGTTTATGAAAAGAACACACATTGAATGGCATCTAGTGGTTCCATATGGTTTATGCATAGAACACACATGCAATGAACTCTAGTGGATCCATGTGGTTTATGAAAAGAACACACATGCAATGTCATCTAGTGGATCCATGTGGTTTATGAAAAGAACACACATGCAATGGCATCTAGTGGATCCTTGTGGTTTAGGCATAGAACACACATGCAACGAACTCTAGTGGATCCGTGTGGTTTATGAAAATTACACACATGCAATGTCATCTAGTGTATCCATGTGGTTTTACAAAAAGAACACACATGCAATGGCATCTAGTGGATCCATGTGGTTTATGAAAAGAACACGCATGCAATAACACCTAGTGGATCCATGTGGTTTATGAAAAGAAGACACATGCAATGAACTCTAGTGGATCCTTGTGGTTTATGAAAATAGCTCACATGCAATGAACTCTAGTGGATCCATGTGGTTTATGAAAATGACAAATATGCAATGGTATGTAGTGGATCCATGTGGTTTATGAAAAGAACACACATGCAATCAACTCTAGTGGATCCATGTGGTTTAGTCATAGAACAAACATGCAATGAACTCTAGTGGATCCATGTGGTTTAGGAAAATAATACACATGCAATGAACTCTAGTGATCCATGTGCTTTATGAAAAGAACACACATGCAATGAATTCTTGTGGATCGAGGTGGTTTATGAAAAGAACACACATGCAATGGCATCTAGTGGATCTATTTGGTTTATTAAAAGAACACACATGCAATGGAATCTAGTGCATGCATGTGGTTTATGAAAAGAACACAAACGCAATGGCATATAGGGGATCCATCTGGTTTAGAGATAGAACATACATGCAATGACTTCTAGTGGATCCATGTGGTTTATGAAAAGAACACACATGTTGGAGTGGCATCACTACATCTGTTCTTTTCCAAAACAACAATGTTACACATAGGCATCCAACAGGGTGTCGTGATGCATCTACTTTCAAGCCAGTGGTAGAATGCATGTTGTAGTTGAATCCCAGCATGCTGCTGGAGTTCCTGGACATGGTTGAACACCACATGCTGGAGTGGAATCATTGCATGTGTTCTTTCACTAAAACCACAATGATGTACACTGATACACACACACATCCAATGGCATCTAGTGGATCCATGTTGTTTAGTAATAGAACACACATGCAATGAACTCTAGTGGATCCATGTGGTTTATGAAAATAACACACATGCAATGAACTCTAGTGGATCCATGTGGTTTATGAAAAGAACACACATACAATGGCATCTAGTGGATCCATGTGGTTTATGAAAAGAACACACATGCAATGGCATCTAGTGGATCTACGTGGTTTATGAAAAGAACACACATGCAATGACATCTAGTGGATCCATGTGGTTTATGAAAAGAACACGGATGCAATGACACCTGGTGGATCCATGTGGTTTATGAAAATAACACACATGCAATGAACTCTATTGTATCCTTGTGGTTTATGAAAATAGCTCACATGCAATGAACTCTAGTGGATCCATGTGGTTTATGAAAATAACAAACATGCAATGGTATCTAGTGGATCCATGTGGTTTATGAAAAGAACACAGATGCAATGAACTCTAGTGGATCCATGTGGTTTAGTCATAGAACACACATGCAATGAACTCTAGTGGATCCATTTGGTTTAGGAAAATAACACACATGCAATGAACTCTAGTGATCCATGTGCTTTATGAAAAGAACACACATGCAATGAATTCTTGTGGACCGAGGTGGTTTATGAAAAGAACACACATGGAATGGCATCTAGTGGATCTATTTGGTTTATGAAAAGAACACACATGCAATGGCATCTAGTGCATGCATGTGGTTTATGAAAAGGACACAAATGCAATGGCATCTAGGGGATCCATGTGGTTTAGAGATAAAACACACATGCAATGACTTCTAGTGGATCCATGTGGTTTATGAAAAGAACACACATGCTAGAGTGGCATCACTACATGTGTTCTTTTCCAAAACAACAATGCCACGCATAGACATCCAACAGGGTGTGGTGATGCAACAACTTTTAAGCTGGTGGTAGAATGCATGTTGTAATTGAATCCCAGCATGCTGCTGGAGTTCCTGGACATGGTTGAACAGCACATGTTGGAGTGGAATCATTGCATGTGTTCTTTCACTAAAACCACAATGATGTACACTGATACACACACACACATCAAATGGCATCTAGTGGATCCATGTGGTTTAGTAATAGAACACACATGCAATGAACTCTAGTGGATCCATGTGGTTTATAAAAATAACACACATGCAATTAACTCTAGTGGATCCATGTGGTTTATGAAAAGAACACACATACAATGGCATCTAGTGGATCCATGTGGTTTATGAAAATAAAACACATGCAATGGCATCTAGTGGATCTACGTGGTTTATGAAAAGAACACACATGCAATGACATCTAGTGGATCCTTGTGGTTTGTGAAAAGAACCCACATGCAATGAACTCTAGTGCATCCATGTGGTTTATGGAAATAACACACATGCAATGAACTCTAGTGGATCCATGTGGTATATGAAAAGAACACACATGCAATGGCATCTAGTGGATCCATGTGGTTTAGGCATAGAACACAAATGCAATGAACTCTACTAGGTCCATGTGGTTTATGAAAAGAACACACATGCAATGAACTCTAGTGGATCCGTGTGGTTTATGAAAAGAACACACATTTAATGGCATCTAGTGGTTCCATATGGTTTATGCATAGAACACACATGCAATGAACTCTAGTGGATCCATGTGGTTTATGAAAACAACACACATGTAATGTCATCTAGTGGATCCATGTGGTTTATGAAAAGAACACACATGCAATGGCATCTTGTGGATCCTTGTGGTTTAGGCATAGAACACACATGCAATGAACTCTAGTGGATCCATGTGGTTTATGAAAATAACACACATGCAATGTCATCTAGTGTATCCATGAGGTTTTACAAAAAGAACACACATGCGATGGCATCTAGTGGATCCATGTGGTTTATGAAAAGAACACGCATGCAATAACACCTAGTGGATCCATGTGGTTTATGAAAAGAACACACATGCAATGAACTATAGTGGATCCTTGTGGTTTATGAAAATAGCTCACATGCAATGAACTCTAGTGGATCCATGTGGTTTCTGAAAATAACAAACATGCAATGGTATGTAGTGGATCCATGTGGTTTATGAAAAGAACACACATGCAATGAACTCTAGTGGATCCATGTGGTTTAGGAAAGTAACACACATGCAATGAACTCTAGTGATCCATGTGCTTTATGAAAAGAACACACATGCAATGAATTCTTGTGGATCGAGGTGGTTTATGAAAAGAAAACACATGCAATGGCATCTAGTGGATATATTTGGTTTATGAAAAGAACACACATGCAATGGCATCTAGTGCATGCATGTGGTTTATGAAAAGAACACAAATGCAATGGCATCTAGGGGATCCATGTGGTTTAGAGATAGAACATACATGCAATGACTTCTAGTGGATCCATGTGGTTTATGAAAAGAACACACATGCTGGAGTGGCATCACTACATCTGTTCTTCTCCAAAACAACAATGTTACACATAGACATCCAACAGTGTGTCGTGATGCAACAACTTTCAAGCTGGTGGTAGAATGCATGTTGTAGTTGAATCCCAGGATGTTGCTGGAGTTCCTGGACATGGTTGAACACCACATGCTGGAGTGGAATCATTGCATGTGTTCTTTCACTAAAACCACAAAGATGTACACTAATACACACACACACACACATCCAATCGCATCTAGTGGATCCATCTGGTTTAGTAATAGAACACACATGCCATGAACTCTAGTGGATCCATGTGGTTTATGAAAATAACACACATGCAATGAACTCTAGTGGATCCATGTGGTTTATGAAAAGAACACACATACAATGGCATCTAGTGGATCCATGTGGTTTATGAAAAGAACACACATGCAATGGCATCTAGTGGATCTACGTGGTTTATGAAAAGAACACACATGCAATGACATCTAGTGGATCCATGTGGTTTATGAAAAGAACACGCATGCAATGACACCTAATGGATCCATGTGGTTTATGAAAAGAACACACATGCAATGAACTCTAGTGGATCCTTGTGGTTTATGAAAATAGCTCACATGCAATGAACTCTAGTGGATCCATGTGGTTTATGAAAATAACAAACATGCAATGGTATCTAGTGGATCCATGTGGTTTATGAAAAGAACACACATGCAATGAACTCTAGTGGATCCATGTGGTTTAGTCATAGAACACACATGCAATGAAATCTAGTGGATCCATTTGGTTTAGGAAAATAACACACATGCAATGAACTCTAGTGATCCATATGCTTTATGAAAAGAACACACATGCAATGAATTCTTGTGGACCGAGGTGGTTTATGGAAAGAACACACATGCAATGGCATCTAGTGGATCTATTTGGTTTATGAAAAGAACACACATGCAATGGCATCTAGTGCATGCATGTGGTTTATGAAAAGAACAGAAATGCAATGACATCTAGGGGATCCATGTGGTTTAGAGATAGAACACACATGCAATGACTTCTAGTGGATCCATGTGGTTTATGAAAAGAACACACATGCTAGAGTGGCATCACTACATGTGTGCTTTTCCAAAACAACAATGATACACATAGACATCCAACAGGGTGTGGTGATGCAACAACTTTTAAGCTGGTGGTAGAATGCATGTTGTAATTGAATCCCAGCATGCTGCTGGAGTTCCTGGACATGGTTGAACACCACATGTTGGAGTGGAATTATTGCATGTGTTCTTTCAATAAAACCACAATGATGTACACTGATACACACACACAGACATCCAATGGCATCTAGTGGATCCATGTGGTTTAGTAATAGAACACACATGCAATGAACTCTAGTGGATCCATGTGGTTTATGAAAATAACACACATGCAATGAACTCTAGTGCATCCATGTGGTTTATGAAAAGAACACACATACAATGGCATCTAGTGGATCCATGTGGTTTATGAAAAGAACACACATGCAATGGCATCTAGTGGATCTATGTTGTTTATGAAAAGAACACACATGCAATGACATCTAGTGGATCCATGTGGTTTGTGAAAATAACCCACATGCAATGAACTCTAGTGCATCCATGTGGTTTATGGAAATAACACACATGCAATGAAATCTAGTGGATACATGTGGTTTATGAAAAGAACACACATGCAATGGCATCTAGTGGATCCATGTGATTTAGGCATAGAACACACATGTAATGAACTCTAGTGGATCCATGTGGTTTATGAAAAGAACTGATGAGCCAAAAGTATAGGGGGGGTATCGTAGTATTTTTGAGGGAAGTGAAACCCAATTTATTGATTCGACACAAGGGGAGCCAAAGAATATTTATAAGGCTTAACAACTCAGTTGTCAATTCAGCTGCACCTGGAAACAATCTTGCTCACAGCAGTTTATCAGTAGCAACAGTTTTGTAGTAGGAATAGCAAAGTAACAGCAGTAGTAAAGCAAAGACAGTGGTAACAAAAGCAGTAAATAGTGGGATTCGAGTGCGGTAGGCATAGGGATGGATGGACGGGCGTTGCATGGACAAGACAATTCACATAGCAATAAAAACATAGGGCAATTGCAGATAAATAAGATAAAGCACCCAAGTACTAGACAATCCTAGGCATGTGTTCCATATATAGTCATACGTGCTCGCAATGATAACTTGCACAACATCTTTTGTCCTACCAGCCCGTTTGCAACGGGGCCTCTAGGGAACTACTGGCAATTAAGGTGCTCCTTTTAATAGAGCACCGGAGCAAAGCATTAACACTCCGTGAACACATGTGATCCTCACATCAAAGCGATTCCCTTTCGGTTATCCCGATTTCTGTCAGTTCGGGGCCATAGGTTCTGGACAACAACGTGTGTATACAACTTGCAGATAAGACCAAAAACAATACTATCATAATGAATCAATAACATGTTCAGATCTGAAATCATGGCACCCGGGCCCTAGTGACAAGCATTAAGCACAACAAGTCGCAACAAAGTCATAAAGCACTAATAAAAGATACTAGGCACCATGCCCTAACAATCTGATGTCATTACATGAACGATCTCATCCAATCCCTACCATCCCCATAGCCTACAACGGGGGATTACTCACTCATAGATGGGGGAACATGGATGGTCGATGGAGAAGCGATGGTGATGATGACGGTGATGATCTCCTCCAATTCCCCGTCCCGGCAGGGTGCCAGAACGGAGTTTCTGGTGCTGTTTCGTGGAATCTGGTGGTGGCGGCGGAGCGGAACTCCTTCTAGAAAAACGTCAAACCCCCCGGAGTTTTTAGGTCAGAAGGCTTCTTATAGGCGAAGAGGGAGACCGAGGGGGTGCCTGGGGCCACCACACCATGGCCTGGCGCGGCCAGGGCCAGCCCGCGCCTAGGGGTGGTGTGGCCAGCCTCTGGCCCTCCTTCGTCTCGTATTCTAGCTTCTGGAGTCTTCTGGAAAAATAGGCACTTTGGCTTTTGTCCCGTCCAATTCCGAGAATATTCATTTTGTGACTTTTCTGGAACCAAAAACAGCAGAAAACAGGCAGCTGGCACTGTGGCTCTTGTTAATAGGTTAGTCCAAGAAATCATATGAAAAGTACTCCAAAGAGTGGACAAAACACAAGAAAGTGGATAAAACCAAGCATGGATCATCAAAAATTATAGATACATTTGCAATGTATCAACATCCCCAAGCTAACTGTTGCTCGTCCTCGAGTAGGTAAGTGATAAAAAGAAAGAATAATTTTTGAGGTGACATGCACCATCATAAACTTGATCAAAGTATTTGTAAACATTCAAAGCTGGGATCATAGTACTCAATCATAACATGAAAGACAAAGTTCTAGCAATAAGACAAAGAAACTATGATGCAACATGAAAAGGCACAAATAAAAGATTCATGAATAACAATGCTTTGCAAGACGTTTGTTTGTTTCACATAAAGAAAACATAGCATAATGGCATTCAGCTTGTCCCTCAAAGAGTAGCAAACATAAATGCATAGGACACCTTCAAAGTTCACAAGAGTGACTAGATACAAATAGTTTAAAACAAGCAATATCAAGGTATGCATCAATCAACAAGTCTTGGGACAATGCACATAGAACTAAGAATGGCCACTATGCTCTCAATAAAGTGCTCAAAGAATATGTGGAGACACAACAAGTAAAAGAAAAGGTTTTGAATAGTTTGAAAGGCTTCCAAATGCTGAAAGTATGGTACTCGTTAGCTTTGAGCTCTCATTGCCCCTATCATAAGCATCTTTAATGTGGTTAAGGTGAAAGTGAGGTCCAATATGAGTTATATGCTTGACAGACTATAAACTGAAAATCCCAAGTCCCTTGAGTACGAGGGCCGCTCCTCATGCTACTCAACTTTAGTTACCGGTAAGTTCTTGTCATCGTAAGTATGTGCGTATCATTGAGAACCGCCAACGGGGTACCCCTTGCCCGATGATACGGAAGAATCCCCATATCAAAATGACAAGGCAAGCAGACAATGAGTATCTCAGCAACCTTCTTATTTACCATGGGAAAATGGTGCTTTTTCTCTCTTTCCTCTTTTCATAAAACTCTTTTTTTTTCTTTTTCTCAATAGCTATCTCTCTCTTTTTTTATAAAAAGAATGCTTCATAGATATCATTATGGTTACGCTGCAGGTTTCCACCATGTCAGCATGGATTAGACCAGCGGCCCAGGCATTTCTCTATAACACATACATAACTCCATGGACTTACAAGCTCCGCTTTCATTTCACACCGACGACATCCGCAAACAAAAGAGCAAGGTATCAACTGGGTATATATTTACAAGTGTTAAAAGCGTTCCCAATGACAGCACGGCTCTGCTAATCCCCAGCCTATAATTAGCAAGCATATAACTTTCATGGAGAGTTCACAATGGTTCAGGTTTATTAAGTGCAGGAAATAAAGTGTGCCATCAAGTTCGTGAGAGCTTTACTAACTAACTTTCTCATAACAAGCAAACATTTTATTCGGAAGAAAACAAGGCATATTGAATATGCACGGAAGTAGCAAATGATGCTAATGGGTAGGTATGGTGGACACTTTGGAAATATTTGGTTTAGGGGAGTTGGAAACATGAGTAAAACACTCAATGAAAGTGAAGGCTAGCAATAGTAAGGGAGCGAAAAACGAGAGAGCAATAATGGCCATAATCATGCATAGCGGCAAAACATCATTGATCAAAGCATAAAGTGATACTACAAGTTGAAAACTAAAGGATCATAAAGGCTTATGGTGACTTGGGATAGTCATAACATGGTGTGAGCATGTGCCAAGTCAACCCAAATAAAGCATCAAAGGAGAATACCACTATACTATGCTTTAATATGCTAAAACAACGCATGATTCATCCAAGGCACCTTAAGAAATCTCAATTGTTTATAACAAGTCATGCTAAAACAAAGAATACTAAGCATAAAGCCAAAACAATATCAAGCATGGCATGACAAAGCATAGGCACAGTCAAAAACAAACTCTTTTTACAACTTAAACATGAGCTTTCCTACTCTTTTCCAAACCAAACCAAACCAAACTATTTGAACACCAATATATGAAAGAGGAGGTCCAACCAATTTATTCAGCAAACTAAGAAAACCACGCAAACTAAAAACGAAAACAAAAACGAGAAAGAAGACGCTCCAAGAACAACACAACTTTGCATGAAACAATAAAAATGAAGTGTTTGGAAGAAACCTGGGATTTTTATTGATGAAGAAGGGGATGCCTTGGGCATCCCCAAGCTTTGACGCTTGTACTTCTTGGATATTTCTTGGGGTGACACGCGTGGAATCCCCAAGCTTGAGCTTTGGTCCATCCTTCATCTCATTACTCATTCCTTCCATACACCTGAAATTTTTCCTTCATACAAAACTTCACACAATCTTTATTAGCAACATTAGTGCATTAAAGATAATAAGTCTTTAGGTTCAGTTCTAACACCAATAAACTTCCATTATAACACTAGCTACTGTAGCACTTCCCTCAAAAAGCTCAATTCCCCAAAAGAACTCAAAAAGGAACCGACAAGAAGCAAATGCAGAAAATGGCAGAAATCTGTCAAAACAGACCAGCAGGTAAAGACAAATTTTTTAGAAGACCTTATGTTGCTCAAATCAAAAAGTGTTGAGCTAACGAAAGTGAGATAACAACCTGGTGCATAAGAACAAAAATTCATGCCTCAAAAAGACGTACAGAGATTTTACACGAATTTTTACGGTGAAGCATAGAAATCTGTTTCAGGACAGCAACTTTCCCAATCATTACTTCTCTCTCATTAGAGGTTACTCTTGGCACAAAAAAACAAATAAAAAGGATAAGGAGAGGTTATTACAGAGGTAATAACTTCCAAGACTCATCTAAAACTTTTGGGTTATCTCCCAATAAGTACTTTTCTTTAACGCCTTTAAGTTAGGCATAAGGAAAAACTAAAATGGATAGAATAGAAGTACGCGGAGATAATCATGGTGAAAAGATTGTTTTGTTCAATGAAATCATTTTGTTAACAAGGTTGATCAGGTCTTGTTACCAAAACAATTTTCACATGAGACAAAACTTTGTATTCCACTAATGATTATGTTATCTCAACCTTGATAGCAATGGTCCCAATCATAATAGTTTCAAATTTTTCTCTTGGTATGGGACAATATATTTCTCCAACTTGAATGCCCTCAACATGTTCAATTAAGTTCAAACCATAAGTCCTTTCAATCTTCTTGGGGAAATACACAGTATGTTCCTTGTCATTAACATTGAAGGTCACCTTCCCTTGATTACAATTAATAACAACTCTTGTAGTGTTTAAGAAAAGGTCTCCCAAGAATAATAGACATATTATCATCTTCAGGCATAATAGTTTGAGAGGATGCTCACATAAGAAATAAAAATTGAAGTAAAAGAGAGCATCAAGAAGCAAATTCAAAACACATTTAAGTCTAACCCACTTCCTATGCATAGGAATCGTGTAAGCAAATAACAAAGTGACAGGCATAGGAAGATAGAACAAGAGTAACTTCAAAACTTTCAGCACATAGAGAGGTGTTTCAATACCATGAAAACTTCTACAACCATATTTTCCTCTCTCATAATAATTTTCAGCAGACTCATGAATAAACTCAACAATATAACTATCACATAAAGCATGCTTTTCATGATCTACAAGAACTAGAGCTTTATCATAAACATCTTCAAAAGAATCCTCAGGAACATAACTTTCATCCTTCTTTAGTAAGCATGGGGGATAATCAAATAATGTAAGGGATAAAGAGTTACTCTCATTAGAAGGTAGGCATGGGTAGCTAATCCATTCCTCCTCCTTTTGTTCATCACTCTCCTTCTCTTTTTCATCTAATGAGATTTCAGGTTCATCAATTTCTTCTTCCATAGGATCCTGCAAGGCATTAGTCTCTTCCATTTGTGGAAAGCATCTATTAAAATATTCCAGAATATAGCCATTTTCATCCTTGTAATTATCAAAGCAAAATTTAAGTATACCATAAACCTCATATTTGTAAGGTGAATCATCAATATTTTCAAGCAAACTAGCAAGTTCAAATGCACCCTTCCAAGCAATAAATTCCTCAATTTGTTCCACATCATAAAGGTCATAATTTCCCTTAACATAGGAAGATATGGTATCATTATCATTATACTCACATTGAAAAGGGAGGTGTTTGTACCTCCTACAGCAACAAGATATATCAAGGCAATAAGTAACATTATAAGTAGAGCACACATTTCTAGCAATGGTATAAAATCTATCAATTTGTCCCATAAGTGTTTCCCTTTTTGTGACAAGCGGTGTTCCTTATAATAATATTTTTCATCTTCCGTGAACCCACCTTGCCAATAAGGTTCAGTTTCAAAGAAACCAACCATTGACAACAAGCATGATAAAGCAAGGCAATAACCGACCAGCGAAAATAACAACTAGAGTAGGAACTAATTTTTTTGTATTTTTGATAAAGAAACAAGCAAACAAGGAGAAAATAAACTTAGCTTGAACAATAGTGATTCCAAGTGGACTTGATAAATAAAGCTATGCTCCCCGGCATTGGCGCCAGAAAATAGTCTTGATGACCCACAAGTATAGGGGGTGTATCGCACTATTTTCGAGGGAAGTGAAACCCAATTTATTGATTCGACACAAGGGGAGCCAAAGAATATTTATAAGCCTTAACAACCGAGTTGTCAATTCAGCTGCACCTGGAAACAATCTTGCTCACAGCAGTTTATTAGTAGCAACAGTTTTGTAGTAGGAATAGCAAAGTAACAGGAGTAGTAAAGCAAACACAGTAGTACCAAAAGCAGTAAACAGTGTGATTCGAGTGCGGTAGGCATAGGGATGGATGGACGGGCGTTGCATGGACAAGACAATTCACATAGCAATCAGAACATATGGCAATTGCAGATAAATAAGATAAAGCATCCAAGTACTAGACAATCCTAGGCATGTGTTCCATATATAGTCATACGTGCTCGCAATGAGAACTTGCACAACATCTTTTGTCCTGCCAGCCCGTTTGCAGCGGGGCCTCTAGGGAACTACTGGCAATTAAGGTGCTCCTTTTACTAGAGCACCGGAGCAAAGCATTAACACTCCGTGAACACATGTGATCCTCACATCAAAGCCATTCCCTTCAGGTTATCCCAATTTCTGCCACTTCGGGGCCATAGGTTCCGGACAACAACGTGTGTATACAACTTGCAGATAAGACCAAAACAATACTATCATAATGAATCAATAACATGTTCAGATCTGAAATCGTGGCACTCGGGCCCTAGTGACCAACATTAAGCACAACAAGTCTCAACAAAGTCATAAAGCACTAATAAAAGATACTAGGCACCATGCCCTAACAATTTGATGCCATTGCATGAACGATCTCATCTAATCCCTACCATCCCCATAGCCTCCTGCGGGGGATTACTCACTCATAGATGGGGGAAACATGGATGGTCGATGGAGAAGCGATGGTGATGATGACGGCGATGATCTCCTCCAATTCCCGTCCGTGAATACGGTTGTGGCGGCGGAGCGGAACTCCTTCTGGAAAAACATCAAACCCCCAGAGTTTTTAGGTCAGAAGGCTTCTTATAGGGGAAGAGGGAGACCGAGGGGGTGCCTGGGGCCACCACACCATGCCCTGTCGCGGCCAGGCCCAGCCCGGGCCTGGGGTGGTGTGGCCAGCCCTCCTCCTCCTATTCTCGTGACAGCTCTGAGTCTTCTGGAAAAATAGGCACTTTGGCTTTTGTCCCGTCCAATTCCGAGAATATTCATTTTCTAACTTTCCTGGAACCAAAAACAGCAAAAAACAGGCAGCTCACACTATGGCTCTTGTTAATCGGTTAGTCCAAGAAATCATATGAAAAGTACTCCAAAGTGTGCACAAAACACAAGAAAGTGGATAAAACCAAGCATGGAGCATCAAAAATTATAGATACATTTGCAATGTATCAAGAACACACATGCAATGAACTCTAGTGGATCCATGTGGTTTATGAAAAGAACACACATGCAATGGCATCAGTGGTTCCATGTGGTTTATGAAAATAACATACATGCAATGAACTCTAGTAGATCCATGTGGTTTAGGCATAGAACACACATGCAATGAACTCTAGTGGATCCATGTGTATTAGGCAAAGAACACACATGCAATGGCATCTAGTGATCCATCTGGTTTATGAAAAGAACACAATGCAATGGAATCTAGTGGATCCATGTTGTTTAGGCATATAACACACATGCAATGAACTCTAGTGGATCCATGTGGTTTATGCAAAGAACACACATGCAATGAACTCTAGTAGATCCATGAGTTTTATGAAAAGAACACACATGCAATGGCATCTAGTGGATCCATTTGTTTTATGAAAAGAACACACATGCAATGGCATTTAGTGTATCCATGTGGTTTATAAAAACAACACACATGTAATGGCATCTAGTGGATCCATGTGGTTTAGGAATAAAACACACATGCAATGAACTCTAGTGGATCCATGTGGTTTATGAAAAGAACACACATGCAATGGCATATAGTGGATCCATGTGGTTTAGGAATAGAACACACATGCAATGACATCTAGTGAATCCATGTGGTTTATGAAAATAAAACATATGCAATGAGCTCTACTGGATCCATTTGGTTTATCAAAAGAACACACATGCAGTTGCATCTCGTGGATCCATGTAGTTTATGAAAAGAACACACATGCAATAGCATCTACTGGATCCATCTTGTTTATGAAAAGAATACACAAGCAATGGCATCTAGTGGATCCATGTGGTTTAGGAATAGAACACACATGCAATGACATCTAGTGGTTCCGTGTGGTTTAGGAAAAGAACACACTTGCTGGAGTGGCATCACTACATGTGTTCTTTTCCAAAACAACACTGATATACACAGACATCCAAGTGGGTGTGGTGATGCAACAATTTTCAAACTGGTGGTAGAATGCATGCTGTAGTTGAATCCCAGCATGCTGCTGCAGTTCCTGGACATGCTTGGATACCTGATGGCTCGTGATTGATGAGCTCGTTGGGGAACCCCAAGAGGAAGGTATGATGAGCACACAAGTAAGTTTCCCTCAGTTATGAAACCAAGGTTATCGAACCAGTAGGAGCAAGGAAACACCCAAAGGTGTTGCTAGCTGAGCCTTGGCAGGGCGCACTACCGGTGCTAGTAGCAACATGGAGACCTGCACAACACAACCACAGAACTTTGTCCCCAACTTGCGATGAGGTTATCAATCTCACCGGTTTTGCTGAAAACAAAGGATTAAACGTATCGAATGGAAGGAAGTAATAGTTTACAGAAAGTAAACACAAAGCAGTAATAGTTTGTAGATTGTATGTAAAAGAAAGGACCGGGATCCATAGTTCGCTAGAGGTGGCTCTCCTTAAGATAGATAACATGCTGGGTGAACAAATTACAGAGGGGAAATTGACAAACATCGAGAAAGCATACAAGCATATACTAATCATCTTGACTCCTTTGAGACTTCATTGGGCATTACAACATTATACATAGACCTCCATCCAACTGCATCTATGACTAATAATCCACCTTCAGGTTATCATCCGAACCCCCTCCAGTATTAAGTTGCAAGCAACAGATTATTGCTTTATGAATTGCGTGTAATGTAAACAATACGATTGTTCTATGAACAAAGGATTGTTGTTTTCTCCCTAGTAGCAACAACACATCTAGTACCTTAGAGATTTCTGTCACTTCCCCAGATTACCAGAGGCATGAACCCACTATCGAGCATAAATACTAACTCTTGAGTTGCTAGCATCTCCTTGGCCAAGATAGCTACTAACAGCGGAAAGCATGCAAGATCACAAATAACAAAGACATGATAGAATAAATAATCAATCTGAAATAGCATCTCAATATCCATCGGATCCCCGCAAACACAACATGTATGGATTACAAATAGATGATCTTGATCATGAACGGAGCTCACAAGATCTAGACATGAAAGCACAAAGGAGGAGAACCAACCATCTAGCTACTACATGGACCCGTAGTCCAGAGATGAACTACTCACGCATCACACCGGAGGCTTGCATGATGATGAAGAAGGCTTCCAGGGTGAATTCCCCTCTCCGGCAGTGTGCTGGGAAGAGCTTCAGATCCCTCCCGATCTAGGGATGGAGATGACGGCTTCTATAGACTCTTTCGTGGATTTTTGATCGGGTACTTAGGGTTTTGGTATCGGAGGGAATATATAGGTGGAAGGAGAGGACGAGGGGGTGCTAGTGTCGGCCAGACCACCCCCTAGCGCGGGCCAGGCCTGGCCGCGCAGCCAGGTGGTGTGGCCAGGCCCCAGCCCTTATCCGTCTCATATTCTGGCTCTAGATGTCTTCCGGTAAAATAGCAACTTTGGCTTTTGTCCCGTCCAATTCCGACAATATTGATTTTCTGACTTCCTGGAACCAAAAAACAGCAGAAAACAGGCAGCTGGCACTTTGGCTCTTGTTAATAGGTTAGTCCAATAAATCATAAGAAAACTACTCCAAAGTGTGGACAAAACACAAGAAAGTAGATAAAACCAAGCATGGAACATCAAAAATTATAGATACATTTGCAATGTATCAACATCCCCAAGCTTAACTCCTGCTCGTCCTCGAGTAGGTAAGTGATAAAAAGAAAGAATATTTTTCGAGGTGACATGCACCATCATAAACATGATCAAAGTATTTGTAAAACATTCAAAGCTGGGATCATAGTACTTCAATCGTAACATGAAAGACAAAGTTCTAGCAATAAGACAAAGAAACTATGATGCAACATGAAAAGACACAAACAAAAGATTCATGAATAACAATGCTTTGCAAGACGTGTGTTTGTTTCACATAAAGAAAACATAGCATAATAGCATTCAGCTTGTCCTTCATAGAGTAGCAAGTATATATGCATAGGACACCTTCAAAGTTCATAAGAGTGACAAGATACAAATAGTTTAAAACAAGCAACATCAAGTTATGCATCAATCAACTAGTCTTGGGACAATGCACATGGAACTAAGAATGGCCACTATGCTCTCAAAGTAGGTGCATAAAGGTAGAAGGTGGAGACTCAATATAATGGTGGAAGAAATGCCTTCATAAAAGGAAGTAGGGATTCAAGTATCATAAAGAGCTTCCAAAAATTATGGTACTTAATAGCTTTCAGCTCTCATTGCCCCTATCATAAGAATCTTGAAGTGATTAAGGTTAAAGTGAACAAACTATGGTGTACATGCTTGACGAAGTATAAGTTAGAAATCTCATGTCCCTTGAATACGAGGGCCGCTCCTCATGCTACTCAAGTTTAGTCACCGTTAATTTCTTGTCATCGTAAGTACATGTGTATCATAGAGAACCGCCAACGGGGTACCCCTTCCCCAATGATACGGCAGAATCCCCATATCAAAATGACAAGGCAACCAGACAACAAGCATCTCAGCAATCTTCTTATTTACCATGGGAATATGGTGCTTTTTTCTCTCTTTCCTCTTTTCATAATCTCTTTTTTTCTCTTTTTTTCTCAAAATAGGACTCTTTTTTTATAAGAAGAATGCTTCATAGACAGATCATTATGGTTACGCTGCAGGTTTCCACCATGTCAGCATGGATTAGACCAGCGGCCCAGGCGTTTCTCTAACACATATACATAACTCCATGGACTTAAAATCTCCCCTTTCATTTCACACCGACGACATCCATAGACAAAAGAGCATGATATCAACTAGGTACAAAGTACCTGTGCAATGTTGAAAGCGTTCCCCATGACAGCATGGTTCTGCTAATCCCCAATAAATAAGTGCAAGCATATACAACATAGACGACACAATGGTTCAAGTTTGTTAAGGGCAAGAAAAGTAAAGTGTGCCATCAATTTTGTGGGAGATTTAATCACTAGTTTTCTCATAACAAGTTTAATTTGGAAGGTAAACAAAAACATGAATATACTTGGAATAGAATAAGCTAGTAGGTATGTATGGTGGACTATTTGGAATAACTTGGTTTAAGGAGTTGGATGCATGAGTGGAACTCATACTTGGTTGCGGAGGCTAGCAAAAGACTGGGAGCGACAAACTAAGAGAGCAATAATGGCCATAATCATGCAGAGCGACAAAACATCATTGATCAAAGCATAAAGTGATACTACAAGTTGAAAACTAAAGGATCATAAAGGCTATGGTGACTTGAGATAGTCATAACATGGTGTGAGCATGCGCCAAGTCAACCCAAATAAAGCATCAAAGGAGAATACCACAATACTATGCTTTAATATGCTAAAACAACGCATGATTCATACAAGGCACACTAAGCAATCTAAATTGTTTATAACAAGTCATGCTACAACAAAGAATACTAAGCATAAAGCCAAAACAATATCAAGCATGACATGACAAAGCATAGGCCACAGTCAAAAACAAACTCTCTTTACCACTTAAGCATGAACTTTCCTACTCTTTTCCAAACCAAACCAAACTATTTGAAAACCAATGTATAAAAGAGGGGGTCCAACCAATTTATTCAGAAAACTAAGCAAACAAAGCAAACGAAAAAACCAAAATTAAAACAAAAAAGAAGACGCTCCAAGAACAACACAATTGTGCATGAAACAATAAAAATGAAGCGTTTCGAAGAAACCTAGGATTTTTATTAATGAAGAGGGGGATGCCTTGGGCATCCCCAAGTTTTGACGCTTGTACTTCTTGGATATTTCTTGGGGTGACACGCGTGGCATCCCCAAGCTTGAGCTTTAGTCCATCCTTCATCTCATTACTCATTCCTTCCATACACCTGAAATTTTTCCTTCATACAAAACTTTACACAATCTTTATTAGCAACATTAGTGCACTCAAGATAATAAGTCTTTAGGTTCAGTTCTAACACCAATAAACTTCCATTAGAACACTAGGTACTGTAGAACTTCTGTAGCGTCCCCAACCTTTAATAAGATTGAGTCCCCTGTGTTTACAATGCTAGTCCCTGGATCAATAGCTAGCATCCACAGTTTAGATGTAATATCAAGAAACAAAGGTCATATACAACTTTATAACCAGGAATAAAATAATTTTATTACATCAAACATAGCTCATTGGCTATTTACATTACATTGCAGCGGAATAACTATAGTCATGGGTCCTTCATCTTCAAAGTGCCACAGGCAGATGTTGGTTGTAGACTTTGTAATCCTAATCAATCAATCATTCTTCACTAAAATCAATCAAACCTGCAACATTACAAGTTACAGCCACAAGGGTCAATACATTGGAATTGTATTGGCAAGTGATACTTTGGTAGTATAGTGGAGTCTATCATCTATATGCATTTTGGCTAAGTGGAGTTGAGGCTTGCATTGCTCAAAATAGATTTTTCCTTAACTTTTGAAAACACTAAGTTTTTGCTTGGCACAAAACACCCAAGGCATCTATCAATCAAAGACTCCAGATCCACTCAGGGCATCTACCAATCAATGACCGAAGATCCTTTTAACCCGTGTTCACCCACAAGTTTTATTTAGAAATTGGAGTGATGAGATTTTTGAAGTTTCCATGTCTTGATGCTCAAATTGTCCTTTACCAGGGACATGGCTAAGTACTTAGGTTTTACACTCTGCAGAGGTGGTGCACTTTCCCCACAAGACTTGGTTTCCCAAGACAAGATCCTTCAGTAGCCTTTCCTTAGTCAAATGGACGCGCTCCAACCTATCAACCCATCTACCACCCTCTGTCCAAGAGACTAAGTTCTAGCATCCTAAGATCATGGCAGAGCCCATAATGCCAAGTGGTTGCACTTGAAGCTTCTCAACATTTGACAACTCAAATCTCTTTGTTTCCTGGGTGGCCATCCACAAGTGAGATACACAAGCCAATTCCATGGCCTTGTGAACCACTCAACATACACCATTTCTTCCATTCCACCCAGGTGATTCATTATCTTAGTTGTTTTGTTAAATAAAACACAAGTCCTCAGACTTAGAATATTTTTCCATAGTGTGAATATATAAACCACCCTTGTTTTCTAATAGCTAGGCTAAGCATGGTAGTATTAGGAATCTTGACTTAGGTAATTTTCACTAAGGTTTTACCTAATAGGTTTTCCCAAAGCATAGTTTATACTTAGCAAAAATCCATGCAAGTCCTATACTTAGAAAAATAATACTAATGCATATATAAAATATAGGAATGGAATATTCATGATGATATCACTTGCCTTTTTGGTATAGGGTATAGGTTCACTCCTTGATCTTGCTAGTCTCACACTTCACTACAAGTCAATCAAGCAAACACAATTCAATTCACATTCCAAACCAAAGTCAAACAAACAATTTCTCACACACAAAGTAATGGGATCTAAGTCATGCATAAGCATGCAAAGGTTGGTTCTATTGTAAGGATGGTCTTCACTAGGCTTCTAACTTTGTAAGTTCCAAATTGGTCATTTACCAAAGTGGTAAAGTTGTTAGCAAAAGGCTTTACTATAAAACCATTTTCCAAAACAAAGTGTCATTCTATGTGGTGTAGAAATATTATTACCAAGGCACTAACCTATAGGGTTCACCAAATGAGTTGCTATTGCAAAACTTGGTGTTTGGGTCAGTAGGTTTGGTCCAAAACATTTCTCAAAGTTTTCTTTATGGAAGCATTTTCATAAACAAAACAATGGTTTTTAATTAGCTAGAAATGGACTAAACCAATTAATCCATTCTAAACTTTTCAAAAATCATTTTCCAAACTATGGGTTGGTTCCTAGGGTCAGTAAGGTCACAACAAACCAATTTGCAAAGGTTCTAACCCTAAAAACATTTTTAAACAATTTTCCTAATGTTAGCAAGCACACAAAAGAATCTGCAAAATCAAACAAGCTAACAGATACTATTTGCTAAACTAAGGGCAGGGTTGGTTAGAGCTTGTCTTGCTGATTCCAACGACATCAAATTTGTAAAATTTGGACGTGTGGATCCAAAGATACAAGGGTTTGAAAATGGCAAAAGTTTCTGTTTTCAAATTCTATTTTAAACAGAATAGGGACACGCGGCAGGATTCTATTGGACGGTACCGCTTTGCTGCGGATCACGCTCTGTAGACGTTGGATCTAAATGAGATCGTGCGGTGCAGGACTCGTACCTCTTCGCGGTTAAGTGATCTATCGTAACCGTCAGATCCAGATCCTACGGTTCTAGCGTGCTCGACCATTTGCGAGCGGCGCTGCGGTGGCTACCGGCGGCGGAGCGGTCGGTCGATGACGGTGGCGACGCTACAGGAAGCGAGAGAGAAAAAGGGCATGCTCACCGTGCTCGCAAGAACGTGGGGAAGCTCGAGGTAGTATCTTCCTATCGCGGGGCGTACTGGAGTGAGCTTGATTGCTCGCCGGAGTTGTCGCCTGGGCGGGTGGGTCGTCGTTGGCGTCGCTGTGGATCACGAGAAGACAAATAGAGGACTGGGTTAGACGTAGGAGATCATGGCGGAGCTGTGAGCGTGAACGAGAAGGGTTGGGGTAGTCTGATTTACCAGAGAGGTTCCGCCGGAGTTTGCAGACAGACGGTGGCGCTCAGGTTGACGACGAGTCGTCGCCGCAGATCGCCCTAAGGCAAGACAGAAGCAAGTTCAGATGCGCAAGAGTAAGGGGATGCTGTGCGCGTGATCTAGGAGGCGCGGGGTGGTCGGTGTTCACCTGGATTGCTTGACGGAGCAATGGCAGACGGCAACGCTCGCTCGGTGTCGTCGTTGTCGACGCTCTGGGGCGCCCGCAGATGAGTGACTGGCACAGGAAGATGCGCCAGGATGCGGTGAGTGAGCTCGTGTGTTCGGGGCGGCAGGAGGCGGTGTGACTTGGCCGGAATCGGTACTGGACCTCGTCGGAGCAGAGGGTGCTCGGGGAGAAATTGGAGGCGGTCTGGGGCGTGCGAGCGCGAGGTGTCAGAGGGGAAATATAGAGGAGACACAGGCGTTTCCATCTGCGTGATCAAGGCAAGGTAAAGGCGCGGCAGTAACGCGAATTGATCTCGGCATTCAAAGACAGCAACGGCAGCGAGAGGGGGGGCTCGGTCAGTGGCGGGTGAGGAGGATGAACAGGAGGAGTGGGGCATGCTTGTCAGCGAAAGAGGGGAAAGAGGACTGGGTCCAGGCTGTCATTCACTCAGTGGGTTTCTTTCGCGGTGCAGAAAACGGTTCGGGGGAGGGTGATACAACGAACAGTGATGTGGGCCTACCTGGCAGTGAGGGGGAGAGTGTGGGGTTTGGGGCCACCTGACAGCTTCTGTGTGGGTGCGGTTTTAAGTGAGAAATGTTTCATGGAGGGGGAGAAAGACTGGGCTGGACTGGGCCTTAGTGGGCTGCTGGGCTGGGTCAACCTTTTTCTTATTTTTTTCTGTCTGCTTTATTTTCCTTTTTCTAATTCTTTTCTGTTTTGAATTTCAATCAATCATTCAAACAATTCAAACAAGGTTCAAATCAATTCAAACAAACACTCAACTTTGTACTTTGAATTTGGTTCTGTTTTTCAACATAATCCAAATCTCAAAATAAAATAATATTTTTATTTATTTTAAGATCCATTTAAAAATGGATCTTTAATTTATTTAATAAAATAGGGTTTGATTTATTTAAATAAAATTTCCATTTGAAATCCAATTATTTTCAAAACCAAACCAGAAGGTTTTATTTGAAAAATAAAAGAATACTTGGAAACTTATTTAAATAAATAAATAAGTTTTGGTGTTTAATTAAAATGGGAAAGCCTTTACTTAAATAAAATTTGGATATTTAAATCCTTATTATTTTATTTAAATAATCCTTTACTCATTTTAATCAAAGCAAAACCTTTTAATAAAAGATTTCAAAGTAGTAATAAAATACTTGGTGTTCATTTAAAATGGGAAAAGCCTTTACTTAAATAAAATTGGATATTTAAATCCTTATTATTTTATTTAAATAAACTTTTACTCATTTTATCAAAACAAAATATTTTATTACAAAAGCTTGGCCAAAATTAATTTGGCTCACTTTTTCATTTGAAAACAAAGTCTTTTATTAAAAGATCCAAAATAGTATTTCCAAAACAATTTATTTTCCTTTGATAAATGTTTATCTTTATAAATCCCTTTAGGATTATTTGATCACCAATTGGTATGGGTTTTGGTAAGGCTTTATTAGCTTTGGAAATTCAATTTCCGTTATCTCATTATGTTCACAAGATTTTGTCTATGGTTAAGTGAAACCAATCTCTAAGGTCTTTCTTGATCCTTTGTGGAAATTTGTTGATCAAATTTGGTATGGATCAAATCCATGGATTTGGAGATACTTTGGAAAATGATTTCCTTCCATTAGGGTTTAGGGTTTTTGATTACTTTCCAAATGTTCAAATTTCCAGATACATTCATTGAGGAATGCATTTCCCTTGATTTGGATTTTGTTGAATTCAAACTTTAGAATCCCATCTTTAACAAACTTTGGCTAAAGTTTTCCTTTTAGAAACAAAAGTTTCTTTTCACCCTGATTTTCAACAAAAAATTTATTTTGTTTAATTTATTTTTCACATTACAATATTTGGAAAATCTTGGGATGTGACAACTTCCCTCAAAAAGCTCAATTCCCAAAAGAACTCAAAAAGGAACCAACAAGAAGCAGATGCAGAAAATGGCAGAAATCTATCAAAACAGACCAACAGGTAAAGAAGAATTTTTTCGAAGACCTTATATTGCTCAAATCAAAAAGTATTGAACTAATGAAAGTTAGATAACAACCTGGGGAAGAAGCACAAAAATTCACGCCTCAAAAGGACGTACAAAGATTTTACACGAATTTGTACGGTGAAGCACAAAAATCTGTTTCAGGACAGCAACTTTCCCAATCATTACTTCTCTCTCATTAGAGGTTACTCTTGGCACAAAAAACAAATAAAAAGGATAAGGAGCGGTTATTACTGAAGTAATAACTTCCAAGACTCATCTAAAACTTTTGGGTTATCTCCCAATAAGTACTTTTCTTTAACGCCTTTAAGTTAGGCATAAGAAGCAAGAAAAACAATCAAGTGTTTTCAAATGAAGAAGCATTAAGATCAATACCAGAAATATCTTCAACAAGGAAAGGTATATCATCCAAATAAGTTCTAGAGGATCCTCTCTCAATGCTCTTAGGTTCACTATTTTCATCAAAGGGGTTTTCAGGAACTATCCAATCAAGATTCTTTTTTATGGCTTCATGTATTGCTACCAGTTTAAAGGGTATTGGTATCTTAGTTTCCTCCCCATTAGGTTCAGTTTTGTTCATCTTTTCTCGTGTACCAACAACATCTACACATGAGGCTAGCATATTGAAACGTTCAAAGATTTTCCTAGGTTCCTTGGCAACATCATAGAATGCCTTAAGCAAAGTTTCAAGAATAAAATCCCTCTTTTCAGGGTCCTCAATTTCCTTAAGTTTAAGAAACATTACTTGCATTAAGGGGTTAAGGTTAACAAACCTAGGTTCCCACATGTGAACTAAAGAAGCTGCAGCAATCTCATAGTTTGGAGCAAGTTCTGCAAGGGATATATCCTCAATATCCTCATGTTTACTAACATGATTAAAGAATTTGTCAATATTATCTTTTCCAATTATTCAACCACTACCTATTGAAAGGTCTTTCAGGGTGAATTTAGGGATCAACATGGTGAGCTAAGGAAGATGCAAAAACTAAAGGAGACTTAATTTTTTTGTGTTTTTGATAAAGAAAGCAAACTTGTTAAACTAATTTTTTATGTTTTTGATAACAAAACAAGCAAATAAAGTAAAAAGAAACTGAGCAAAACAAAAATAACAAAGTAAAGAGATTGGTTATGAGGGACTCCCCTTGTGAAGATGTCCTTGACTCCTCGGCAATAGCACCAAAAAAATACTTTGATGGCTCGTGATTGATGAGCTCATTGGGGAACCCCAAGAGGAACGTATGATGAGCACAGAAGTAAGTTTCCCTCAGTTATGACACCAAGGTTATCGAACCAGTAGGAGCAAGGAAGCACCCCAAAGATGTTGCTAGCTGAGCCTTGGCAGGGCGCACTACCGGTGCTAGTAGCAACATGGAGACCTGCACAACACAACCACAAAACTTTGTCCCCAACTTGCGATGAGGTTGTCAATCTCACCGGTTTTGCTGAAAATAAAGGATTAAACGTATCGAATGGAAGGAAATAATAGTTTGCAGAAAGTAAACACAAAGCAGTAAACAGTTTGTAGATTGTATGTAAAAGAAAGCACCGGGATCCATAGTTCGCGAGAGGTGGCTCTCCTTAAGATAGATAACATGCTGGGTGAACAAATTACAATGGGGAAATTGACAAACATCGAGAAAGCATACAAGCATATACTAATCATCTTGACTCCTTTGAGACTTGATTGGGCATTACAACATTATACATAGACCGCCATCCAACTGCATCTATGACTTATAATCCACCTTCAGGTTAGCATCTAAACCCCCTCCAGTATTAAGTTGCAAGCAACATATGATTTCTTTACAGATTGCATGTAATGTAAACAATACGATTGTTCTATGAACAAAGGATTGTTGTTTTCTCCCTAGTAGCAACATCACATCTAGTACCTTAGAGATTTCTATCACTTCCCCAGATTACCAGAGGCATGAACCCACTATCAAGCATAAATACTAACTCTTGGAGTTGCTAGCATCTACTTGGCCAAGATAGCTACTAACAACGGAAAGCATGCAAGATATCAAAAAACAAAGACATGATAGAATAAATAATCAATCTGAAATAGCATCTCAATATCCATCGGATCCCCGCAAACACAACATGTATGAGTTGCAAATAGATGATCTTGATCATGAACGGTGCTCACAAGATCTAAACATGAAAGCACAAAGGAGGAGAAACCAGCCATCTAGCTACTACATGGATCCGTAGTCCAAGGATGAACTACTCACGCATCACACCGGAGGCTTGCATGGTGATGAAGAAGTCCTCCAGGGTGAATTCCCTCTCCGGTGCCGGAAGAGCTTCAGATCCCTCCCGATCTAGGGATGGAGATGACAATGACTCTGAACTCTTCGTGGATTTTTGATTGGGTACTTAGGGTTTTGGTATCGGCGGCAATATATAGGCGGAAGGAGAGGCCGAGGGGGTGCTGGGGTCGGCCAGACCACCCCCTGGCGCGGTCCAGGCCTGGCCGCACAGCTAGGTGGCGTGGCTGGGCCCCAGCCCTTCTTCGTCTCGTATTCTGGCTCCAGATGTCTTCCGGTAAAATAGCAACTTTGGCTTTTGTCCCATCCAATTCCGAGAATATTCATTTTCTGGCACTATGGCTCTTGTTAATAGGTTAGTCCAAGAAATCGTAAGAAAAGTACTCCAAAGTGTGGACAAAACACAAGAAAGTAGATAAAACCAAGCATGGAACATCAAAAATTATAGATACATTTGCAATGTATCAATACCACATGTTGGAGTGGAATCATTGCATGTGTTCTTTTCCTAAAACCATAATGATGTACACTGATACACACACACATCCAATGGCATCTAGTGGATCCATGCGGTTTAGTAATAGAACACACATGCAATGAACTCTAGTGGATCCATGTGGTTTATGAAAATAACACACATGCAATGAACTCTAGTGGATCCATTGTTTGGGGATCAGTGCGGAAAACAAAAATTTTCCTACGATGTAAGCCCAGAAAATGCCTAGGATCTATCTATGTAGTAATGCAGTAACGACCGGAGCGTAGAGAATACATACCCTTGTAGACCGTACGCGGTTAACGTTCCGTGGGGAACATGGTTGATGTAATCGTACTCGTAGCCAACCTCAAGGTCGCGAAGCTCCTCGCAGGCCACCCCTTGGTCCTTCTTGATCTTCAACGTGCAACAGCTATGGCTCACGACATTTAAGCACCCCAAGTGTTGCGCCTCGTGTCTTCGTACACATCCGGTGCACGATGAGACCTCCGGCTCCCCGATCCCCCCGGGAGTGTAGAAGTTGATATCCGGCTAGGAATCCCTTCAGTGCAACGGCGTACTGCAGGTGTGCCTCGATCGCACAGCCCAGACTTGGGCACATGGTCACAAGGTATAGAGAGAGGGAGGGAGAAAGTCAACCAAAGGACTTCTCTAATTGTGTGTTTAATCCCACCCATGGGCACCCCTTTATATAGGTGGAGGGGGTGTGCCCTCCCCATTAGGTTAGCCGTGTGGGACTATTAGTTAAAGGAAAATAACAGGAATTTTCGTCCTGGCCGGATGGGCCAAAATAGAAAATGGCTAAATAAAAGAAATAGTGAACAAAGAAAAGACAAAGCGGTGGGCCTTGGCGTGGGCCCACTTCAAGGCTTGCCAAAGAACCTGCTCATGGAGGTAGCAACCAGCGCTTCAGACTGGCCGCCTGCCGGGTGGGCCGCCACTCTCCCCGGCCCGTTGGCCAGCGCCCGGGTGGGCTGCTGTCGACGTGGCCCGAGTGGGCACTAACCCATCGCTTCGCTCGCGCCCGCCCGCCAGGTGGCCGGCTCGCCAGGGCCTAGCTCCCTAAGCGCCCACCAGGCCAGGTCAGGGCCAGTCTGGCGGCAGCTGTCCCCCGTGTGGCGGTTAATAAAAATCGCCCACATGGGCTGTTTCTTTTCCTTTTTCCATTTATTTTTCTGCAGCTTTTATTCTAGGCCTTTCCCTCCGGGAGTTGGCCTAATATAAAATTTGCCTTTATAAATCTTAATTTAAATATTATTTAGAATATATTAGTTCATAATTAACATATAATAAATATATATTTAAATTCCCATTTATCCGAAAACACTTTTCCGGTCTTTTCCTTTATTCTTTCTCCGAACAATTTGGATCTCTCCGCGGAACGATTCCGGATTTCTCTCTTTCTCTACTGTGATTCTGTCTTACGAATGATCGCTCTCATTGTACCCTTAACTGTATCCTCTCACCGCTCGGGAATGCTCTAGACATGATCTAAATCAATGATCAATAGAGGGACCAGGGATGTCCATGTGACCCCTATGCATTCCTGATGACAATGTCGTTTGAACCGTCTAAATGTAGCATCCTCTTCCTTTTGTTTCTTGATACAACTTGTCCGAGATCCGATCATTGGTATCCCATACCTTGTTCAATCTCGTTCACAACAAGTTCTGTTTTCTTGTTACCGTGATATTACATCCCCGTGACCTAGTCATCTGTTGCAACATTTATAGATGTAATCTCACCAAGCCGGCCGTATGTATCTTTAGCCGTCATGTGGGTGAACAAATCCTGCTCTTAACACATATTGCCTCTACAGTTCCTCCGAGTACCTGAACACACCTTTATAACCACTGTATTACCAAGTGGCACTTGATGCTATTTAAGAACTCTCGGGAGACTGTGATTGATATCATCTCACAGTCTAAGGAGGAGTCTATGTATAGCTGTTGCAACAATGAACTATATGACTTGATCGTGTTGCATTCCTTCGAGGAATGTCCAATCACATCATTCTCCAATGATATGATCCTGTTTGTCAGTCGGCATAAATGCCCATGATCTTGAAACCCAGATCATCTTCGTGACCAACGAACTAGTATAAATAGAGGCTACTAGGGACTTAGTTGTTTCATACCACACCTGTACCAATGTTTGTACTTGGCACAATTCTAGCACAATATGAAACTATTATAAACTAATTGAGATATGACAGTAAAAACCTATTTATTATTTGCCTCTTGGGCATATATCCTTCATCCACGTGGTTTATGAAAAGAACACACATGGAATGAACTCTAGCGGATCCATGTGGTTTATGAAAAGATACCACATGCAATGAACTCTAGTGGATGTATGTGGTTTATGAAAAGAACACACATGCAATGGCATCTAGTGGATCCATGTGGTTTAGGCATATAACACACATGCAATGAACTCTAGTGGATCCACGTGGTTTATGAAAAGAACACACATGGAATGAACTCTAGCGGATCCATGTGGTTTATGAAAAGAACACACATGCAATGGCATCTAGTGGATCCATGTGGTTTATGAAAATAACACACATGCAATGAACTCTAGTGGATCCATGTGGTTTAGGCATAAAACACACATGCAATGAACTCTAGTGGATCTATGTGGTTTAGGGAAATAACACACATGCAATGGCATCTAGTGATCCATCTGGTTTATGAAAAGAACACACACGCAATGGCATCTAGTGGATCCATGTTGTTTAGGCATTGAACACACATGCAATGAACTCTAGTGGATCCATGTGGTTTATGAAAAGAACACACATGAAATGGCATCTAGTGGATCCATTTGTTTTATGAAAAGAACACACATGTAATGGCATTTAGTGGATCCATGTTGTGAACACCCGGATTTTTAATCCCAGATGCTTGTTATGCCATACATCTCAATCCCAGGATTACCATTTTTGCGAGAGATAATAGAATTGGTACCACAAGACATTATCCATTACAAACCATAATAAAGTTCTTACAAATAAAGGATCTCATGATCCAGTCCTAATACAATCAAAGCAGCAGAAAGTAAACATAGTAGGGGCTCCATCTTCAGGGTCACAGGCAATGCTGACGATGGGAGATGATCCTAGTTGTAATAGACCTCCTGTTGTCCATCTTCTTGGTAGTCCTCCTCATAGTTTGGCCACGAGAATAGCCAGGGACAAAGCCATGAGTACTCTTTAAGTACTCGCAAACTATCACTAACAAGTGAGATAGTTCTAGTAGGAATCTTAAGCTCTAGGCTCATTTGCAAAAAGCTAGGTTTATTTCATACTGAGTTCAAAAGTAACAAAAACTAATTTAATTTTCTACATCATCTAAGTGGGAACCTAGTTTTCATGTCCACAACCCTGTTGTGGTCAAGTCAAGGTCATGGTTCATTTCACAAGTCATTTTTGAAAACATCTGACAATAGAACAGTATGGCCACTCCAACTGTCCGTAACCGTGGACTTGGCTATTCGAATAGTTTGACACTTTGCAGAGGTGGTACAATTTCACCACAAAATTCGATACATCCGTCAGGGATAACCCTGAATCATCATACTTAGTATGCGGATAATCAATCATAACCTTTCAATTACACACTCTAGTATAGGCACCTCCCCTATGAGCCTGGCCTCCCAGCCATGGCCATCTGCCATCTTGGGCACTGCATAGCGGGACATTCACACTCACGAGGTAGCCTCAGCTCAACATCTTTCTGCGAGGGAACCCATACTAAGGCATATAAACTTCCAATTACGCCCTACCTAGTTCAGGTATCGTGGTTGTATGGTAAAATTGGAATGGTATCGCATCCGAACCCAACCATCAGTTTTAATAAAGGGCTAAGGCTCATGCCTCAACATTTTCATCATCAGATCATTTTGTGTCCATAACACATGTCAAAACATTTCAATAGAATGAACCATCATTCCAAGGTTGTCATAATCATTTTCACCAACTATTCCCATCTAAAGTGATCAACTTTTATGCTTAGCACTAGCCACTAAAGTTGAGGGTATTCACTAATGAGGGGTTCTAATCAAGTGTAACTATCCAACTCTAGTTTATGCCTTTTGATGACATCTAAGTATAACTACTTAGGCCTAGTTTTATACTCTTTATGGTATCTATACTATTTTTCCAATACTCACAATTTACTAACTAAAGGTAAATAACTTTGGTAAAAGTAAAAGAATAAAGCTTGCAAGTAAAACTTGGGATGGGTGTAATCAAAGTTGCATAACCAAATCATGCCTAATGCATATTGCATAGGTTATCTTGTAAGGATGGCTTCCATAGTTAACTTGTAGTGTTAGGCTTGCCTTGAGTAGTGAAGTGGTTGAAGTTCTCTTCCTCTTCTTGGTAGTACTCCTCTTCCTCGTATCCTGGGTCGGTACTATCGTCTATAAATGAATACAAGGTACACAATCACCAAACAATACTTAACTACTTCTATTTATCACACTAAGGCACACACTTGATGATCTAGCATCATCACAATCATCACATGCAATAAAGACCTAATCTTATTTATCTTATTTTGGAAAAGTAATTTCTACTCATTGAAAAATACTTAAGATTTAATATTCTCCAATTAAAATATGGGATCATGTTGACACATGTCATCACCACATATTCTAATACTTCGGAATGTGATTTAAAGTGGTGGTCATATTTTCTAAAGTTTACAATTACTATTTAATACAATTAAAATGACTAGAAATGCCTATATAGCATGCTTTTAGTACTAGTCCAAGATGACTGCATGTAAACCTAATATTTTTACATATTCAGATAGATCTTGTGAAATGTGATTTTTGAGAGTTGGAATCAACTCAAAAGCATTTATGGTTGATTTTTGAAAAATGTTTGAAGTTGGAAAAGTCTATATCTTGTTATTTTTACTATAGGAGATCTATAATTTCAAATGGTTTGAATCCAACGGGCTTGGATAGATATTTTGAATACCTTTCTAAAAAAATTGGAATCATGTAATTTGTTTAAGTTAATCTCTTTGAATTGATTTTTAAATCTACTGGGAGAATCTAGATTTAACTAAAATGGAAAAAGCTTGTTTGAATCGATGGGCTCTGTGCGGGAAACTAAATGGGCTGGCCCAACTACACAACGCTGGTGCAGCGGGCTGCTGATAGAACGGTCCCACGCGTCAGCAACTCAGTTAACGCGAAGCGGTATCTTTCAATCTGGGTCGTGCGATTAGACTAGGATCTATGGCTGTGGTTCATCATCTCCGGCGAGGAACGACCCCTAACGCAATGGTGGGGGTACGTGGGGGCTCACCTGGGCTCCAGCTAAGGTCAGGGATAGGGCGAACGACGTTGTAGACGACGACGGTTCGAATGGTGGTCACGGCAACTCCTGGGGCGGCTGCTAGCTCCGGTTCCTCTTCTCCTCTGCAGCGGCAGGCTCTAGTGAAATTCTGGCGATGTGGTGCTTGCCTTGCTCCGGGGAGAGGTGCAAGAGGTGTCTGAGAGAGAGGGGAGTGGAATGGTGTGGCGAATTGGAGCTGGGGTGGCCTCTATTTATACACCGGTGAGAGGGACAGAGCGGGATGGCTCGGGCTCGTCGGCGACGTTGTTACAGGGGGCTAGCGGCATGGCTGAGGGTAGGGGTCGATGCGGTGCTTCAGGGCGGTTGTCGTGCGAGTGATGGCACGGCAAGAGGCAGTCGAGAACGGTCAGGAGAGGTCCATGCTCTGCATGGGAACGTCGTCGTTCGAGACGGCACATAGTGGCTACGGTCCGCGTGGCGGCGAATGGGCATGTCTGGGGGGTAGCTAGGGTCATGGCGTGTGCGCGCATGTCGGCTGCGGCGCTCTGGCGCGCTCTCGGCATGGCTGGCAGAGAAATGGGCACGACGATCACAGGTGGTCCACGGCTTGGCTGTGGTCAAGGGTTGGATAGAGGGTGGCGGTGGACGGTTGTCTGTCTCCTGGGCATCGTGGGAGAGGGCGGCGCTAGCTGTGGCGAGTTGTCCATGCTCGACTAGTGTGGTGAGCGTCGGGCGGCGCGGCACTAGCACAAACGGCAAAGGGGGAGCTGGTCTGCTGCAAGCTAGGTGTTGGGGGAGACCAGGGAAGAGAAATGAGGGGTTAGTGGTAATTGATCACTTCTCAAAACAGTAGAAGTTAGGCAAGTGTTTTCTGTGTCTGCCAGGTGCTCGACCAAATGGCCGCATGAAATTAAGATTTGAATTTTTGAATGAAATTTGGTGAGTGTGTTTGTCATATGCTTGACTGTCTATGGTTTCTTGGGTTTTCCAAGGTGAATTGATTTGAGTGGTTTTTGCAAAATGGTGATCTATGCATATGAACTTGATTCAATTTTGCATTATCCTTCAAATAGATTTGGAATTTGTTTATGGTGGTTTGTAAAGTGGGCTTGGGTTTAATTTTACTTGGTCTAGCAAGGGGTGAAAATAATTGAGAAAGTTTCTGTTAGAATTCTTTTACTAGGAACACTCAAAGTGGTCTAGTGGTTAATTTTGGTCAAAATGACCATTTGATCATATGATTCATATTTGAATTTCCTTTCTCTTGATTTTGTTTGTAATTGGCCTAGATGATGTAGTATTCATCTTCAAACCATTCCTTATCATTTGTAGCATTCAAACATGGCAATTGCACATATTCATACAGTAATGCAATTCACACATACACTCATATTAAATTTATTAATAAATGTTTTTGTTAACCCTAAACTTGGGTGATTAGAACTTGATAATCTTGATTAATTTTTTTGGGGTGTTACAAACCTTCCCTCCTTAAACAAAATCTTGTCCCGAGATTTAAGAAAACTAGGAACTAAAGAGATTTGAAAACTCAGTCCTAATGTAATCTTCTCGCTCCCAAGTAGCTTCTTGTTCAGTATGGTTGCTCCACTAGATCTTGAGAAACTTGATACTCCGGGTCCTGGTGGTTCTGAAGGCTTCTTCCAAAATACGAATGGGTACTTCACGATAGGTTAGATCCTTGTTGATATCTATGGCTCTGTGATCGATGTTCTTGAATACTTCGGTCTTCTCCAGAACTTCTAGGCATTTGCGAAGTAACGAGATATGGAACACATTATGTATGGCTAACATCTCCTCTAGCAGTTCTAGTTGATAAGATACTTCTCCTCGGTGATTCAAAATCTTGAAGGGTCCAATATATCTGGGGGCTAACTTCCCTTTCAGTTGAAAATGTTGCATTCCTTTCAAGGGTGATACTTTGAGATATACAAAATCTCCGACATTGAAGGTCAGGTCTCGGCGTCTCTTATCAGCATAACTCTTATGTCTGGATTGGGTAGTCTTGAGGTGTTCACGGACTTTGTGAACCTTCTCTTCAGCTTCTCGTAGGATGTCAGTTCTGAAAATCTAACTCTCTCCTACTTGTGACCAATTCAAGTGAGTACGACACTTCCTTCCATACAAAAATTCAAATGGGGCCATTTGCAAACTGGCTTGATAACTATTGTTGTATGAAAATTCTGCGAAAGTAAGACAATGTTCCCATTTTGATCCATATTCTAGAACACAAGCTCTCAACATATCTTCTAAGATTTGGTTGACTCTTTCAGTTTGTCCGTCGATTTGCGGGTGATAAGCTGTGCTGAAGTTCAACTTGGTTCCTAATCCTTCTTGGACTTTCTGCCAAAATCTTGAGGTAAACTGGGTTCCTCGATCTGATACTATTGTCTTAGGGGTTCCATGCAAACTGATGATTCTAGCAATGTATAGCTCAGCTAGCTTCGAACTCTGGTAGGTGGTCTTGACAGGTATAAAATGGGCTACCTTGGACAGTCTATCCACTGTGACCCAAATAGAGTCATTCCCCCTACTAGATGTAGGCAAACCGGTGATGTAATCCATTCTGACAGAATCCCATTTCCATTCCGGAATCTTCAATGGTTGCAAAAGTCCTGCGGGTGGCTGATGTTCCGCTTTGACTCTCTGACAGATATCACACTTGGCTATGTAGATTCCGATTTCTCTCTTCATCCTGTGCCACCAAAATTGCTCCTTCAAATCCTGATACATCTTCGTTCCTTCGGGATGGATAGAATAAAGAGTATCATGAGCTTCCTACATAATGACTTGCTTCAACTCAGAATCTGTTGGTACATAGATACATCCTTTGTACCACAAAACTCCTTCTTCATCTTTGGTGAATCCGGGTACCTTCATGTACCGATACGACGCTTGATTTCGTCGATACTTGCATTTACTTTCTTCTCCTCCTTGATCGGACTGATCAAAGTGGGTTGGAGTTCTATGCTAGCTAAAAATCCTTTGCTAACTAGCTCCGTTCTAAACTGCTCCAACTCTTCATGCAAACTTGGTTGGGCTTCTTTTATCATGGTGTTTAATCTACACGGCAATCTGCTAAGAGCATCCGCTACCACGTTGGCTTTGCCGGGCTAATAGTGAATGTCAAGGTCATAATCCTTGATTAACTCTATCCATGTCCTTTTCCTCATATTGAGCTCCTTCTGGGTGAAAATATACTTCAGACTCTTGTGATCCAAATAAATCTCACAGCGGTTACCCATAAGGTAATGACGCCATGTCTTCAAAGCAAAAACTATGGCTGCTAGTTCTAAGTCATGGGTAGGGTAGTTTTGCTCATGCTGCTTCAATTTTCGGGACAGATATGATATGACTTTGCCTTCTTGCATCAACACACATCCGAGACCAATCTTGGATGCATCACAATACACATCAAAAGGCTTCTTAATATCTGGCATAATCAAAATTGGGGCCAAAATCAATCTCTTCTTGAGCTCTTGAAAACTTGCTTCACATTTGTCTGTCCATTCAAACTTCTGATCTTTCTTCAATAACTGGGTCATTGGTCTTGCGATGCTCGAAAATCCTTCTATGAACTTGCGGTAATATCCCGGTAATCCGAGAAATGCACGGACTTGGGGTTGGGTGGTTGGGGCTTTCCATTTTTCCACATCTTTGATCTTGGCGAGATCGACAGCGACTCCTCCTGCCGACACAATATGTCCTAGGAATCCTACTTCCTTCAACCAGAACTCACATTTGCTAAACTTGGCATACAACTGATGTTCTCTAAGGGTTTCAAGGATGGGTCTCAAGTGTAGCTCATGGTCTTCTTCTAACTTGGAATAGGTCAGAATATCATCGATAAAACCAATGACAAACTTATCCAGGAAGTTCATAAAAATCTAATTCATGAGATTCATGAATAAGTGGGGGCATTGGTTAATCCAAAAGACATGACAGTGTACTCATACAATCCATATCTGGTGGTAAAGGCGGTCTTTGGGATATCCGTTGCACGAATCTTGAGTTGATGATAACCAGTTCTAAGATCAGTCTTAGAAAACATTTTGGCACCAGTCAACTGGTCAAACAGATCCTCTATCTTTGGCAGTGGGTACTTGTTCTTGATGCTGACATCATTCAGCTTCCGGTAATCCGTACACAAACGGTTACCTCCATCTTTCTTATCCACAAACAAAACAGGCGATCTCCATGGCGACGCACTTGGTTGAATCAAACATTTTTCCATCATAGCATCAAGTTGCTTCTTCAGCTCCACTAATTCCGATGGGTTCATACTATAAGTTCTATAAGCTATGGTTCCAGTTCCAGGAACTAGTTCAATGATGAACTCGATATCCCGATCTGGGGGCATACCGAGCAATTCATCTGGGAACATGTCGGGGTATTCACAGACTACTCTGACTTGGTCTAGGGTTGGTTGGGCTAGACTCTTGTTGCATTTGAATTGACAGGGCAATGTCTCAGATACATGCTCTCATCGATACTCGATTACTGGTCATGGTTATGGCTTTCTTGGCACAGTCGATTAATCCTTTATGTTTTGACATCCAATCCATTCCTAGTACTACTTCCAAACCTTTGGTTCCAAGTACTATTAGATTAGCATAAAAATCTATTCCATGGATTCTGATAGGTGTAGCCTTGTAAATTTTTCTAGCTTTGGTGGTTGAACAAGGTATTTGAACTATCATAACATGCTTCAATTTTGTTGGTTAAATCTTACTAGTGCATGCAAATTCTTCTGTAACAAACGAGTGTGATGCTCTAGAATCAAACAACACTCTTGCAAGTAATGAGTTAACAAAAAACATACCCAGCACGACATTTGGTGCTTCCTGA
Source organism: Avena insularis (assembly GCA_023614405.1). Classification (NCBI taxonomy): domain Eukaryota; kingdom Viridiplantae; phylum Streptophyta; class Magnoliopsida; order Poales; family Poaceae; genus Avena; species Avena insularis. The sequence goes on along the minus strand of JAJUPC010000352.1, from coordinate 249,342 downwards.
GCTTCTTCAGCATTCATGTGGAACAAACGGCCGTTGTGGTTGAGCGAGTTCCCTGGGGAAAATCTCCTTCTAGGCTGAACACGGCGTTGTTGCTGAGCGGGTGCATTCACATTGGTTGCTGCTGCAAGCTTCTTGGGGCACTCGTTGGAGTAGTGACCCTTGACTCCGCATTCAAAGCAAGTAATCTGGGACTTGTCTTTTCCTGCAATAGGCACAACATTGCTTCCAGTCCTTGGGGCAGTATTATTGTTGTTGTTGTTGGACTTGGGCGGTGCACGGTTGAAGTTATTGGAGTTGCCCGGGTTATTGTTATGGTTTCCCCTAGACCTTGGGTTTCCTCCTCCACGGTTGGGATAGCTTGGACGGGACATAGGGTGTCTGTCATTTCTTGGGGCATATCGTGAGACGGGTTGGGGCGATACTTCTGGGTATGGTGGGTTCCAGCCTGGTGCATCATTCTGCGCTTGCGATTGTCATTGGCTTGGTTTATCTTCCCTTCCATATGAATGGCTAAATCCACTAAAGCTTCAATATCATAAAAGGGAATGTTGACTAGCACGGTTTGCATCTCATCATGCAGTCCGTTCAGGAATCTCTCTTTATTCTTTGCTTTCATGTCAATCTCATCAGGGGCATATCTAGCTAGTGAAAGAAATTTGTCACGGTATTCCACCACAGTCATCCTTGTTTTAATTCCCTGAACTCATCCCTCATCCTCTTAATCAGACCTGGGGGCACATGAGTCCGTCTGAACTTGATTTTGAACTCATCCCAAGTCATCATTTGACCTCCGTTAATGGTACGGATGCTATTCCACCAGGCTATTGCATCACCTGCCAGATAATGGGTGGCAAACAATACTTTTTCATTGGCTTCAACTCCTGCGACCTCTAAGTTATTCTCCATGGTTTGCAGCCAGTCATAAGCATCTAAGGGCTCTTTAGACTTACTAAAGATAGGTGGGTTGGTATTCTAAAAGTTCTTGAGCTTGGATCCATGGTTATGCTGGTTTCCGTGGCCTTGATTATTGTGGGCCATCTGAGCTATCTGTTGAAGAGTGGCTAAGTTGGCTTCATGTTTGGCCCTACTAGCTTCACGGTCAGAAATTAAAATTTGCATAATCTGCAAGATTGGGTCCTGAGATGAACTGCTTCCTCCAGGATTCCCATAAGTCATCTGAAGATTGAGATAGATAATGAGATAAGAGGGAAATTTCTAAAGTTCGTGGTTTGGTTTCATAAGCTTTAAACTTGGAGTTTAACTCAGGCTTTGTAAACTAACGACTTCCTCTCATTCATTCATTCATTCATTCCAAGCACATAATACAAACACACACCATAACACAAATAGAAAATAGATGGTTTTAATAACCATTTTGTGAAACTACAATACAGTGGGATCGGATACAACTCATTCATACGGTAGTGCTCAAGTGCATCTAATCATCATCAATGAAGGCGGAATCAACATCAGTGTGGAACTCCATGGCATCGTCCTCCAGGTAGTCGTCATCATCACTGAGATAAGAGTAGAGATCTCCATGGATATCTTCACCTTCCTCCTCCTTCGCTTCAAGCTGGATCTCTTGTTCCCGAATGTTCTTCTCAAGAGTGGCCACCTTCTTGTGAAGACGATCAATGATGTGATCCTTCTTGTCACACTGACGCCGAAGTGATTGGCGCTCCTTGGTGAGGATTGTGAGGGTCTGGTCCTTCTTGACTACAATGGCCTTGTTATGGTTGGCATAGGCATGGGTGTTGTCCAACTCCATCTGTATATCATACAACATGAAGTCGAGAATATCCATTTGGTGCTTCAGCTCCGAGTGTCTTGGCATCTCCAAGGGCATTCCCATCGAATCACGCCTTGCGTAGTGAGCAAAGTGAGTTCCACTGATCTGGTTGATGTTTTGTCCACGCAGACGGGCAAGAGCTTCTTGCATAGCCCTGGCTAGTCCGTCTAGCCAGTTGTTCTCTAATGGCTCAGTGTTGATGTAGAGCTCATTGGGAACCCCAAGAGGAAGGTATGATGAGCACAGCAGCAAGTTTCCCTCAGTTATGAAACCAAGGTTTAATCGAACCAGTAGGAGCAATGAAACACCCCAAAGGTGTTGCTATGAAGCCTTGGCGAGGTATGCACTACCGGTGCTAGTAGCAACGTGGAGACCTCCACAACACAACTACAGAACTCTGTCCCCAACTTGCGATGAGGTTGTCAATCTCACCGTGTTTTGCTGAAAACAAAGGATTAAACGTATCGAATGGAAAGAAGTAATAGTTTGAAGAAAGTAAACACAAAGCAGTAAATAGTTTATAGCTTGTATGCAAAGAAAAACAACCGGGATCCATAGTTCACTAGAGGTGTCTCTCCTTAAGATAGATAACATGCTGGGTGAACAAATTACAGCGGGGCAATTGACAAACATCGAGAAAGCAATACATGGATATACTAATCATCTTGTCTCCTTTGAGACTTGAATGGGCATTACAACATTATATATAGACCACCATCCAACTACATCTATGACTAATAATGCACCTTCAGGTTATCATCCGAACCCCCTCCAGTATTAAGTTGCAAGCAACAGATTATTGCTTTATGAATTGCATGTAAAGTAAACAATACGATTTTTCTATGAACAAAGGATTGTTGTTTTCTCCCTAGTAGCAACAGCACATCTAGTACCTTAGAGATTTCTGTCACTTCCCCAGATTACCAGAGGCATGAACCCACTATCGAGCATAAATACTAACTCTTGAGTTGCTAGCATCTACTTTGCCAAGATAGCTACTAACAGCGGAAAGCATGCAAGATCACAAATAACAAAGACATGATAGAATAAATAATCAATCTGAAATAGCATCTCAATATCCATCGGATCCCCACAAACACAACATGCAGAATTACAAATAGATGATCTTGATCATGAATGGAGCTCACAAGATCTAAACATGAAAGCACAAAGGAGGAGAACCAGCCATCTAGCTACTAGATGGATCCGTAGTCCAAGGATGAACTACTCACGCATCACACTGTAGGCTTGCATGATGATGAAGAAGGGCTCTAGGGTGAATTCCCCTATTCGGCAGGGTGCCGGGAAGAGCTTCAGATCCCTCCTGATCTAGGGATGGAGATGATGGCGGCTATAGACTCTTTCGTGGATTTTTGATCGGGTACATAGGGTTTTCGTCCCGAGGGCATCTTATAGGCGGAAGGAGAGGCCGAGGGGGTGCTGGGGTCGGCCAGACCACCGCCTGGTGCGGGTCAGGCCTGGCCGCGCGGCCAGGTGGTGTGGCCGGCCCCCAACGCTTCTCCGTCTCGTATTCTGGCATCTGATGACTTCCGGAAAAATAGGCACTTTGGCTTTTATCCCGTCCAAATCCGAGAATATTCATTTTTTGACTTTCCTCGAACCAAAAACAGCAGAAAACAGGCAGCTGGCACTGTGGCTCTTGTTAATAGGTTAGTCCAAGAAATCATATGAAAAGTACTCCAAAGTGTGGACAAAACACAAGAAAGTGGATAAAACCAAGCAAGTAACATCCAAAATTATAGATACATTTGCAATGTATCAACATCCCCAAGCTTAACTCCTTCTCGTCCTCGAGTAGGTAAGTGATAAAAAGAAAGAATAATTTTTGAGGTGACATGCACCATCAAAGACTTGATCAAATTATTTGTAAAACATTCAAAGTTGGGATCATAGTTCTTCAATCATAACATGAAATACAAAGTTCTAGCAATAAGACAAACAAACTATGATGCAACATGAAAAGGCACAAACAAAAGATTCATGAATAACAATGCTTTGCAAGACGTTTGTTTGTCTCACATAAAGAAAACATAGCATAATAGTATTCAGCTTGTCCCTCATAGAGTAGCAAATATAAATGCATAGGACACCTTCAAAGTTCATAAGAGTGACTAGATACAAATAGTTTAAAACAAGCAATATCAAGGTATGCAGTAATCAACTAGTCTTGGGACAATGCACATAGAACTAAGAATGGCCACTATGCTCTCAAAGTAGGTGCATAAAGATAGAAGGTGGAGACACAATATATAATGGTGGAAGAAAGGCCTTCATAGAAGAAAATAGGGATTCAATTCTCATAAAGAGCTTCCAAAAATTATGGTACTTATAGCTTTCAGCTCTCATTGCCCCTATCATAAGCATCTTGAAGTGATTAAGGTTAAAGTGAACAAACTATGGTGTACATGCTTGACGAAGTATAAGTTAGGAATCTGATGTCCCTTGTATACGAGGGCCGCTCCTCATGCTACTCAAGTTTAGACACCGGTAAGTTCTTGTCATCTTAAGTATATGTGTATCATAGAGAACCAACAACGGGGTACCCCTTGCCCGATGATACGGAAGAATCCCCATATCAAAATGACAAGGCAAGTGGACAACAAGCATCTAAGAAATCTTCTTATTTACCATGGGAATATGGTGCTTTTTTTCTCTCTTTCCTCTTTTCATAATATCTTATTTTTTCTTTTTCTCTTTTTTTCTCAATATAGGACTCTTTTTTTATAAGAAGAATGCTTCATAGACAGCTCATTATGGTTACGCTGTAGGTTTCCACCAGGATGACGGATTAGACCACCCGTGCATTTCTCTAGCACATATACATAACTCCATGGACTTACAAGCTCCCCTTTCATTTCACACCGACGACATCCATATACAAAAGAGCATGATATCAACTAGGTACAAGTACCAGGTGCAATGTTGAAAGCATTCCCCATGACAGCATGGTTCTGCTAATTCCCAACAAATAAGTGCAAGCATATACAACACAGATGACACAATGGTTCAAGTTTATTAAGGGCAAGAAAAGTAAAGTGTGCCATCAAGTTCGTGAGAGCTTTAATCACTAGTTTTCTCATAACAAGTTTAATTTGGAAGGTAAACAAAAGCATGAATATACTTGGAATAGCATAAGCTAGTAGGTAGGTATGGTGGACTCTTTGGAATAACTTGGTTTAAGGAGTTGGATGCATGAGTGGAACTCATACTTGGTTGTGGAGGCTAGCAAAAGACGGGAGACAAACTAAGAGAGCAATAATGGCCATAATCATGCAGAGCGACAAAACATCATTGATCAAAGCATAAAGTGATGCTACAAGTTGAAAACTAAAGGATCATAAAGGCTATGGTGACTTGAGATAGTCATAACATGGAGTGAGCATGCGCCAAGTCAACCCAAATAAAGCATCAAAGGAGAATACCACTATACTATGCTTTAATATGCTAAAACAGCGCATGATTCATCCATGTGACATTAAGAAATCTCAATTGTTTATAACAAGTCATAATACAGCAAAGAATACTAAGCATAAAGCCAAAACAATATCAAGCATGGCATGACAGAGCATAGGCCACAGTCAAAAACGAGCTCTTTTTACCACATAAGTATGAACTTTCCTACTCTTTTCCAAACCAAACCAAACTATTCGCGAACCAATGTAAGAAAGAGGGGGTCCAACCAATTTATTCAAAAAACTAATCAAACAAAGCAAACGAAAAACCAAAACAAAAACGAAAACAAAAAAGAAGACGCTCCAAGAACAACACAATTGTGCATGAAACAATAAAAATGAATTGTTTGGCAGAAACCTGGGATTTTTATTGATGAAGAAGGGGATGCCTTGGGCATCCCCAAGCTTTGACGCTTGTACTTCTTAGATATTTCTTGAGGTGACACGCGTGGCATCCCAAGCTTGATCTTTGGTCCATCCTTCATCTCATTACTCATTCCTTCCATACACCTGAAAATTTTCCTTCATACAAAACTTCACACAATCTATATTAGCAACATTAGTGCACTCAAAATATATAAGTATTAAGGTTCAGTTTTAACACCAAATAAACTTCCATTAAAACACTAGCTACTGTAGCACTTCCCTCAAAAAGCTCAATTCCCCAAAAGAACTCAAAAAGGAACCAACAAGAAGCAAATGCAGAAAAGAGTAGAAATCTGTCAAAACAGACCAGTAAGTAAAGACGAATTTTTTCGAAGACCTTATGTTGCTCAAATCAAAAGGTTTTGAACTAACGAACGTTAGATAACAACCTGGGGCAGAAGCACAAAAATTCACGCCTCAAAAAGACGTTCAGAGATTTTACACGAATTTTTACGGTGAAGCATAGAAATCTGTTTCGGGACGGCAACTTTCCCAATCATTACTTCTCTCTCATTAGAGGCTACTCTTGGCACAAAAAGCAAATAAAAAGAATAAGGAGCGGTTATTACAGAGGTAATAACTTCCAAGACTCATCTAAAACTTTTGGGTTATCTCCCAATAAGTACTTTTCTTTAACGCCTTTAAGTTAGGCATAAGAAGCAAGAAAGAATCAAGTGTTCTCAAATGAAGAAGCATTAAGACCAAATTTTATTTTTATAGGAGAAGCAAAAGAAATCTTCTCTCTCTTCTTAGCGAAGTGTTCTATACCTTTCTTGAGTGCGAGTTGATATTTAATGGTGCCTTCTTTCATATCAATAATGGCACCAACGGTTCTAAGAAAAGGTCTTCCCAAAGTAATAGGACAAGAAGCATTGCATTCAACATCCAAAACATAGAAATCAACAGGGACATAGGCATTGTTAACCATAATAAGAACATCATTAATACTCCCCATGAGTTTCTTTTTAGCATTATCATCAAGTGGGACATTCAAATAACAATCTTCAAGTGGAGGAAAATCAAGCATATCATAAATCCTTCTAGGCATAATAGAAACACTACTATCAAGATCACATAAAGCTTTGAAATCAAAGTCATTCACTTTCATATTAATGATGGGTTCCCAACCATCTTCTTGTTTATAGGAATAGAAGCTTTATGTTTCATCTTTTCTTCTTTAATCTTTATGAGAGCATCAATAATGTGTTTTGTAAAGGCCATGTTCATAGCACTAGCATTAGGACTTTTAGCAAGCTTTTGTAGGAACTTAATAACTTCAGAGATGTTGCAACCATCAAGATCAAAATCAAAATTATCATCTAAAGTAGTAGAACTATTACTAGCCTCAACACTAGTGGTGGTAATAGTAGAAACACTAATGTTTTCTAGCAATTTCATCTTCTCTTTTCCACTTAACATGTAATTCAGCTAATAGTCTAACATTTTCATCAATTCTTACTTGTATAGCATTAGTAGCTGCAAAGGGATTATCATTAGTTTTAGGTTTAGCAGCCATTTTATTAATCAATGAAGATTGAGCTTCAGACAAAGATGATATATTTCTTTCAGCATTAGAGTGTTTCAATTGTAAACTAGGAATTTCTCTATTTAGACTCTCAAGTTGATGGCTAATGTTCTTGAAAATGATAGATTGTTCCTCCATAGTTTTAGTGAATAGTTTATTTTGCTCATATTGCATTTGCATGAAATTTTTAGTGGATCTTTCAACTTCTAAAATTCTTCCTTCACTAGGTAATCCAGGTTTACCATTATGGCCATAAGTATTATTAGGAGGGTAGGGCCTATAATTGTTATTACCATAAGCATTGTTGCCAAAATTGTTATTTCTTATGAAGTTCACATCAACTTGCTCTTCTTGTGCAACCAAAGAGGCTAAAGGAACATTATTTGGATCAATATGGGCTTTCCCATTAACAAGCATATACATAATAATATCAATCTTATCACTCAAGGAGGAGGTTTCCTCAACAGAATTTACCTTCCTACATTGTGGAGCTCTCTCAGTATGCCATTCAGATAGTTAACCATCATATTATCCAGAAGCTTCGTTGCAGCACCCAAAGTAATGGTCATAAAGGTACCTCCAGAGCCAGAGTCCAATAGGTTCCTTGAAGAATAGTTCAATCCTGCATAAAAGGTTTGGATGATCATCCAAGCAGTCAGTCCATGAGTGTCACAATTCTTTACCAAAGATTTCATTCTTTCCCAAGCTTGAGCAACATGTTCATTATCAAATTGTTTAAACTTCATTATTTCACTTCTCATAGATATAATCTTAGCAGGTGGATAGTATTTTCCAATGAAAGCATCTTTGCACTTAGTCCAAGAATCAATACAATTCCTAGTTAAGGAATTCAACCATTCTTTAGCTTTTCCTCTCAAAGAGAAAGGAAACAATTTCAGCTTAATAATATCACCATCTATATCCCTATGCTTTTGCATCTCACAAAGTTCAACAAAGTTATTTACATGGGCAGCAGCATCTTCATTACCAATACCAGAAAATTGTTCTCTCATAATAAGATTGAGTAAAGCAGGTTTTATCTCAAAGAAAGTAGCTTCAGGCATAGGTGGAGCAATATGTGTGCTCATAAAATCATTGTTGTTGGTGCTAGTGAAGTCACACAACTTAGTATTTTCAAGAATAGTAATTTTTTTTGTGTTTTTGAATAAGAAAGCAAACTAGTAAAACTAATTTTTTTTGTGTTTTTTGATAAAGAAACAAGCAAACAAAACAAAAAGAAACTAAGCAAAACAAAAACAACAAAGTAAAGAGATTGGTTACGAGCGACTCCCCTTGTGAAGATGTCCTTGACTCCCCGGCAACGGCGCCAGAAAAATGCTTGATGCCTCAGTGTTGATGTAGAGCTCGTTGGGAACCCTAAGAGGAAGGTATGATGAGCACATCAGCAAGTTTCCATCATTTATGAAACCAAGGTTTAATCGAACCACTAGGAGCAAGGAAACACCCCAAAGGTGTTCCTAGCTGAGCCTTGGCAGGGCGCACTACCGGTGCTAGTAGTAACGTAGATACCTGCACAACACAACCATAGAACTCTGTCCCCAACTTGCGATGAGGTTGTAAATCTCACCGTGTTTTGCTGAAAACAAAGGATTAAACGTATCGAATGGAAAGAAGTAATAGTTTGCAGAAAGTAAACACAAAGCAGTAAACAGTTTATAGATTGTATGCAAAGAAAAAGGACCGGGATCCATAGTTCACTAGAGGTGGCTCTCCTTAAGATAGATAACATGCTGGGTGAACAAATTACAGCGGGGCAATTGACAAACATCGAGAAAGAAATACATGCATATACTAATCATCTTGACTCCTTTGAGACTTGATTGGGCATTACAACATTATACATAGACCGCCATCCAACTGCATCTATGACTAATTGAAAGAACATTTCATGTTTTCCTATGTTTTGCGTGTTAGATAACAATAATATGGAGACTATTCATGTGCGCTAAGTGTGTAGGAAGCTTTGAGGGGGGTGGATTATCAGCCCCACCATGGGCCGGATAATCCGGCCTACCTCATTGCTCAAAGGGATCCAAGGCGCGTCGCTCGGAACCCGGTCAGATTTTCTCCCAGAAAATCCGAACTGGGGCGGTTTTTCTTCCCCAGGCCGGATAATCCGGCTGTCGCATGGGCTAGATAATCCGGCCCCTAGTTTTTGATCAAAGGGAGCCAAGGTGCGTCGCTCAGTATCCGGTCGGATTTTCTGCCGGAAAATCCGAACTGGGGCGATTTTTCCTCCCCAGGCCGGATAATCCAGCCTTCACATAGGACCGGATAATACGGCCCCCAGAAGTTAATCAAGGGCAAGCTCCGCGCGACGCTCAGATAGGGGGTGCTTTATCTACCGGATATTCTGAGTCTAGGGCGGTGTTTTCCCTAGGCCAGATAATCCGTCCATCACTTGGGCCGGATAATCCGGCCCCCAAAGTGTCCAACGGCTGGTTTCTGAAGGGGGTATAAATACCCTTTCTTCCCCAATGTTCAGAACTCTTGATTCATTCGAAATTGTCCAGACATTGTGCAAGAGCTCTCATTCTTGATCTCCCACTTCAACCACCCGAAGGTCTTGATCTTTGGGGGAATTGAAGGAGCAGAAGTTCATCATCATCATCACGAATCAAGTGCTTCAACTCCTCTCCATTCATTTGGAGAAATCCCTGATCTAGTATTCTTGTCAATACCTAGATCTTGTTCATTGTATTTGATAAATTTGTTCTTGTGGCAGCTTGTTGTCATTTCGGGAGCCTCCAAGTTGTTGTGGAGTTGTTGCCCCGCTAGTTGTGTGAAGGCGCCGGTGCCCGCCTCAAAGGGTACCTATAGTGGAAAGGTGGATCAGGCCTTTGGTGGCGAGATCCATCGGAGAACAGGGTGAGGCCTACTGTGGCGCGGTGGTCTTAGTACCTCCCACCCCTCCAACGCAGACGTACTTCCCTTAAAAAGGAAGGAACTGCGGTCAAACAAATCCTGTGTCTCCACGTGCTTCACTTCGGTTTACCCGTTCCTCTTCCACTCGCTCTTTACTCGCTAGTAGATAGGTTTGCATATAGGGAAATTCCACCTAATAGTTTATCTAGAGAATTTACCTTTTGTGCTAAGCCTAAAATTGAAAAAGTATTAAAAGTTGGTGTAGCACCTATTCACCCCCTCTAGGTGCCCATATGATCCATTTCAATTGGTATCAGAGCACCAGCTCTTATTTTAGGCTTAACCGCCTAAGAGTAGTATGGGTACCAAGGATGATGGGAATGAGGCTGTGGATAAGGTCACAATGGATGATCTCAACTCGTTGGAAACAACCTTGTTGAAATACTTTGATGCCAAGATGGAGAGATGAATCAAATGATTGCTCGCCTCACATCATCCATAGCCCCATCTCCATCCTCCTCTGAGGCTCCCACACGATCATCTAAGGAAAAGGGTAACACTGGATCCAAGGATGATGATGCGGAAGGTGAAAAACATAATGGTTCCACCTCCAAGAAGGGAAGTGGTAAGGAGGAATATAGTGAGGTTCGCCACGTATATTCCCTCAACCCACCTATCCCTCATCCTCATATAAACAATAGGGGTGATCCACCCAAGCTCACTGCATCATCTTTCAATCAATGGCAATTCCTAATGAAATCTCATGTTTTCAGCTCCTCTATTGAATTGTGGAGGATTTGAAGAGAGTCTTCATATTGGAGATCAAACCAACCTAACAAGAAGAGAAGTTGTGGACATCCAGTTGAATGCCATCGCCCTCCACATGATACAGCTGGGTGTGGGTCCCAAGGACATGCCACACATTGAACATCTCAACACAGCTAAAGAAGCTTGGGATGCTCTTACGGATCTCTTTGTTGGAAATGAAAGCATGAGAAGGAACAGGTATGATGCCCTTAGTAATGAAGCTGAGGGATTCTACATGTTGAATGGTGAAAACCATGAGGACATGTATAGAAGACTCAAGGGCATCGCTACAACATTTCAAAAGCATGGGGCCACTCACATTGATGATGCATGGATAAAAAGGAAATATGTTGGTGACTTAATGCCTTTCGAGCCAACGGACTTGAAGAGCCTGCAAGGTAGACATAACTATCATCAAATGACATCCAATGAAGTCATGCAAGAAATGGCGTCATTCAAAGTGGCAGCAAAGAATGCTGAAGATGCCCGTGCTCGGGCCATTGGAATGCAAAACGGTGTCAATGTGGCTCTCAAAGCCAATGTTGTTGAGCAAGAGGAAGATGAAAGAGCTTTTGAGGGGACCTCCATGGAATGCCCCGATGAAGTCAAATGTGCTCATGGTGAGTACATGGCATTTTATGCAAGGAACTTTTGGAAGGACCCTGCCAAAGCCAAGTCGGAACTTGAGCGCAAGAACGGGTCAAATGGAAGAAGAGAAAGTGGCCCAAGATTGAGAACTTGCTACAACTGTGGAGATAGAATGCACTTTGTAGCCAAGTGTCCGTATCAAAATAGAGAAGACAATGGTGGCAGGCTCATTCTTAAAGAGAAATCTAAAGCACCTAAGAAGAAGCCATTTATTAAGAAGAATGGCCCCTTCAAGAATCAACCCAAGATCGTCTTAGTTACACAAGAAGAATACTCCTCTGCAAGTGAAGATGAAAAGGATGATGATAGTTCACGCGAGGTGGCTGCTATAGACACCACATCGACTCCTTCATCTCTCTTCGACTCGCCAAACAAGAACGTCATCAACAACAACGCCACTTGCCTAATGGCAAGAGGGTCCGAGGTATCAACTTCTAGCTCTTCATTTCCTAAGACTAACATAATTTTGGATATGGATGATCATGATAGCCTTAAAATGAAAGAAGAAGTTATTTCTTTGGATACCTTTTTCACTAACCTACAAGGTGAGCACAAACTCCATTTTGATGCTCTTATGAGTCAACTTGCTCAAGCCGAAGATCTTCTTGAAGAAAAGGGCAGAATTGAGAGAGAAGATGCCTTGGAGATAGCCTCTTTGAAGAATGCCCTGGAAGAGGAAGAGGAAGCTCGAGTATCTTTGGAAGAGAGACTCGAATCCATTGAGGAGTCACAAGAAGAAGTTGTAGCTCAGCTCACCAAAGAACGTGACCATGCTCTTACCAAGGTAAAGAAACTAAAGAAAGAAAAGATTGACTTTGGGGCTGTTCATGCTAGACTTTTGGAGAAGTTTGATAATCTTGAAAGTGCTCACAAGGCATTGAAGAGTGATCATTCTACTTTAAATGAGTCTCATGACCAGCTCCAAACTCAATTGAAATGGTATGATGTGCCAAGTACCTCTAATTCATCCTCTGGAAAAGAAGACCTTGCGCGAAGTTCTCAACACAAAGGTAAATGAGTTATTGATGAGATACTGAGCAGGCAAAGGACAAACAATAGTAAAGAAGGTCTTGGTTACATACCCAAGACAAAGAGCAAGAAAAACAAGAAGAAGAAGAGCAAGACTGCTCAACCAAAGACTAGCAACATTACCAATGACAAGACTAATTATGATGGTTTTGCAGGGGTCAACAATCCTAACTTTGAACTATATTGCGATTATTATGGTGATGTTTATGCTAGTTATGAGGGCCTTATGACTGTTACATTCCTTGGTCTATTTGGGTTCCCAAGACCCTTGTCACTAACATGAGAGGACCCATTGAAAAATGGGTACCTAAAACCAAGAAGTAATTTTCTTGCAGGACTATGCTTCTAGTGGTTCTAAATGGGTACTCGATAGCGGTTGCACGAGTCATATGACCGAAAGCAAGGAGATCATCATGGAGATGCAGCCAAACCATGACCACATAACCGTCTCCTATGGTGACAAGTCAAAATCTGAGGTATTGGGTCTTGGCAAAGTTGTGGTGGCTCATGATATGTCTCTCGTGGATGTCATGCTTGTTGAGACCCTCGGGTACAACTTACTTTCAGTTCGCGCCCATGGTAAGATGGGCTTTGCAGTTTATATTGATGCTGATTTGGTGGTACTCTTGTGGAGCAAGTCTCTAAAAGTCGCTTTCGTGGGATATGTCGAAAATGACCTGTATGTGGTGGACTTTTCAGGGAAAACCACTACAGGCCCAATGTGTCTCTTCGGAAAGGCTGACACGGGTTGGCTATGGCATCGCCAACTAGACCACGTCAATATGAGAACTTTGCAAAGCCTCCACAAGGGTGGCCATATTCTTGGACTAAAAGAAAATGTCTCCTTTGCCAAAGATCGTGTTTGCAGGGCGTGTGTTGAAGGGAAAATGCATGACTCACTTCATCGAAGGAAAACTATTATCTCTTCAAAAAGGATTTTGGAGCTCCTTCATGTGGACCTCTTCGGACCTCCATCTCATGCAATCCTCGGTGGGAAGAAGTATTGTCTAGTGATTGTTGATGATTACTCAAGATACACTTGGGTTTATTTCTTAAAGTTGAAGAGTGAAACTCAACAAACTGTCATCGACTTTGCCAACGAGGTTCAACGTCAACACAACGTCCCCATTCTGGCTATAAGGAGTGATAACGGCTCTGAGTTCAAGAACTACACCTTAAATGAGTTCCTAAGTGAAGAGGGGATAAGACATCAATATTCCGCTGCGTACACCCCTCAAAAAAATGGTGTAGCCGAGAGGAAGAATCAAACTCTAATGGATATGGCAAGATCAATGTTAGCCGAATTTAAATCTCCATATAACTTCTGGGCTGAAGCAATCTCTACTGCTTGTCATTCATCCAACCGATTATACCTCCGCAAGATCTTGGACAAGACTCCGTATGAAATACTTACCGGTAACAAGCCAAACATGTCATACTTTCGGGTATTCGGGTGTAAGTGTTTCTTTCTTATCAAGGGAGTTCGTTTATCCAAGTTTGAATCTAAGGCTCTAGAAGGTATTTTTATTGGTTATGGTGCCGGATCCCACACTTATAGAGTCTTGATGCGCTCGACTTTCGACGTAGAGCTCGTTGGGAACCCCAAGAGGAAGGTATGATGAGCACAACAGTAAGTTTTCCCTCAGTTATGAAACCAAGGTTTAATCGAACCAGTAGGAGCAAGGAAACACCCCAAAGGTGTTACTAGCTGATCTTTAGCAGGGCGCACTACCGGTGCTAGTAGCAACATGGAGACCTGCACAACACAACCACAGAACTTTGTCCCCAACTTGCGATGAGGTTGTCAATCTCACTGTGTTTTGCGGAAAACAAAGGATTAAACGTATCGAATGGAAAGAAGTAATAGTTTGAAGAAAGTAAACACAAAGCGGAAATAGTTTATAGATTGTATGTAAAGACAAAGGATCGTGATCCATAGTTCACTAGAGGTGGCTCTCCTTAGATAGGTAACATGTTGGGTGAACAAATTACAGCGGGACAATTGACAAACACCGAGAAAGCAATACATGCATATACTAATCATCTTGACTCCTCTGAGACTTGATTGGGCATTACAACATAATACATAGACCGCCATACAACTGCATCTATGACTAATAATCCACCTTTAGGTTATCATCCGAACCCCCTCCAGTATTAAGTTGCAAGCAACAGATTATTGCTTTATGAACTACGCGTAAAGTAAACAATACGATTGTTCTATGAACAAAGGATTGTTGTTTTCTACCTAGTAGCAATAGCACATCTAGTACCTTAGAGATTTCTGTCACTTCCCCGGATTACCAGAGGCATGAACCCACTATCCAGAATTAATACTAACTCTTGGAGTTGCTAGCATCTACTTGGCCAAGATAGCTACTAACAACAGAAAGCATGCAAGATCTCAAATAACAAAGACATGATAGAATCAATAATCAATCTGAAATAGCATCTCAATATCCATCGGATCCCCACAAACACAACATGTATGAGTTACAAATAGATGATCTTGATCATGAACGGTGCTCACAAGATCTAAACATGAAAGCACAAAGGAGGAGAAACCAGCCATCTAGCTACTACATCGATCCGTAGTCCTAGGATGAACTACTCACGCATCACACCGGAGGCTTGCATGGTGATGAAGAAGGCCTCCAGGGTGAATTCCCCTCTCCGGCAGGGTGCCGGGAAGAGCTTCAGATCCCACCCGATCTAGGGATGGAGATGACGGCGGCTACAGACTCTTTCATGGATTTTTGATCGGGTACTTAAGGTTTTCATCCCGAGGGCAATATATAGGCGGAAGGAGAGGCCGAGGGGGTGCCGGCCACACCACCCCCTGGCGCGGGCCATGCCTGGCCGCGTAGCTAGGTGGTGTGGTGGCTCCCTGGCCCTTCTCCGTCTCGTATTCTGGCACTTGATCCCTTCTAGAAAAATAGGCACTTTGGCTTTTGTCCCGTCCAATTCCGAGAATATTCATTTTCTGACTTTCCTGGGACCAAAAACAGCAGAAAACAGGCAGCTGGCACTGTGGCTCTTGTTAATAGGTTAGTCCAAGAAATCATAAGAAAAGTACTCCAAAGTTGGAACAAAACACAAGAAAGTGGATAAAAACCAAGCATGGAACATCAAAAATTATAGATACATTTGCAATGTATCAACATCCCCAAGTTTAACTCCTGCTCGTCCTCGAGTAGGTAAGTGATAAAAAGAAATAATTTTTGAGGTGACATGCACCATCAAAGACTTGATCAAGGTATTTGCAAAACATTCAAAGCTGGGATCATAGTACTTCAATCATAACATGAAAGACAAAGTTGTAGCAATAAGCAAAGAAACTATGATGCAACATGATAAGGCACAAACAAAAGATTCATGAATAACAATGCTTTGCAAGACATTTGTTTGTTTCACATAAAGAAAACATAGCATAATAGTATTCAGCTTGTCCCTCAACAGAGTAGCAAATATAAATGCATAGGACACCTTCAAAGTTCATAAGAGTGACTAGATACAATAGTTTAAAACAAGCAATCTCAATGTATGCATCAATCAACTAGTCTTGGGACAATGCACATAGAACTAAGAATGGCCACTATGCTCTCAAAGTAAGTGCATAAAGATAGAAGGTGGAGACTCAATATAATGGTGGAAGAAAGGCCTTCATAGAAGAAAGTAGGGATTCAAGTCTCATAAAGAGGTTCCAAAAATTATGGTACTTATAGCTTTCAACTCTCATTGCCCCTATCATAAGCATCTTGAAGTGATTAAGGTTAAAGTGAACAAACTATGGTGTACATGCTTGACGAAGTATAACTCAGAAATCTCTTGTCCCTTGTATACGAGGGCCGCTCCTCATGCTACTCAGGTTTAGTCACCGGTAAGTTCTTGTCATTGTAAGTACATGTGTATCATATAGAACCGCCAACGGGGTACCCCTTGCCCAATGATACGGAAGAATCCCCATATCAAAATGACAAGGCAAGCAAACAACGAGCATCTCAGCATTCTTCTTATTTACCATGGGAATATGGTGCTTTTTTCTCTATTTCCTCTTTTCATAGTATCTCTTTTTTTCTTTTCTCTTTTGTTTTCTCAATATGACTCTTTTTTATAAGAAGAATGCTTCATAGACAGCTCATTATGGTTACGCTGCAGGTTTCCACCATGTTAGCATGGATTAGACCAGCGGCCCAGGCGTTTCTCTAACACATATACATAACTCCATGGACTTACAAGCTCCCCTTTCATTTCACACTGACGACATCCATATACAAAAGAGCATGATATCAACTAGGTACAAGTACAAAGTGCAATGTTGAAAGCGTTCCCCATGAAAGCATGGTTCTGCTAATTCCCAAAAAATAATTGCAAGCATATACAACATAGAAGACACAATGGTTCAAGTTTATTAAGGGCAAGTAAAGTAAAGTGTGCCTTCAAGTTCGTGAGAGCTTTAATCACTAGTTTTCTCATAACAAGTGGAAGGTAAACAAACACATGAATATACTTGGAATAGCATAAGCTAGTAGGTAGGTATGGTGGAATCTTTGGAATAAGTTGGTTTAGGGAGTTGGATGCATGAGTGGAACTCATACTTGGTTGCGGAGGCTAGCAAAAGACTGGGAGCGACAAACTAAGAGAGCAATAATGGCCATAATCATGCAGAGCGAGAAAACATCATTGATCAAAGAATAAAGTGATACTACAAGTTGAAAACTAAATGATCATAAAGGCTATGGTGACTTGAGATAGTCATAACATGGTGTGAGCATGTGCCAAGTCAACCCAAATAAAGCATCAAAGGAGAATACCACTATACTATGCTTTAATATGCTAAAACAACGCATAATTCATCCAAGGCACATTAAGCAATCTCAATTGTTTATAACAAGTCATGCTACAGAAAATAATACTAAGCATAAAGCCAAAACAATATCAAGCATGGCATGACAAAGCATAGCCACAGTCAAAAACAAGCTCTTTTTACCACATAGGCATGAACTTTCCTACTCTTTTCCAAACCAAACCAAACTATTTGAAAACCAATGTATGAAAGAGGCGGTCCAACCAATTTATTCAGAAAACTAAGCAAACCAAAGCAAACTAAAACCAAAACGAAAACGAAAAAGAAGACGCTCCAAGAAAAACACAATTGTGCATGAAACAATAAAAATGAAGCGTTTGGAAGAAACCTGAAATTTTTATTGATGAAGAAGGGGGTGCCTTGGGCATGCCCAAGCTTTGACGCTTGTACTTCTTGGATATTTCTTGGAGTGACACGCATGTCATCCCCAAGCTTGAGCTTTAGTCCATCCTTCATCTCATTACTCATTCCTTCCATACACCTAAATTTTTTCCTTCATACAAAACTTCACACAATCTATATTAGCAACATTAGTGCACTCAAAATATATAAGTCTTAAGGTTCAGTTCTAACACCAAATAAACTTCCATTAAAACACTAGCTACTGTAGCACTTCCCTCATAAAGCTCAATTCCCCAAAAGAACTCAAGAAGGAACCAACAACAAGCAAATGCAGAAAATGGCAGAAATCTGTGAAAACAGACCAGCAGGTAAAGACGAATTTTTTCTAAGACCTTCAGTTGATCAAATCAAAAAGTGTTGAACTAATGAAAGTTATAAAACAACCTTAGGCAGAATCACAAAAAATTACAGCTTTATCCGACATACAGAGCTCTCTCAGGAATTTTTACGGTGAAGCACAAAAATCTGTTTTGGGACAGCAACTTTCCCAATCATTACTTCACTCTCATTAGAGGTTACTCTTGGCACAAAAAGCAAATAAAAAGGATAAGGAGTAGTTATTACTGAAGTAATAACTTTCAAGACTTATCTAAAACTTTTGGGTTATCTCCCAATAAGTACTTTTCTTTAACGCCTTTAAGTTAGGCATAAGAAGCAAAGAAAGAATCAAGTGTTCTCAAATGAAGAAGCATTAAGACCAAATTTTGTTTTCATAGGAGAAGCAAAAGAAATCTTTTCTCTCTTTTTAGGGAAGTGTTCTATACCTTTCTTGAGTGGGAGTCTATATTTAATGGTCCCTTCTTTCATATCAATGATGGCACAAGCAGTTCTAAGAAAAGGTCTTCCCAAAGTAATAGGACAAGAAGCATTGTATCCAACATCCAAAACATAGAAATCAATGGGGACATAGGAATCATTAACCATAATAAGAACATCATTAAGACTCCCCATGAGTTTCTTTTTAGCATTATCATCAAGTGGGACATTCAAATAGCAATCTTCAAGAGGAGGCAAATCAAGCATATCATAAATCCTTCTAGGCATAATAGAAACACTACTATCAAGATCACATATAGCTTTGAAATCAAAGTCATTCACTTTCATATTAATGATGGGTTCCCAACCATCCTCTTGTTTTATAGGAATAGAAGCTTTATGTTTCATCTTTTCCTCTTTAATCTTTATGAGAGCAGCAGTAATGTGTTTTGTAAAGGCCATGTTCATAGCACTAGCATTAGGACTTTTAGCAAGCTTTTGTAGGAACTTACTAACTTCAAAGATGTTGCAACCATCAAGATCAAAATCAAATTTATCATCTAAAGTAGTAGAACTATTACTAGCCTCAACACTAGTGGTGGTGATAGTAGAAACACTAATGTTTCAAGCAATTTCATCTTCTCTTTCCCACTTAGCATGTAATTCAGCTAATAGTCTAACATTTTCATCAATTCTTACTTGTATAGAATTAGTAGCTGCAAAGGTATTATCATTAGTTTCAGGTTTAGCAGCCATTTTATTCAAAGTAGATTGAGCTACATCCAAAGATGCTATATTTCTTTCAGCATTAGAGAGTTTTTCCTCAATAGTTTTATTGAAAGCAGTTTGTTTACTAATAAACTCTTTAAGCATAACTTCAAGTTCAGAGGGAGCACTCTTATTATTGTTGTAAGAATTTCCATAAGCATTACCATTGTTGGGAGTATATGGCTTATAATTGTTGTTACCAAAATTGTTCCTATAAGCATTATTACCATAAGCATTGTTGCCAAAGTTGTTATTTCTTATGAAGTTCACATCAACTTGCTCTTCTTGAGCAACCAAAGAAGCTAGAGGAACATTATTTGGATCAATATGGGCTTTCCCATTAACAAGCATAGACATAATTATATCAATCTTATAACTCAAGGAGGAGGTTTCCTCAACAGAATTTACCTTCTTACCTTGTGGAGCTCTCTCAGTATGCCATTCAGAATAATTAACCATCATATTGTCCAAAAGTTTTGTTGCAGCACCCAAAGTGATGGTCATAAAGGTACCTCCAGCAGCAGAATCCAATAGGTTCCTTGAAGAATAGTTCAATCCTGCATAAAAGGTTTGGATGATCATCCAAGCAGTCAGTCCATGAGTGGGACAATTCTTTACCAAAGATTTCATTCTTTCCCAAGCTTGAGCAACATGCTCATTATCAAGTTGTTTAAACTTCATTATTTCACTTCTCATGGATATAATCTTAGCAGGAGGATAGTATTTTCCAATAAAAGCATCTTTGCACTTAGTCCAAGAATCAATACTATTCCTAGTTAAGGAATTCAACCATTCTTTAGCTTTTCCTCTCAAAGAGAAAGGAAACAATTTCAGTTTAATAATATCACCATCTATATCCCTATGCTTTTGCATCTCACAAAGTTCAACAAAGTTATTTAGATGGGAAGCAGCATCTTCATTACCAATACCAGAAAATTGTTCTCTCATAACAAGATTGAGCAAAGCAGGTTTTATCTCAAAGAAAGTATTTTCAGCCACAGGTGGAGCAATAGGTCTGCTCATAAAATCATTGTTTTTGGTGCTAGTGAAGTCACACAACTTAGTGTTCTCAAGAGTAGTCATTTTTTTTGAGTTTTCAAATAAGAAAGCAAACAAGTAAAACTATTTTTTTTGTGTTTTCTTGAAGAACAAAAAACCAAACAAAGCAAAAAGAAACTAAGCAAAACAAAAACAACAAAGTAAAGAGATTGGTTATGAGGGAATCCCCTTGTGAATATGTCCTTAACTCCCCGGCAACAGCGCTAGAAAATGTCTTGATGCGCTCGACTTTCGACATAGAGCTTGTTGGGAACCCCAAGAGGAAGGTATGATGAGCACAGCAGTAAGTTTTCCCTCAGTTATGAAACCAAGGTTTAATCGAACCAGTAGGAGCAAGGAAACACCCCAAAGGTGTTACTAGCTGAGCTTTGGCAGGGCGCACTATGGGTGCTAGTAGCAACGTGGAAACCTGCACAACACAACCACAGAACTTTGTCCCCAACTTGCGATGAGGTTGTCAATGTCACCGTGTTTTGCGGAAAACAAAGGATTAAACGTATCAAATGGAAAGAAGTAATAGTTTGCAGAAAGTAAACACAAAGCAGAAACAGTTTATAGATTGTATGTAAAGACAAAGGACCGGGATCCATAGTTCACTAGAGGTGGCTCTCCTTAGATAGATAATATGCTGGGTTAACAAATTACAGCGGGGCAATTGACAAACACCGAGAAAGCAATACATGCATATACTAATCATCTTGACTCCTCTGAGACTTGATTGGGCATTACAACATAATACATAGACTGCCATCCAACTGCATCTATGACTAGTAATCCACCTTCAGGTTATCATCCCAACCCCCTCCAGTATTAAGTTGCAAGCAACAGATTATTGCTTTACGAACAACGTGTAAAGTAAACAATACGATTGTTCTATGAACAAAGGACTGTTGTTTTCTCCCTAGTAGCAACAGCACATCTAGTACCTTAGAGATTTCTGTCACTTCCCCAGATTACCAGAGGCATGAACCGACTATCGAGCATAAATACTAACTCTTGGAGTTGCTAGCATCTACTTGGCCAAGATAGCTACTAACAACGGAAAGCATGCAAGATATCAAAAAACAAAGACATGATAGAATAAATAATCAATCTGAAGTAGCATCTCAATGTCCATCGAATCCCCGCAAACACAACATGTATGAGTTACAAATAGATGATCTTGATCATGAACGGTTCTCACAAGATCTAAACATGAAAGCACAAAGGAGGAGAAACCAGCCATCTAGCTACTACATGGATCCGTAGTCCAAGGATGAACTACTCACGCATCACACCGGAGGCTTGCATGGTGATGAAGAAGACCTCTAGGGTGAATTCCCCTCCGGCAGGTCGGAAGAGCTTCAGATCCCTCCCAATCTAGGGATGGAGATGACGGCGGCTACAGACTCTTTCGTGGATTTTTGATCGGGTACTTAGGGTTTTCGTCCCGAGGGCAATATATAGGCGGAAGGAGAGGCCGAGCGGGTGCCGGGAGCAGCCACACCACCCCCTGGCACGGGCCAGGCCTGGCCGCGCGGCCA
This sequence comes from Avena insularis, assembly GCA_023614405.1. NCBI lineage: Eukaryota > Viridiplantae > Streptophyta > Magnoliopsida > Poales > Poaceae > Avena > Avena insularis. The sequence goes on along the minus strand of JAJUPC010000352.1, from coordinate 227,381 downwards.
GGTGGTGTGGTGGCTCCCTGGCCCTTCTCCGTCTCGTATTTCGGCACTTGATCCCTTCCGAAAAAATAGGCACTTTGGCTTTTGTCCTGTCCAATTTCGAGAATATTCATTTTCTGACTTTCCTGGAACCAAAAATAGCAGAAAACAGGCAGCTGGCACTGTGGCTCTTGTTAATCGGTTAGTCCAAGAAATCATATGAAAAGTAATCCAAAGTTGGAACAAAACACAAGAAAGTGGATAAAACCAAGCATGGAACATCAAAAATTATAGATACATTTGCAATGTATCAAGTCTACAATAAGCTCTCCAGAACTGTTGTAGAATCTTGTAGTGTGGTGTTCGAGGAAAATGACGGTTCCCGTGCGGAGCAAGTTGGTGTTTGTGATGCAGATGTTGAAATACCCCAAGATGCCATAAGAAGAATGGGCGTGGGATTTTTCCGCCCCATTGAGGAACCCCTTGTGGCGAATCGGGAAGGACAATGCTCTACTCATGTAGAGCCCTCATATACACATACTCAACATGTTCCAACCTCGGGGGCAACTTCTACACCATCTCCATCAACTGTTGAAGGTCAAGATGTTCCAGAAAGCTCCAGGACAGATTTTCCGGTTGGCACCGGATTATCCGGCCACCCCACTCCAGCTGACCATATTGCTCCTGGTGGTGAAGATATCAACGCAAGCTCTAGTCCGGATTTTCCGGCAAGCCCAGATTATCCGGCCCCTCGCAAGGTCAAGCAAGCCCCAGGCTTCCTGATGAAGCTGCTACAAATACTCCTAGACCGGATTATCCGGCCTCTCCATTGGCCAGATTATCCGGCCCTGACTCACCGGTTCAGCAGCCTCCTGTTACGGCTACTGATTCACCTCAAGGGGACGCGTCACCACCACATGCTGCTGATATTCCAGTTCCTGATCAAGGTCGAGTAAATGCTTCCAATGAAGATTCAAGTGATGAATCTACTCCTCCAAGAGACAACAAACTTATTGAACTTCGTCGCAAGGCTCGGGCTGATCGTAACCTTGAGTTGAGGGGTCACACCCTCAACAAGGTTGTTGGTGATCTTCGATGAAGGGTTTCTACAAGAAGAGAATTGGCCAGTTTTGGTGAGCATCAAGCTCATATCTCTATGGTGGAACCTAAGAAGGTCTTTGAAGCACTTGAAGATCCAGACTGGGTTGTTGCTATGCATGAAGAATTGAATAATTTCGAGCACAACAAAGTCTAGAAACTCGTGGAGAAACCCAAAGATTGCCGCAATGTTATCGGCACCAAGTGGATATTCAAAAACAAGCAATACGAGAATGGCATTGTTGTGAGGAACAAGGCAAGACTTGTGGCACAAGGTTACTCTCAAGTTGAGGGCATTGAATTTGGCGAGACCTATGATCCAGTGGCTCGCCTTGAGTCCATCCGTATCCTTCTTGCTTATGCTATCCATAACAATTTTAAGTAGCAGCAAATGGACGTCAAGAGTGCCTTCCTTAACGGTCCTCTACATGAGTTGGTATATGTAAAGCAACCCTCGGGTTTTGAGGATCCTAACTTTCCGAACCATGTCTACAAACTCGATAAGGCACTCTATGGCCTTAACAAGCCCCACGTGCGTGGTATGAGCACCTTAAAGAGCTTTTGTTAGATCGTGGCTTCGAAGTTGGGCAAATCGATCCCACTCTTTTTACTAAGAAGGTTAAGGGGGAGCTCTTCGTATGCCAACTATATGTAGACGATATCATCTTTGGTTCTACTAATAAAGCTTTTAATGATGAATTTTCAAAGCTTATGACTGACAGGTTTGAGATGTCTATGATGGGGGAATTACGGTTCTTTCTTGGATTCAAGATCAAGCAACTTAGAGAAGGAACTTTTATTAATCAAGCAAAGTACATCCAAGACATGCTCAAGAGATTTAAGATGACGGATCTAAATGGGGTCGCCACTCCGATGCAAACAAAATGTCATCTTGAACTTAACCCACATGGTAAAGATGTGGACCAAAAGGTATACCAGTCCATGATCGGCTCACTTCTTTACCTCTGCGCATCTAGACCCGATATCGTGTTGAGTGTGGGAGTGTGTGCAAGGTATCAAGCAGCTCCTAAAGAAAGCCACTTAGTGGAAGTCAAGAGGATCTTTCGATATTTGGTTCATTCCCCTAACTTTGGTCTCTAGTGTCCCAATTTCTCTTTATGTGGTTATACTGACTCAGATTGGGCTGGTGATAACGATGATCGGAAATCCACTTCTGGAGCTTGTCAATTCTTGCAATTTTGAGTGTCTAGTACCATCTCAGTTTGGCTCTCTTAATCCTAAGCCTTTCCCTACCCCTAATCCATCTATTCTAGCACACAAGTCCCTTGTACACCTTGTGGGGGTGTTGTTTGGGGACACGCGGGCCTGGTTCTATGTACAACAGAATTCCAGATTTGAGGCCGGATAATCCGGCCCAAGTGTAGGCCGGATAATCCGGCCCTGGTGGATTTCGTCTTAAAGGGAAGGGATCGGGGGAAGGGCTGATAACAAGCAGCACTTCTCCCCCAACCATCTCCTCCTCGTCAGCCGCCGCCTGCAGTCCCCCACCCTCCCCGGAGCCTCTCCGGCCACCGGATTTTCGGGGCCTCCCCGGATCTTCTTCTCCGCGCCTCCGGGTACCTTCTCCTCCGCGTTATTCCTCCAATGAGTGAGGGTAACTCCCTCTCTCCCCATCTTTGGCTAGATGTGTTACTTGTTGGGTGGAACGTTTTCTAGAAGGATGTGTTTTCGCATAGAAATCGTAGTCTTGCAGTTTCTAGGCCTGATCTACTTTTTTGCATTCAATCTAGGTGAAATCAAAATTTTCTGCCAGGGCCGGTAAATCTGTTCCTGGCCAGGACGGATAATCCGGCCTAACAGATTCGATTCTGGTTCAGTTTCACTATGGAGTATGCATTGGGTAGATTTGTCCTATGAACTTTTTGACTACTTTTTCCATGCTCTCTCCTGGACTTGTGTGTATGCTTATCCCCTTGCTATCGCCCTTATTCTCCTCACAGGTGGTTCCAGTGTTCCCAAGACCTACAAGCGCCGCCCCCGCGCCAAATACTTTCGGGACGACGGACAGGGTAACTTAGTGGACGAAGTTGAGTTGAGGAGGAGAAAGAACGAAGAGAAGCGCATGGCTGAACAAGCTAAGAGGACTAGGAAGGGGGTGTCCAAGAGGAAGGCGCAAGGAGCCCAAGATCAACTACAGGACGTTGGATGTGGTCACCTATTCCTCCATCCGTCACCGTGACTTGTTTCCTGAGCTGCCTCGTGATGATGAGCTGGGGGATACTCGTTTTTGGTGTGTAGAACAGAAGGGTATCTATGAAGATGTGTATGCCAGGCTGAACATTAGGCCTATGCACCCACTAGTACTTGCTGATGCTTTGGAGAAGGATCATCTTGTGGATGTGATGTTTGTGGCTGAGATGATGGGGCTGCACCATCTCATGTCTCTCTAGTGCTCTTTTGACTCTGAGGTGGTGTAGCAGTTCTTCTCCACTTTGGTTATTTGTGGGGATGAGCGTCGCACTATGAAGTGGATGACTCATGATAGGCCGATGACTGCTGATTTTCACGTGTTTGCTGAGGTTCTTGGATACTCTTTCCGCGGCAGGGATAGAGCCAGTGGCCACGGCATCATCACCCAGCTGAAGCCCAACAAAGATGCAACTCTCTCTCCTTGCACTGTGGACAATGGCATTGTGGGCACTCTGGCTGGCCTTGCCCCCATCTATGCTGCCTTAGTGGGTCTCTTCCGTGACTCCATTACTCCGAGTGGGGGCAACAATGACAGCATTCGTGGTCACCTTGTTCAGCTACTTCAATTTTCTCATGAGGTTGTCTCTTGCGAGGACGAGTGGGTGCAGTACAGGCTAGATGTCATGGACTTCATTTACCATGAGTTGACTGATGCTATGTTCAACCGGCTATCCATTCCCTATGCACCCTACATTATGATGCTCATCAGGCACCTGCTTCCTGCTGAGGAGTTCCACATTGACTCGGTGTATAAGGCCAAGAAGATCTACAACAAGGTTCGGAAGACCTCTCACCCCTCCTCTGCTCCAGAGGGCCTCATGAGGGATGCACGCAGGCCCCAAGTGCCTCCCGTTGCCCGTGAGATCAAGCAGCTGAACTGGTCCCACCGTAACATTCTGTGCATGGGAGTGGACACGCGCAAGGGTCAGTACGAGGCATATAAGCAGCGCCATGAGTTGGCTCACTCCCAGCAGCTCATTCTCCACTATGTGTCCGGTGCTTCGGGTGATCCTCCGGCTCCTACACCTCCCACTCCATATGCTCGGTGGAACTCTATCTCCGGGTTGAACTATGGTGAGCTGGAGCATCACTTGTTCCCCTCTGCGCCTGCTGCTGATGATGAGGATGAGGAAAGTGACACAGAGAAGCTTGAAGATGAGGATGAGGATGAGAATGAAGATGAGGAAGAGGACGAGGACGACGACTACGAGTGATCCTATGGGGTTCTAGCATTGCTCTTTTCCCTTTTTGGTGTCTTGATGCCAAAGGGGGAGAAGTAGTTCTATTAGGGTGTCCGTGGATTTGCATGGGTCGGGCATAAGCACTTGCATTTTTCTATTCGTCATTTTCTTGCTTGTGCCCATTTAGCGTTGAACTTTAAATTTGTGGTTTGTGGTTGTTTGAGACTCTATGTGGTTGTCTGGATTATTATGCCTATGGATTTCATCTCATGGATTATGCGTATGGAGCTATCTATTCATATCCTATTGCTGGAGGTTTTTATCACGGAAGGCGCTCATATTGGTTCTCTGGTAATAATTGTGGCTTATGTCAAGGATGCCTTCCCTCTACCTCGGTGGTATGTGTATGTTGCTCATATGTCTATGGAATAGATTCACCTATTTGTGTGCATTTGTATTCCAATGCAAAATTCTATTATGCACACATTAAGGGGGAGTCTCTTTCATGGTTATTACTGTTTGTCTTGTGCCTTTCTCCTGCAAATCCTGGTATTGTCATCTAACACCAAAAAGGGGGAGATTGAAAGAACATTTCATGTTTTCCTATGTTTTGCGTGTTAGATAACAATACTATGGAGACTATTCATGTGCGCTAAGTGTGCAGGAAGCTTTGAGGGGGCCGGATTATCCGCCCCACCAAGGGCCGGATAATCCGGCCTACCTCATTGCTCAAAGGGAGCCAAGGCGCGTCGCTCGGAACCCGGTCGGATTTTCTCCTGGAAAATCCGAACTGGAGTGGCTTTTCTTCCCCAGGCCGGATAATCCGGCTGTCGCATGGGCCGGATAATCCGGCCCCCAGTTTTTGAGCAAAGGGAGCCAAGGCGCATCGCTCAATATTCGGTCGGATTTTCTGCCGCAAAATCCGAACTGGGGCGGTTTTTTGTCCCTAGGCCGGATAATCCGGCCTTCACATAGGACCAGATAATCCGGCCCCCAGAAGTTGATCAAGGGCAAGCTCGGCGCGACGCTCAGATAGGGGGCGGTTTATCTACCGGATATTTTGAGTCTGGGGCGGTGTTTTCCCCAGGCTGGATAATCCGGCCATCACTTGGGCCAGATAATCCGGCCCCCAAAGTGTCCAACGGCTGGTTTCTGAAGGGGGTATAAATACCCTTTCTTCCCCAACGTTCAGAACTCTTGATTCATTCGAAATTGTCCAGACATTGTGCAAGAGCTCTCATTCTTGATCTCCCACTTCAACCACCCGAAGGTCTTGATCTTTGGGGGAATTGAAGGAGGAAAAGTTCATCATCATCGTCACGAATCAAGCGCTTCAACTCCTCTCCATTCATTTGGAGAAATCCCTGATCTAGTATTCTTGTCAATACCTAGATCTTGTTCATTGTATTTGATAACTTTGTTCTTGTGGCAGCTTGTTGTCATTTCAGGAGCCTCCAAGTTGTTGTGGAGTTGTTGCCCTGCTAGTTGTCTAAAGGCGTTGGTGCCCGCCTCGAAGGGTACCTATAGTGGAAAGGTGGATCTGGCCTTTGGTGGCGAGATCCATTGGAGAATAGGGTGAGGACTATTGTGGTATGGTGGTCTTAGTACCGCCCACCCCTCCAACGCAGACGTACTTCCCTTAACAAGGAAGGAACTACGGTCAAACAAATCCTGTGTCTCCGCGTGCTTCACTTGGTTTACCCGTTCCTCTTCCACTCACTCTTTACTCGCTAGTAGATAGGTTTGCATATAGGGAAATCCCACCTAATAGTTTATCTAGAGAATTTACCTTTTGTGCTAAGCCAAAAATTGAAAAATTATTAAAAATTGTTGTAGCACCTATTCACCCCCCCTCTAGGTGCCCATACGATCCATTTCACTAATAATCCACCTTCAGGTTATCATCCGAACCCCCTCCAGTATTAAGTTGCAAGCAACAGATTATTGCCTTACGAATTGCGTGTAAAGTAAACAATACGATTGTTCTATGAACAAAGGATTGTTGTTTTCTCCCTAGTAGCAACAGCACATCTAGTACCTTAGAGATTTCTGTCACTTCCCCAGATTACCAGAGGCATGAACCCACTATCAAGCATAAATACTAACTCTTGGAGTTGCTGGCATCTACTTGGCCAAGATAGCTACTAACAACGGAAAGCATGCAAGATCACAAATAACAAAGACATGATAGAATCGATAATCAATCTGAAATAGCATCTCAATATCCATCGGATCCCCGCAAACACAACATGCATAATTACAAATAGATGATCTTGATCATGAACAGAGCTCACAAGATCTAAACATGAAAGCACAAAGGAGGAGAACCAGCCATCTAGCTACTACATGGATCCGTAGTCCAAGGATGAACTACTCACGCATCACTCCGGAGGCTTGCATGATGATGAAGAAGGCCTCTAGGGTGAATTCCCCTCTCCGGCAGGGTGCCGGGAAGAGCTTCAGATCCCTCCCAATCTAGGGATGGAGATGATGGCGGCTACAGACTCTTTCGTGGATTTTTGATCGGGGTTGCTAGGGTCGGCCAAACCACCCCCTGGCGTGGGCCAGGCCTGGCCTCACGGCCAGGTGGTGTGTCCGGCCCCTAGCCCTTCTCCGTCTCGTATTCTGGCATCTGATGACTTCCGGAAAAATAGGCACTTTGGCTTTTGTCCCTTCCAATTCCGAGAATATTCATTTTCTGACTTTCCTGGAACCAAAAACAGCCGAAAACAGGCAGCTGGCACTGTGGCTCTTATTAATAGGTTAGTCCAATAAATCATGTGAAAAGTACTCCAAAGTGTGGACAGAACACAAGAAAGTGGATAAAACCAAGCATGGAACATCAAAAGTTATAGATACATTTGCAATGTATCATTCTCCCTCAAGCTGAATTAGATCTTCTCTGAGGTGGGTGCTTCCATCTTGCCTCTGATATCTGCAACTATCATCCACTGTAGATCTCCTCCCACGTGATCATTAGGTTGTGCCCCGAAGAACTCCGGGTGCGAGCACTCAAGATACTATGCAAGTGCATCTAGACCCCTCTCAAAGATCAGGTGGCCTCCGTTTCCCAGCTGGTAGAATTTTCTATACTTGACCTCCATCTATAAGAGTTTAGGGTGAGCAAGTTAGTGGGGTGATCAAGTGTGTCAAATTTTATGTTGGATTACAAGAATTTTTGAGGAACATGAATTTTTTTTGAAAGAATCTAAAGGGTAAGAGTGAGAATAGGTTTTCATAAATACACACTTCTTTGGTTTTGAAACTAAGTTTTTATTCAGACGTCCATTCTAACTAGGGTCTCCTATGGTCAGGATGGCTCTGATACCAACTTGTGAACACCCGGATTTTTAATCCCAGATGCCTGTTATGCCATACATCGCAATCCCAGGATTACCATTTTTGCGAGACATAACAGAATTGGTACCACGGTACATCATCCATTACAAACCATAATAAAGGTCTTACAAATAAAGGATCTCATGATCCAGTCTTAATACAATCAAAGCAGCGGAAAGTAAACGTAGTAGGGGCTCCATCTTCCGGGTCACGGGCAATGCTGACGATGGGAGATGATCCTAGTTGTCATAGACCTCCTGCTGTCAATCTTCCTGGTAGTCCTCCTTATAGTCTGGCCACGGGAATAGCCAAGGACAAAGCCACGAGTACTCCTTAAGTACTCGCAAACTATCACTAACAAGTAAGGTAGTTCTAGTAGGAATCTTAAGCTCTAGGTTTATTTGCAAAAAGGCAAGTTTATTTCATACTAAGTTCAAAAGTAAAGAAAACTAATTTAATTTTCGACATCACCTAAGTGGGAACCTAGTTTTCGTGTCCACAACCCTATTGTGGTTAAGTCAAGGTCATGGTTCAATTCACAAGTCATTTTTTAACACATCTGACAATGGAACTGTATGGCCACACCAACTATCCATAACCACGGACGCGGCTATTCGAATAGTTTGGCACTCTACAGAGGTGGTACGCTTTCACCACAAAATTCGATACATCCGTCAGGGATAACCCTGAATCATCATACTTAGTATGCGGATAATTAATCATAACCTTTCAATTACACACTCTAGTATAGGCACATCCCCTATGAGCTTGGCCTCCCAGCCATGGCCATTTGCCATCTTGGGAACTGCATAGGTAGACATTCACACTCATGAGCTAGCCTTAGCTCAACCTCTTTCTGCGAGGGAACCCATACTAAGGCATATAAACTTCTAGGTACGCCCTACCCAATTCAGGTATTGTGGTTGTATGGTAAAATTGGAATGGTATCGCATCCAAACCCAACCATCAGTTTTTATAAAGGGCTAAGGCTCATGCCTCAACATTTTCATCATCAAATCATTTTGTGTCGATAACACATGTCAAAACATTTCAATAGAATGAACCATCATTCCAAGGTTTTCGTAATCATTTTCACCAAGTATTCCCATCTAAAGTGATCAACTTTTATGCTTAGCACTAGCCACTAAAGTTGAGGGTATTCACTAATGAGGGGTGCTAATCAAGTGTAACTATCCAACTCTAGTTTATGCCTTTTGATGACATCTAAGTATAACTACTTAGGCCTAGTCTTATACTCTTTATGGTATCTATACTATTTTTCCAATACTCACAATTTACTAACTAAAGGTAAATAACTTTGGTAAAAGTAAAAGAACAAAGCTTTCAAGTAAAACTTGGGATGGGTGTAATCAAAGTTGCATAACCAAAGCATGCCTAATACATCTTGTTTAGGTTATCTTGCAAGGATGGCTTTCATAGTTAACTTGTAGTGTTAGGCTTGCCTTGACTAGTGAAGTGGTTGAAGTTTTCTTCCTCTTCTTCTTGGTAGTACTCCTCCTCCTCGTATCCTGGGTCAGTACTATCGTCTATAATTGAATACAAGGTACACAATCACCAAACAATACTTAACTACTTCTATTTATCACACTAAGGCTCACACTTGATGATATAGCATCATCACAATCATCACATGCAATAAAGACCTAATCTTATTTATCTTATTTTGGAAAAGTAATTTATACTCATTGAAAAATACTTAACATTTAATATTCTCCAATTAAAATATGGGATCATGTTGACACATGTCATCACCACATATTCTAATACTTCGGAATGTGATTTAAAGTGGTGGTCATATTTTCTAAAGTTTACAATTACTATTTAATACAATTAAAATGACTAGAAATGCCTATATAGCATGCTTTTAGTACTAGTCCAAGATGACTGCATGTAAACCTATATATTTTTACATATTCCGATAGATCTTGTCAAATGTGATTTTTGAGAGTTGGAATCAACTCAAAAGAATTTATGGTTGATTTTTGAAAAATGTTTGAAGTTGGAAAAGTCTCTATCTTGTTATTTTTACTATAGGTGATCTATAATTTCAAATGGTTTGAATCCAACGGGCTTGGATAGATATTTTGAATACCTTTCTAAGAAAATTGGAATCATGCAATTTGGTTCCGTGAATCTCTTTGAATTGATTTTTGAATTTACTGGCAGAATCTAGATTTAACTAAAATGGAAAAAGCTTATTTAAATTGATGGGCTCTGCGCGGGAAACTAAATGGGCTGGCCCAACTACACAAAGACCGGGCGCAGCATTGTTCGCAGAATGGTCCCACGCGTCACTTAACGTTAAGCGATATCTTTCAACTGGTCGGCGATTAGACTAGGATCTACGACTGTGGTTCGTCATCTCTGGCGAATAGCTCCAGCGAGGAACAACCCCCAACACGGTGGTGGGGGTACGTGGGGGCTCACCTGGGCTCTAGCTAAGGTCGGCAATGGGGGCAAACGACGTAGTAGACGACGGCGGTTCGAATGGTGGTCGCGGCAGCTCATGGGGCGGCTCCTAGCTCCGGTTCCTCTTCTCCTCTGAAGTGGCAGGCTCCGGTGAAATTCCGGCGATGTGGTGCTCGCCTTGCTCCGGGGAGAGGTATGAGAGCTGTCTGAGAGAGAGGGGAGTGGAATGGTGTGGCGAATTGGAGCTGGGGTGGCCTCTATTTATACACGGGCGAGAGGGACAGAGCGGGATGGCTCGGGCTCGTCGGCGACGTCGTTACAGGGGGCTAGCGGCATGGCTGAGGGTAGGGGTCGACGCGGTGCTTCAGGGCGGTTGTCGTGCGAATGATGGCATGACAAGGGGCGGTCGAGAACGGTCGGGAGTAGTCCGTGCTCTGCGTGGCAACAACGATGTTCGAGACGGCACCGTGGCTACGGTCCGCGCGACGGCAGAAGGGCATGTCTGGGGGTAGCTAGGGTCACGGCGAGTGCGGACACGCACGGTGAGGGCGAGGCGAGGCATGTGTGCGCGTGTCGGCTGCGGAGCTGTGGCGCGCTCTCGACATGGCTGGCAGAGAAATGGGCACGACGATCACGAGTGGTCCACGGCTTGCCTGCGGTCGAGGGTTGGACAGAGGGTGGCGGTGGACGGTTGCCTGTCTCCTGGGCATCATGGGAGAGGGCGGCGCTGGCTGTGGCGAGTGGTCCATGGTCGAATGTCGCGGTAAGCGTCGGGCGGCATGGCACTGCCATAAACGGCAAAGGGGAGCTGGTCTGCTGCAAGCTAGGTGTTGGGGGAGACCAGGGAGAGAAAATAGGGGCTAGTGGTAATTGATCACTACTCAAAACAGTAGAAGTTAGACAGGTGTTTTCTGTGTCTGCCACGTGCTCGACTAAATGGCCGAATGAAATTAAGATTTGAATTTTTGAATGAAATTTGGTGAGTGTGTTTGTCACATGCTTAATTGTCTATGGTTGGTTGGGTTTGCCAAGGTGAATTGATTTGACTGGTTTTTGCAAAATGGTGATCTATGCATATGAACTTGATTCAATTTTGCATTGTCCTTCAAATAGATTTGGAATTTGTTTCTAGTGGTTTGTAAAGTGGGCGTGGGTTTACTTTTACTTGGTCTAGCAAGGGGTGAAAAGAATTGAGAAAGTTTCTGTTAGAATTCTTTTACTAGGAACACTCAAACTGGTCTAGTGGTTAATTTTGGTCAAAATGACCATTTCATCATATGATTCATATTTGAATTTCCTTTCTCTTGATTTTGTTTGTAATTGGCCTAGATGATGTAGTATTCATCTTTAAACCATTCCTTATCATTTCTATGATTCAAACATGGCAATTTCACACATTCATACACTAATGCAATTCACACATACAATCATATTAAATTCAATAATAAAAGTTTTTGTTAACCCTAAACTTGGGTGATTAGAACTTGACAATCTTGATTAATGTTTTTGGGGTGTTACACATGTGGTTTATAAAAAGAACACACATGTAATGGCATCTAGTGGATCCATGTGGTTTAGGAATAAAACACACATGCAATGAACTCTAGTGGATACATGTAGTTTATTAAAAGAACACACATGCAATGTCATATAGTGGATCCATGTGGTTTAGGAATAGAACACACATGCAATGACATCTAGTGAATCCATGTGGTTTATGAAAAGAACACATTTGCAATGAACTCTAGTGGATCCATGTGGTTTATGAAAAGAACACACATGCAATGGCATCTAGTGGATCCATGTGGTTTATAAAAAGAACACACATGCAATAAACTCTAGTGGATCCATGTGTTTTATGAAAAAAACACATGCAATAAACTCTAGTGGATCCATATGGTTTATGAAAAGAACACACATGCAATGAAATCTAGTGGATCCATGTGGTTTATGAAAAGGACACACATGCAATGAACTCTAGTTGATCCCAGTGGTTTATGAATAGAACACACATCTAATGGCATCTAGTGGATCCATGTGGTCTATGAATAGAACACACATTAAATGAACTCTGGTGAATCCATGTGGTTTATGAAAAGAACACACCTATAATGAAATCTAGTGGATCCATGTGATTTATGAAAATAGCACACATGCAATGAACTCTAGTGGGTCCATGTGGTGTATGAAAAGAACACACATGCAATGAGCTCTAGTGGATCCATGTGGTTTATGAGAAGAACACACATGCAATGAACTCTAGTAGATACATGTGTATTATGAAAAGAACACACATGCAATGGCATCTACTGGATCCATGTGGTTTATGGAAATAACACACATGCAATGAACTCTAATGGATCCATGTGGTTTAGGCAAAGAACACACATGCAATGGCATCTAGTGGATCCATGTGGTTTATGAAAAGAACACACATGCAATGGATCTAGTGGATCCATGTGGTTTAGGCATAGAACACACATGCAATGAACTCTAGTGGATCCTTGTGGTTTATGAAAAGAACACAAATGGAATGAACTCTAGTGGATCCATGTGGTTTATGAAAATAACACACATGCAATGGCATCTAGTGGATCCATGTGGTTTAGGCATAGAACACAAATGCAATGAACTCTAGTGGGTCCATGTTGTTTATGAATAGAACACACATGCAATGAACTCTAGTGGATCCATGTGGTTTATGAAAAGAACACACATTTAATGGCATCTAGTGGATCCATATGGTTTATGCATAGAACACACATTCTATGAACTCTAGTGGATCCATGTGGTTTATGAAAAGAACACACATGCAATGAACTCTAGTGGATCCATGTGGTTTATGAAAAGAACACACATGCAATGTCATCTAGTGGATCGATGTGGTTTATGAAAAGAATACACATGCAATGGAATCTAGTGGAACTATGTGGTTTATGAAAAGAACACACGTGCAATGGCATCTAGTGGATCCTTGTGGTTTAGGCATAGAACACGCAGGCAATGAACTCTAGTGGATCCATGTGGTTTATGAAAAGAACACACATGCAATGGCATCTAGTGGATCCATGTGGTTTTATTAAAAGAACACACATGCAATGGCATCTAATGGATCCATGTGGTTTATGAATAGAACACACATGCAATGGCATCTAGTGGATCCATGTCGTTTAAGAATAGAACACACATGCAATGACATCTAGTGGATCCATGTGGTTTATGAAAAGAACACACATGTAATGACATCTAGTGGATCCAAGTGGTTTACGAAAAGAACACACATGCAATGAAGTCTAGTGGATCCATGTGGTTTATGAAAATAACTCACATGCAATGAACTCTAGTGGATCCATGTGGTTTATGAAAATAGCACACATGCAATGGTATCTAGTGGATCCATGTGGTTTAAGAAAAGAACACACATGCAATGAACTCTAGTGGATCCATGTGGTTTAGTCATAGAACACACATGCAATGAACTCTAGTGGATCCATGTGGTTTAGGAAAATAACACACATGCACTGGCATCTAGTGATCCATGTGGTTTATGAAAAGAATACACATGTCATGGTATCTAGTGGATCCATGTGGTTTAGACATAGAACACACATGCAATGAACTCTAGTGCATCCATGTGGTTTATGAAAAGAACACACATGCAATGAACTCTAGTGGATCCATGTGGTTTATGAAAATGTGTGGCATCCCACTAAAACCACTACTAGAAAATCGCGTTGTTTTTGTGCATTGCAACATCATGACCGCATGCTCATGTCATCATGCCACATTGCATTTGAGCATCGTCATCATCTTTCATGGGTTGTTTAAAAACTATTTTCAAAACGCCTAGTTTTGTTTTCTAAATATTCCTATCTTTATTCAAATTAAAAACACAGGTCTCCGGAATATTTTGTTTCGTCTACAAATAGTTTTCAAACGCCCCGTTTTAAACAAATAAATTTTTATTTTATTTTTAGGGGGCAGCCGAACCGGGCCGATACGACCCAGCCGGCCACCCCAGTACAAAAACCAGAACCACCTAAACCCTTCCTGCCCAATCCTAGTCTACCCAGCCCCCCTCCACCTCACCCATCCAATCCCCTCCCTCCACCTCACACCTCCACCTCACTCCGGCCACCCACAGCCTACCACCTCACCGCTTCCTCCACCTCATTACTCCACACAGCCACCCACACCCAGCCCCACACGCCACCACCCGTCCCCGCCAGCCGGGTCCCACACGCACGCACTCACACGCGCGCAGCATCCACGCGGGCGACCCCGACACGCCCCACCGCGCCCAACTCCCGCTCCCTCCCTCGATTCCCTCCCCCACAACGCCCTGGGCCGCGTCCCCACCCCCTGGTCCACCCGCACCGACGCCACCTGCCCCTCCCCTGGTCCACTTTCCCCACCAACCGCCCCTCCCGCACCATCCTCTCCCACCTCCCGCCTCTCTCCTCTCTGCACCGGCCCACCTCCGCCATCACGCCCAGCGCACCTCCCGAGCCCGGGCCGCCGTACCCTCTTCCCCATGCCGCCGCCTTCTGGCCTCCTCTCCGCGACCTCGTCCTTCCCCGCGCCGAGCCCGTACCTGTCGGTGGCCGCTCCGCCTCGCCGCCCGGTCGCCCTCCACCCCGGCGCCTGTCTCCTCGTCGGCCTCCCCTTCCGCGAGCTCCACCCCCTCTACAACCGGGCGCCACCGTGGACTCCACCTAGTAGGCCTGCTCCAACCCCGCCTTGTCCGCGCCCTTCCTCTGTGAAGCACCGGCCCGCATCGCCCCAGCGTCGCTGCTCGTGTCAAGCCTCGCCGCCAGGCGCCGTCGCCCCGAGGCTGCCCTCCCGCCGACCTGGCCGAGCCCTGCCATGGCATCATCGCTGACGCCGTCTCCTCGCACAAGGCCCCACGCGAGCCCAATGTCCCTGCCCTCGACCTCCTCTGCGCGCTCCCTCGCAGAGCCATCACCGGTGCCGCCTGTGGCCTCTGACCCCATGCCCCGTCGGCCGTCCCGCGCCAAGCTCGTCCTTGTGCCGCATCACACCGTCTTCACTCGCTGTTGATAGGTCCTATAGCTCGCGTTGTACCAAGGACACATGATGTCGTTTCGGCGCTTTTTGCCAAGTTCTACTTGCTCTACCGGCGCTCACACTTGTGTTGGTCTCTTGTTATCTTGTGTTGTGGGACGCGTGATGTCAACCGAAGAATACCGGATCCCCACGACTACGAGACCCGGAAGAATGCCTTTGACAATTTTTATGCATCCTTGTCAAGATCTTCCGAAGATATGTACACTCGCGGCATCACTGAACCCGGCACGCCAAGTTATTCCTCTCGGATCTGAGGACACCGAGACCCCGGTGCGACAAGTACTCCTTCCCGGACGCCAAGGTCGCCGACACGGAACGAAAAGACCTCCTTCCCGCACCGATGCCCGACGACGTCGCATGCCAAGTTCTTCATCCCAAACGCCAATACCGACCGTTACGCGGACCCGACAAGATCGACACCGACCAGGGCGAATCCGATGCGCCCCCGACGGCAAACCAAGTCCTTCTTCCCGGAACGCCAAGCTCTCCTTCTGTTGGCCGAGACCGATCCCGTCGAACCGCTCCCCGTCGAACCCTGAGACCCAGACCCGAACCCCCCCGGAACCCAAGATCTTTCGAACCCAGATGTGCGAACCTTTTTCCCGAGCCCTATTTTATAAATGCTATATATAAAACTTGTTGCATATTAATTGTTCATGCTCGCATCTCATCATGTGGTTTGGGGGCATTATGCCGATTCACCTCATAATTAATATGGAGTCCATATGCGGGCTATTCTAGTCTTATTCCGGACTCCATTTAAATTGGTGTAGCAAACCGATGCCATGTTTCACCCTGTTAATACAACATTTTGAAGGGAATATGCCCGAGAGGCAATAATAAAGTGGTTATTATCTTATTCCATGTTTATGATAAATGTTTATTTTACATGCTAGAATTGAATTGATCGGAAACATCAATACATGTGTGTTTAATAAAAAAAGGGTTCCTAGTTATGCCTCTCTTATAGACTAGCTTGTTGATTAACAAGATGATCAAGGTTTCCTGATCATGGACATTGGATGTTGTTAATAACAAGGTCACACCATTGGTGGAATGATGTCATGAACATTCATCCTAAGTATAGCATTACGATCAAAGTCATTATGTTTATATTGCTATAACATCATATGAAGTAATCTTTATCCTTAGACCATGAGATCATGTTAATTGCTAACACTGGAAGAGTATCTTGATAACATCAAACGTCACACTGTAACAGGGTGACTATAAAGGTGGGTTCAGTGCTACGAAGGTGTTATGTTGAGGCTCATGGATAAAGAGTGGGATTTGTCCATCCCGATGACGGATAGATATACTCTGGGCCCTCTCGGTGATATCACATTGAAATAGCTTGCAAGCAAGTGATGTGATCACTAGAATGTTATATCACGGGAACGAGAAAAGAGTGCATGTCGGTAACGAGATCAAACTAGGTATGGAGATACCGATGATCGAATCTCGGACATGTAAAATATCGAGGGACAAAGGGATTTAGTTACTACCATTAAAGATTCTCACGATCACAAAAGTCATTGTTGAATGTGTAGGAGTCAATATGGATCTCCAGGTCCCGCTGTTGATTATTGATCGGAGAGGGGACTCGATCATGTCTGCATTATTCGCGAACTGTAGGGTGACACACTTAAGGGATACCGACACCATTTGGAGCAAATATGTTTCAGATAAAGATTTAAGAAAGCGCTGGAATTATTTCAATAGACACTGAAACTGTTTCGGGTGAAATTGCTGAAATTGGTTCTGCATGTAATATTGAAATGTTGTAGGGGGTTTTATGTGAATGTTTGTTAATTAAAGTAATTAACAAAATTCTGAATAAAAATAATAAAAGAGTTTTATTAAATGAGAGAGAATGAAATTTGGAGAAATTTAATGCATTTAAAGTGGAGACTTTAAAAGAGAATGTGAAGGGGCATTTTAATGTGGAGGGGTTACCACCACATGAATGGAGGAGGTGAAGGGTCACCCCCTCCATGCGCCGGAAATGAAGGAGGGGCACCCCCCTCCTCCTATAAAAGGCCACCCCCTCCTCACTTCTCACTCACACCTCCTTGTGAAGGATCTCTCTTCCTGTCTAGTATTATTCCGCCATGGTCTCGGATTAGCGAGATACATGTTCCCGGTGGCTTTATCTGGAAAGGAGTTGCTGCTTCCGCTGCTTTGCTAGAGCGAGGGACGAAGGTTGTCCGGGTACTGGACGTGTATGCGATCACGGATGCACCGCTGCTTTGCGGTGCTGGACTTGGTGGTGCTGGAGCTGGATCTGATGGACGTGCTGGAGCCGGACCTACTGGACTTCATCACGATCTTGAGATCGGCAAGTGTACGACTACGTCAACCACGAGTTCCTACTTGTTAACAAATCTCGTTGTCTATGAGGGTAAGTTCTTGTTGGATGTATGTTTACCCGTTGCTTTGTACCTAGTAGATAGATCTTGGCGTGTAGTTCACACCGTAGGAAATTTTTTGTTTTCTATGCTGCGGACCCAACAGTGGTATCAGAGCCTGATCTATGCGTAGGTGCTTAGCACGGGTAGTACACATATGTTGATATGTGGGCGATGATGATCATGTTATTGCATCTTCTATGTATTTTGGATATTGGTGGCATAGTGGGATGAAGCGGCCCGGACCAACCTTACATGTCATCGTACATGAGACCGGTTCCACGACTGACATGCAACTTGTTTTGCATAAGTGGCTGGCGGGTGTCTGTCTCTCCTACTATAGTCAATATCTGATTTACAACGAGTTGCTAATAATTTGGTTATCCTCGTTGTGGTTCATGTTCGTAGGTAAGAACGGTTATATCTCCGAAATCCCTAAGCCACGTAAAACTTGCAATTGATAAATTAGAGGCGTCTAGTTTAGATTGTTGCTGGGCTAGTGTCTTGATATGGTATTGTTGTAAGTAGATGTATGATAGATACTCTTACAACACACTCAACGTGTAAGTTCCATAGACCTTGGCATTACACACAAAGGAATGATAGAGATCATACCACAATGCAAATGATAGAGATCAAATGCATGGACCATATCATCTCACTTTACACATTAGATGTTAGCATCTTATACTGCTAGTTTGGCGCTTTCTATAGCATTATAAGATGATCCCTCTTTTAGATATCAAGATAAAAACGTGTTCTTCCTTAAGTATGCACCGTTTTGTGGATCGTATTTTGAGACATCACGTGATGATCGGGTGTACTCGACTCTACGCTTTCATACAAACGGGTGTAAGACAGTTTTACACATGCGAGTACTAAGGTTCTTACTTTGCGAGCCTAGCATGTACAGACATGGCCTCAGAACACGGACCGAAAGGTTAAGCATGAGTCATTTAGTTGATATGATGCCCATATAGATGCTCGCCTTTGAAGCTACATCAACTCACGTGATGATCGGACTTGGTGTAGTGGATTTGGTTCATGTAATCACCAAAAAGGCACGAGGGATGTCGTTTTTGAGTGGGAGTTCATTTCTAATTTGGATTAGTCGAACCAAATTTGTCATAAATTAAATCAAAGTGAATTTGCATAGTTTGTTGTAGTCATTGGCATTCGTTTTCTACCTTATGCTTAGTTTTTATTTGAGATAATAGAACTATAGAATTCTGGATATTTACTTTACAAACTGGTATCGTATTGTTTTGAATGTCAATTTAAAGTTTATAAGTCCTATTGCAAACTTTCAGCAAACTCTATTTACTGCATGAAGTTTAATAAGTAGTATTAAATCAAGAGTAAGAATTCCAATGTTAGTATCTAAAGTATCATGTTTGCCTCCATGATTATTGATATTCAAAAAGTTGTTTTAATATCAAGATTATATTGGAGCTGGAAATTGTTTCAGAAACCATCATGTGTGAGAGATATTGTGATATCTGAAACAATGTTTTTGGTTGCATTATGATAGAATATAATTTAGCAAAATACATGTTCTCATATTGTATGAGAATTTGTGAAGGATGGAGATGCTAGGCATCCGAATCTACCAAAAAAGTTTTGGGAACTGATATTATACCCGCGATTCTTCCTTATAGGCTATAGTAGCTTGATCATGAAAGTTGTCATGATAAGGATGAATAGAAGATGTAAGTAAAATGTTTACTACACTAATAGATTACTAAAGAATGGATTTTTGAAAGAACACCAAACATTTGATGATGGTGATCCACTTCAAAGTGAAAGTCCAAAGGTATTAGTATTTGACTATATACGCTTTGTACCATGTGTCATGTTGATGACACCACTATTGATGTTGATAGATTCTTTTAAAAGAAAAGGAATTGCTGAAAGAGAATCTATAAAATATTTGGCAGAAAATAAAAGGTTGGAGATGTCCAACTTAGGTATATAGAAGATATACATGTTATGGCTATATTCCTTGCTTTTTAAACAATGTGGTTCTTAGGTATTGGATACCGAATTGGTTGGTCTGAAGTGTCATACTGGACAACACAATTCATGAACTACATTGGCGTAAGTAACCAGCAAGAGAATGAGTGATGATGTTCATCAAAAACAAATAAAGTGTTATTGTGTTTTTCGTTGTCATCATACCAAGCTTTCAAGATTTGTTTAAGTAATTGTTATTTTGTTTTGGTATCATGAGAACAATGGCTGTTCAAATAATTACCGTATTCCATAAAGGATGGATGAACTTTTACAAGTCTAGTTGGAGAAATCACATCCATAAACACTATTCCTAAAATGTCACAAGACAAATGATTGAAAGATCACTTATGAAGTGACATCGCTGTTTAAATTATATTTGAAAGAAAACATGAAGAAACTCCATGTTGATGGATTTTTGGAGTCTTTGATTTTGATCAATTGACGCATGTGAGACTTTCCTCGAGATAATTGAAACTCCGTCCATAGGCCAGAGAGGAACGGATGACTAGCTTATTGGAAATTGTGCATGCTGATGTGCATAGTCCACTATGTGTATCCATATGCGATGGATCTTTTTGCTTCATATGCTTTCTCCGAAAATTTGAGTGAATATATCTGTATATTTACTTAATAAGGAAGAAGTATGAAACATTTGAAAATTGTTCAAAGACTTTCAAGATGAAGTGAAAAATCATTGTAACAAGAAAATAAAGAGTTTATGATTCGATCATAAAGGAAGATATTTGAGTTACATGTTTAGCAAAAACACCTAAGAATTGAGGAATTGTTCCATGATTTGTGTTTCCCGATAAACCATAGGAGTATGGCATATTCGAGAGATAAAATCAAACCATGTTTGACATGGTAAGATCAAGGGTGTCATTTATAAAACTTCCATTATGTTTTAAGGATTGAAGCTTTAGAGACTACCGCTTTTACACTAAAAAGAGCACCATTGTGATCCATTGAAATGATACCATATGACTTATGGTTTGGGATAAAACCCGAATTGTCTTTTCTTAAATTTTGGTATGCTATGCATAAGTAAAATGTTTACAACCAAAGTCGGATAAGCACGTCTTTGTAGGTTATCCCAAAGAATTTGTTGGGAATTTCTCCATAACACCGAGGACAAAAGAGTTTGTTACTTGGAACGTCAAGTTTCTTGAGAAGGAATTTTTCGTGAAAATTTAAGTGGGAGGACAATAGAACTTTGATAAGGTTGTTGAACCTTAGCTATATGTGCTAAGTAGCGTAGCGCCGGAAAGTGTCCTGGTGGCGGCCACAATGCTCATGGCTCTCGTGATTACAAAAGGTGTGATCTCGGAGATTAGAGTTCCTATAGAACCGTGTGGGTCGGTAAGAATCAAATAGTAAGATTTGAAAAGCAAGTCGTTATTGTTTTGACAATGATGAACCGACTACATGCAAAGAAGCGATGATGGGCCCTGACTCCATAAAATGACTAGAAGTCATAGAATCCGTGATAGTATCCATACACGAGAAAACAAGTTTCTGAACTTGGAAGACCCTCCGGAAAGGCGTGAAGCCTATCGGTCGTGTTTGGATCTATAAAGAAATAAGACATGGATGTTTAACATCTATGAAATAGTCAACATGTCGGAAACAAGTTTACGACAATGTTCAAGGAATTGACTATGACAAGATTTGATCTTTCATAGCGATATATAGTCTTGACGGATTAATGTAGCAACCACTACATATAATTTGGTATATGGTAGTTGAATAAACAAAACAAGGTTCTTCTAATAGAACGGTAACCTAGGACATGTACATGACATGGTCCGAAGGGTTTTGTTAATTCAAAGGGTGCTAAAAGGGCATGTAAACTTCAATAGTTGAAGTAAGCATAGCGGAGTTGGAATCTTCACCATGATGAAACTGTTAAAAGAGTTTAAATTCATCGGAGATGATGAAGATGCTTGCATTTGCAAGAAATTAAGTGGGAGCGCTGAGACATATTTCTAATACATTATGTAGAGGACACATTGTTGATTGGAAATGATGTATCTTGTATTGACACAAGTTAAGAATTTCATTAAAATAAGATTTCGATGAAAGACTTGGGCAAATCCGGAATATTAGGCATCAATATCTATATGGATAGATTAAAGCGCTAATATGGTTGTGCCAGACATACATATATGAGATATTGAAAGGGTTCAATATGGAAACAACAAGAAAGGTTCTTGTTGCATGGAAAGGATTGTATCAAAATTCAAGTGTTTCAACACTTGATGAGTAAAATCACATGAAGATTTTGATCGATTATACCATCATATGTATATATCCAGAATGTCCTATGCTCTAAATGGTATGAGCATATACCAGAATGATTCATAAGATGATCATTGGACAATAGTAAAGATATTCTTATGAGCTTTGGAAGAACTAAGAATATATAATGTATAAGTGACAAATAGTTAAAGGTAGTTCATTGTAAAGTGTTACATTGATACTAGTTTTGTCACAAGATACAAATTAAACTTATCTCAATTTAGACTATGGGTGGCACAATGTAATGGAAAGGATGTTCCATGATGGATTTGGATGAGTTCCAAAATTGAGACATTGTGACAGATACTACAACAAAAGGCTAAGTATATGACTGCTATAGTAGCAGCAAAGGAGGGCATTTGTGTTAAGTAGTTTGTTATCAAACTAGGTGTGGTTCAAAGTGGGCTAATACTATGAAGATATATTGTGTGACAATAATATCAACATATTTTGACCCGAACGAACTAAAGGTCTCACCAAAGGACCAAATCTATACAATGCCATCTCATTTGAGAATGAGTGATGCGTAGAGACGCAAAGACGTGCAAATACACACGGACCTGAAACTGTCAGATCCAGACATTATGTTAAACACTAGCAATAGCGTATATGCAACACCAGAAAGCCATAGGTGTTCAGTACGCAAAGTTTTTCAAACTAGATTATTGACTCTAGTGCAAGTGGGAGACTCAAGGGAATATGCCCGAGAGGCAATAATAAAGTGGTTATTATCTTATTCCATGTCTATGATAAATGTTTATTTTACATGCTAGAATTGTATTGATCGGAAACATCAATACATGTGTGTTTAATAAACAAAAAGGCTTCCTAGTTATGTCTATCTTATAGACTAGCTTGTTGATTAACAAGATGATCAAGGTTTCCTGATCATGGACATTGGATGTTGTTAATAACAAGGTCGCACCATTGGTGGAATGATGTGATGAACATTCATCCGAAGTATAGCATTACGATCAAAGTCATTATGTTTATATTGCTATAACATCATACGAAGTAATCTTTATCCTTAGACCATGAGATCATGTTAATTGCTAACACCGGAAGAGTATCTTGATAACATCAAACATCACACCGTAACAGGGTGACTATAAAGGTGGGTTCAGTGCTAGGAAGGTGTTATGTTGAGGCTAATGGATCAAGAGTGGGATTTGTCCATCCCGATGACGGATAGATATACTCTGGGCCCTCTCGGTGATATCACATTGAAATAGCTTGCAAGCAAATGATGTGATCACTAGAATGTTATATCACGGGAACGAGAAAAGAGTGCATGTCCGTAACGAGATCAAACTAGGTATGGAGATACCGATGATCGAATCTCAGACATGTAATATATCGCGGGACAAAGGGATTTAGTTACTACCGTTAAAGGTTCTCACGATCACAGAAGTCATCGTTGAATGTGTAGGAGTCAGTATGGATCTCCAGGTCCCGCTGCTGATTATTGATCAGAGAGGGGTCTCGATCATGTCTGCATTATTCGCGAACCATAGGGTGACACACTTAAGGGATACCGACACCATTTGGAGCAAATATGTTTCAGATAAAGATTTAAGAAAGCGCTAGAATTATTTCAATAGACACTGAAACTGTTTCGGGTGAAATTGCTAAAATTGGTTCTGCATGTAATATTGAAATGTTGCAGGGGTTTTATGTGAATGTTTGTTAATTAAAGTAATTAACAAAATTCTGAATAAAAATAATAAAAGAGTTTTATTAAATGAGAGAGCATTAAATTTGGAGAAATTTAATGCATTTAAAGTGGAGACTTTAAAAGAGAATGTGAAGGGGCATTTTAATGTGGAGGGGTTACCACCACATGAATGGAGGAGGTGAAGGGTCACCCCCTCCATGCGTCGGCCATGAAGGAGGGGCACCCCCCCTCCTCCTATAAAAGGCCACCCCCTCCTCACTTCTCACTCACACCTCCTTGTGAAGGCTCTCTCCCCCTCTAGTATTATTCCCCCATGGTCTCGGATTAGCGAGATACATGTTCCCGGTGGCTTTATCTGGAAAGGAGTTGCTGCTTCCGCTGCTTTGCTGGAGCGAGGGATGGAGGTTGTCCGGGTACCGGACGTGTGTGCGATCACGGATGCACTGCTGCTTTGCGGTGCTAGACTTGGTGGTGCTAGAGCTGGATCTGATGGACGTGCTGGAGCCGGACCTGCTGGACTTCATCATGATCTTGAGATCGGCAAGTGTACGACTACATCAACCACGAGTTCCTACTCGTTAACAAAGCTCGTTGTTTACGAGGGTAAGTTCTCGTTGGATGTATGTTCACCCGTTGCTTTGTACCTAGTAGATAGATCTTGGCATGTAGTTCACACCATAGGAAATTTTTTGTTTTCTATGCTGCAGACCCAACACATTTAAATTGCGGGGGTTCTAAACAACTTGAACCATATAATCATTTGTCGGGACCACAATGGAATGTATTGCAACTCCAATTGAATGTGATAAAAGTGCCAACAATTGCTGGGTTTTGGGATTCCTCAGGACAATTATATCTGACTAGTAAATGTTCCAACTATAACGGAATGGTGATTAAGACTGCCCACTACTTATGCTTCGGGATGACTCATGCTATCTATATCTGACTAGTAAGTGTTGCAACTATAACGGAATGAGTAAAACTGCCAACCGTGTGAGTTCCTTGGTCCGACTTCCTCGTTTGGTCTCGAGGGGGGAATGCCAGGATGGGTGTGTTCGGTGTTACTATCAGGTAGGATCCGAATAGGTCTTTCTTACCCCTCTCTAATAGCTGCCAGTGATACCGAGTCTCTACAGGTTGTTTAGTGCATGCTCACGCCGCTTGATCCACCATACCTATGGCGAGAGCCGAATTCTAGCCTCGCTGTCGGCCTCGATCGACGCTCCTCTTTTTCCTTTGCCCTTTGTCGGCACCCCCTTTTTGTTTAGCAGGTTTGCGATCAACGTCGTTAGCAGGGTTACCCTGCCGGCTTGGCCTGGGCAGGGTTATCGACGCCATTGGTTATTCTTCAGGGCTCTTAGCCCCATTTGCATCTTGTCCGTAGTCGGACGCTCTATCGTTTCAAGGTGATTTGGATCTTTGTATTGTATATCTGTATTCTTGACTCGTTGAGTCGCTGTTGTATATATATCTGTTCTGTGGGTCCCATCGAGGACTGTTTTGTACTGGTATTACTTCGTTTTCCACCCGCACGAAAGTGCCTGGTGGGCGTCCTTGAATCGTTTCTATGCGGGTTTGGCGGAAAGGGCTAAAACTTGCATAGGGCCGATTTGAGGGTGTTACAGAGTGGTATCAGAGCTCAGCAGTTACGATACCCCACTGGTCCATCCTATAGGATAACCTAGCTAACGGCCGAAGTAGAGTGTCAAAACTATTTTGCAAACACGGTTGGATAGGTCTGATTAGGTCTGCTTTTTTATCCTTACCCCTCTGCTATTCTCCTCTTACCTCTGCGTGTTTTGATTCTACTCTCTTATCTTTCTTCGAGTCCAGGATTCTCGTGGTTGGGTTTTCCGTCGTACCTTTAGGGTTTCGCTCCCTCCTTTGGTAACAGTGCTTCTACATCCGGTCTTCGTGCTATCTGAGGAATCCTTCATCTGTTGGACTTCTCTCTGTTCCTTGTTTGTGTCTTCTGGTGTTTTCCGACGCGACGACATCCTCTACGCCAGATCTGATGCAGAGCTTGCATCACTCCTTTGTTCTGGACCTCGTTTGTCGAGATCTTCAGTCTAATTCCGAGAGTTGGTTGCATAATTCACCTATTCGTGTGAAGAGTAATGGTTTGGGTGCGCGATGGACTGATCACCATCCGACTACTCTTATCATTCGCTCTTGTACATTGAATCGTTGGATCAAGCAATTTTACTCCGTCCCCGGAAGTTAGAGGTGTCGTGATCTTCTGATGCCCCTACCTTCTCCTTGGTTTCTTCGGAGGGTTCTCTCGACGATCACGGACAACGACCTCTTGTTAGTGGTGTCGCAAGAATCTACACGAAGCGAGAAGATTCAGATCGCCGACCTTCTTCCCGGTACCATGAGGCGGATCTCGAGGGAGAGATCCATTGTTAGTGGTGTCGAATTGTGGCATCCCGCTAAAACCACTACTAGAAAATCGCGTTGTTTTTGTGCATTGCATCATCATGACCGCATGCTCATGTCATCATGCCACATTGCATTTGAGCATAGTCATCATCTTGCATGGGTTGTTTAAAAACTATTTTCGAAACGCCTAGTTTTGTTTTCTAAATATTCCCGTCTTTATTCAAATTAAAAACCCAGGTCTCCGGAATATTTTGTTTCGTCTACAAACAGTTTTCAAACACCCCGTTTTAAACAAATAAATTTTTATTTATTTTTAGGGGGCAGCCGAACCGGGCCGAAATGACCCAGCCGGCCACCCCCAGTACAAAAACCAGAACCACCCAAACCCTTCCTACCCAATCCTAGTCTACCCAGCCCCCCTCCACCTCACCCCATCCAATCCCCTCCCTCCACCTCACACCTCCACCTCACTCCGGCCACCCACAGCCTACCACCTCACCGCTTCCTCCACCTCATCACTCCACACAGCCACCCACACCTAGCCCCACACGCCACCACCTGTCCCCACTAGCCGGGTCCCACACGCACGCACTCACACGCGCGCAACAGCCACGCGGGCGACCCCGACACGCCCCACCGCGCCCAACTCCTGCTCCCTACCTCGATTCCCTCCCCCACAGCGCCCTGGCCCGCGTCCCAACCCCCTGGTCCACCCGCACCGACGCCACCTGCCCCTCCCCTGGTCCATTTTCCCCACCAACCGCCCCTCCCGCACCGTCCTCTCCCACCTCCCGTCTCTCTCCTCTCTGCACCCCCGCCTCGTCTGCCTCTGCTCGCCATCGCTGCCCAGGCGCACCCTCCCCCGAGCCCGGGCCGCCGTACCCTCTTCCCCGCGCTGCCGCCTCCTGGCCTCCTCTCCGTGACCTCGGCCTTCCTCGCGCCGAGCCCGTACCTGCCAGCCGCTGCTCCTCCTCGTGGCCCGGTCGCCCACCACCTCGGCGCCTGTCTCCTCGCTGGCCTCCCCTTCCGCGAGCTCCACCCCCTCTGCAACCGGGCACCACCGTGGACCCCACCCAGTGGGCCTGCTCCGACCCCGCCTCGTCTGCCGCTTCTTCCTCGTGGAAGGCGTACCAGACGCTTCAGCTGGCCTCGCGTCAAGCCTCGCCGCTAGGCGCCGTCGCCCTGAGGCTGCCCTCTCGCCGACCTGGCCGAGCCCTGCCATGGCATTGTCGCTGACGCTGCCTCCTCGCATCAGGCCCCGCGCGAGCCTGATGTCCCTGCCCTCGACCTCCTCTGTGCGCTCCCTCGCAGAGCCATCACCGGTGCCGCCCGTGGCCTCTGACCCCATGCGCCGCCGGCCGTCCCGTGCCAAGCTCGTCCTTGTGCCGCATCACACCGTCTTCACTCGCTGTTGACAGGTCCTGTAGCTCGCGTTATACCAAGGGCACATGATCTCGTTTCGGCGCTTTTCGCCAAGTTCTACTTGCTCTACCGGCGCTCACACTTGTGTTGGTCTCTTGTTATCTGGTGTTGTGGGACGCGTGATGTCAACTGAAGAATACCGGATCCCCACGACTAGGAGACCCGGAAGAATGCCTTCGACAATTTTTATGCATCCTTGTCAAGATCTTTCGAAGAGATGTACGCTCGCGGCATCACCGAACCCGGCACGCCAAGTTCTTCCTCTCGGATCCAAGGACGCCGAGACCCCGGTGTGACAAGTACTCCTTCCCGGACGCCAAGGTCGCCGACACAGAACGACAAGACCTCCTTCCCGCACCGATGCCCGATGACGTCGCACGCCAATTTCTTCATCCCGAACGCCAATACCGACCGTTACGCGGACCCGACAAGATCGTCGCGACAACAAGATCCACACCGACCAGGGCGAATCCGATGCGCCCCCGACGGCAAACCAAGTCCTTCTTCCCGGAACGCCAAGCTCTCCTTCCATTGTCCGAGACCGATACCGTCGAACCGCTCCCCGCTGAACCCTGAGACCCAGACCCAAACCCCCCCGGAACCCAAGATCTTCCAAACCCAGATGTGTGAACCTTTTTCCCGAGTCGTATTTTATAAATGCTATATAGAAAACTTGTTGCATATTAATTGTTCATGCTCGCATCTCATCATGTGGTTTGGGGGCATTATGCCGATTCACCTCATAATTAATATGGAGTCCATATGCGGGCTATTCTAGTCTTATTCCGGACTCCATTTAAATTGGTGTAGCGAACCGATGCCATGTTTCACCCTGTTAATACAACATTTAAATTGCGGGGTTCTAAACAACTTGAACCATATAATCATTTGTCGGGACCACGGTTCCGTTTAATATTGCCTAATTGCACCGCATATTGCCATGCCATGCATCATATCATAAGCATGCCGGATCTTCTGCCGTAGTATTAAATATTGCATCCGGTGTTTCTTCTAGTGTTTGCTTCTTCGCGGATTAGGACGATGAGTTGATGCGAGTATCGACAAGTTCTCCGGATATGATCCGTCGGTAGTGTTTCCCAGGCGAGCATCTCTTCCCCTTCTACCTATTTTGCATTTGTAGTCTTTATTTCCTCCTGTGAATCTATTGCTATCCGTGTCGCGATGCTTTAGTTTCCGTACACCAGTTATATCCCGTGCAGCCTCTATATTGCCTTGGACACCTCCTATTACCCGTGTTTGGTAGATAACTGGCCTTGCGAGTCGTAGTTGCTTGCTCAGGTGCGATCGCGTGTTGTCATGTACCACAGTTGTTGGAATGCTGGCAGATGTTAATGGTGGAGATGCTAAATGGTGGAGATGATCATGACTTTAATTACAACTATTAAAATGCTAGATATAACTAATGCAGAGGCATCGGTGGGCAATAGATGTTATTTGGTTCTTCCATGCTCACTTATGTCCCGTAGGACCCCGAGTACTTGATACCTGTTCCTTGATTTTTCGCACTATCCACATCCGGGAGGCCTTATGGACCCCCCTGAGCCAGAGCTTGATTCATTTCTATTTCTTGGGGCCACAAGTAGTTTGGGGCTTTATTACTATTCTGTACTTATGCCATGCTTTACTGCTTTATTTAAGATTGTGCGTGGAGCACCTATACTGTTTTGGATGCGGAGTGTTTTCGCGGTATCGACAAGCCCAGTCACACTTTCGGGTTCCCAGTCGTTTACAGCCATTGACGCAAACCCTGGGTCCGTTCCGGAGCCGGCCAACTTCGTTGCGGGTAGCTTAGTGGGGTGACCCCCTGAAATATTTCTGAATCCTGTGATCGCTTTGTCGTGAATGCCTCGTTGGGTTTTGAGTTGGTTTTTCCGAGGTTGATCGAGTGTGTGTTGCTATTTGTGCACCCCTGCAGGGTAAAACTTTCTGAAAGTCGTGTCTGTGGTTATGGACGACTTGGAGCACAGTATCTCAATCATAGACAAGCATAACTAAAGTAGTGCTATAAATTTGACTTAATATGTGACTAGTAATCAGCTCAAGTATAACGGAATGGATATTAAAAATGCCAACAGCTGGTGGATCTGGGTTCTGTTGTGACATGCTATACCTGCCTAGTAAGTATTGCAACTCCAATGGAATGTGATAAAAGTGCCAACAATTGCTGGGTTTTGGGATTCCTCAGGACAATTATATCTGACTAGTAAATGTTCCAAATATAATGGAATGGTGATTAAGACTGCCCACTACTTATGCTTCAGGATGACTCATGCTATCTATATCTGACTAGTAAGTGTTGCAACTATAACGGAATGAGTAAAACTGCCAACCGTGTGAGTTCCTTGGTCCGACTTCCTCGTTTGGTCTCGAGGGGGAAATGCCAGGATGGGTGTGTTCGGTGTTCCTATCAGGTAGGATCCGTATAGGTCTTTCTTACCCCTCTCTAATAGCTTCCAGTGATACCGAGTTTCTATAGGTTGTTTAGTGCATGCTTCGCTGCCGCTTCAGTCCACCATACCTATGTAGGCGAGAGCCGCCGAATTCTAGCCTCGCCGTGTACTGGCCTCAGTACTGACGCTCCTCTTTTTCCTTTGCCCTTTGTCGGCACCCCCTATTTGTTTAGCAGGTCTGCGATCGACGTTGTTAGCAGGGTTACCCTTCCGGCTTGGCCTGGGCAGGGTTATGGACGCCATTGGTTATTCTTCAGGGCTCTTAGCCCCATTTGCATCTTGTCCGTAGTCGGACGCTCTATCGTTTCAAGGTGATTTGGATCTTTGTATTGTATATCTGTATTCTTGAATCGTTGAGTCGCTGTTGTATATATATATCTGTTCTGTGGGTCCCATCGAGGACTGTTTTGTAATGGTATTACTTTGTTTTCCACCCGCACGAAAGTGCCTGGTGGGCGTCCTTGAATCGTTTCTATGCTACTTTGGCGGAAAGGGCTAAAACTTGCATAGGGCCGGTTTGAGGGTGTTACAAAATGTAACATCCCAAGTTTTAGAAATTGGGACTAGGAAAAAAATGTGTTCTTACATGTCATTTAAAGATCAAAAACCCTATCTATACCTAAGAGTCACTTTATTCCTAAAGGGAATTAAATAGACTTTATAAAACCCATCCTTGATATAACATCAAACTCTGCTAAATACTAGCATAAATAATGTACTTGAATTTAGAAAAAATTGAAAACAAGTTTCACTCCATTTGGAGTTCAAATGAAGAAGCTATGATAAAAAGAAAGAAACAAAAATCGAAAAAAAGAAAAGAATTAAAAAATAAACTAACCTAAACCCTGGCCTAACCACCCTGGCCCGACCCTCCTAGCCTACCCCGCTACCCGCCGCTCGCCTCACCCCTGCAGCGTAAATCATAAGGTAGCTGGCCAGCCCATTGCAAGTCTTGCAATGAGCGTAGCAGCCAGCGCCCGGCCACCACTAATAGGTGGGGACCACTGATGTCTACGCACTTCTATTCTTGTAGACAGTTGTTGGGCCTCCAAGTGCAGAGGTTTGTAGAACAACAGCAAGTTTTCCCTTAAGTGGATCACCCAAGATTTATCGAACTCAGGGAGGAAGTGGTCAAAGGTATTCCCTCTCAAGCAACCCTGCAATCAGGATACAAGAAGTCTCTTGTGTCCTCAACACACCCAATACACTTGTCAGGTGGATAGGTGCACTAGTTCGGCGAAGAGATAGTGAAATACAAGTGGTATGGATAATTATAAGTGGTAACGGTGATAGAAAAGAACTTGATGGCGTGGAAAAGACTAAAGTAAAACTGAAATAAAGATGGAAGCAAGCAAACATGTAACAGATCTAGTTGCAAACGGTGTTTCAATGCTTAGAAACAAGGCCTAGGGATCATACTTTCACTAGTGAACACTCTCATATAAATATCTTATCTTCATGATGCTACTCTTAACTACTCTCTGGTTGGACACTCTAATCAACGGTAGGGCTATAACAACACACCTCAAAGTAAGCCTTTCCCATCTAGAAAACCCCACACTGTCACCTTGAGCACTAGATTAGTCCAACAAACACCACAATTTCATAAACAAATCCAACTCCAAATATAACTCATAACAAGTATTTGTAATCTCTAGCCTAAGTGCCACCATGGTGTGCACGATGTCACTTTCACACACATGGGGAGAGCAGAGATCTAATAAAGTACTTGAGTAGCAAGGTAGATCTACTAGATTACAAAGCTCATGATATCAATAAGATCATGCATAGAGAGAGAGATGAACACATAGCTACCGGTAGAACCCTTATCCTTGAGAGAGAACTACTCCCTCCTCATCATGGGAATCAGCAATGGTGATGGAGATGGCGGTGGAGATCGATGGAGATGGCTCCGGGGGCACTTCCCCATCCCGACAGGGTGCCGGAATAGAGACTTTCTGTCCCCCGAATCTCCCCTTCGGTGGCGGCGGCGCTGCGGAACTTTTCGTAGATTTCTGATTGACTCTCTAGGGTTTATGCATCGGGAGGCTTCTTATAGGCGAAGAGGCAAGGTCGGTGGAGTGCCAGGGTCCCACACCACCTGGTGGCGCGGCTAGGGCTAGCCCGCGCCACCATATGGTGTGGCCAGGCCCTGGCCCTCCTCCGTCTCCGCTTCTGGCTCCGTGAGTCTTCTAGTAAAATAAGAACTTTGGCTTTTGTCCCATCCAATTCTGAGAATATTGATTTTCTGACTTTCCTGGAACCAAAAACAGCAGAAAACAGGCAACTGGCACTGTGGCTCTTGTTAATAGGTTCGTCCAAGAAATCATATGAAAAGTGCTCCAAAGTTGGAACAAAAGATAAGAAAGTAGATAAAACCAAGCATGGAACATCAAAAATTATAGATACATTTGCAATGTATCAACATCCCCAAGCTTAACTCCTGCTCGTCCTCGAGTAGGTAAGTGATAAAAAGAAAGAATAATTTTTGAGGTGACATGCACCATCATAAACTTGATCAAAGTATTTGTAAAACATTGATAGCTGGGATCATAGTACTTCAATCATAACATGAAAGACAAAGTTCTAGCAATAAGGCAAAGAAACTATGATGCAACATGAAAAGGCACAAACAAAAGATTCATGAATAACAATGCTTTGCAAGACGTTTGTTTGTTTCATATAAAGAAAACATAGCATAATAGCATTCAGCTTGTCCCTCAATAGAGTAGCAAATATAAATGCATAGGACACCTTCAAAGTTCATAAGAGTGACTAGATACAAATAGTTTAAAACAAGTAATATCAAGTTATGCATTAATCAACTAGTCTTGGTACAATGAACATAGAACTAAGAATGGCCACTATGCTCTCAAAGTAGGTGCATAAAGGTAGAAGGTGGAGACTCAATATAATGGTGGAAGAAAGGCCTTTTTATAAAAGGAAGTAGGGATTCAAGTCTCATAAAGAGCTTCCAAAAATTATGGTACTTGTAGCTTTCAACTCTCATTGCCCCTATCATAAGCATCTTGAAGTGATTAAGGTTAAAGTGAACAAACTATGGTGTACATGCTTGACGAAGTATAAGTTAGAAATCTCATGTCCCATGTATACGAGGGCCGCTCCTCATGCTACTCAAGTTTAGTCACCGGTAAGTTCTTGTCATTGTAAGTACATCTGTATCATAGAGAACCGCCAATGGGGTACCCCTTGCCCGATGATACGGAAGAATCCCCATATCAAAATGACAAGGCAAGCAGACAACGAGCATCTCAGCAATCTTCTTATTTACCATGGGAATATGGTGCTTTTTTCTCTCTTTCCTCTTTTCATAATATCTCTTTTTTTCTTTTTCTTTTTTTCTCAATATAGGACTCTTTTTTTATAAGAAGAATGCTTCATAGACAGCTCATTATGGTTACGCTGCAGGTTTCCACGATGTCAGCATGGATTAGACCAGCGGCCCAGGCATTTCTCTAACACATATACATAACTCCATGGACTTACAAGTTCCCCTTTCATTTCACACCGACGACATCCATATACAAAAGAGCATGATATCAACTAGGTACAAGTACCAAGTGCAATGTTGAAAGCGTTCCCCATGAAAGCATGGTTCTGCTAATCCCCAACAAATAAGTGCAAGCATATACAACATAGACAACACAATGGTTAAAGTTTATTAAGGGCAAGAAAAGTAAAGTGTGCCATCAAGTTCGTGAGAGCTTTAATCACTAGTTTTCTCATAACAAGTTTAATTTGGAAGGTAAACAAAAGCATGAATATACTTGGAATAGCATAAGCTAGTAGGTAGGTATGGTGGACTCTTTGGAATAACTTGGTTTAGGGAGTTGGATGCATGAGTGGAACTCATACTTTGTCGTGGAGGCTAGCAAAAGACTGGGAGCGACAAACTAAGAGAGCAATAATGGCCATAATCATGCAGAGCGACAAAACATCATTGATCAAAGCATAAAGTGATACTAGAAGTTGAAACTAAAGGATCATCAAGGCTATGGTGACTTGAGATAGTCATAACATGGTGTGAGCATGCGCCAAGTCAACCCAAATAAAGCATCAAAGGAGAATACCACTATACTATGCTTTAATATGATAAAACAACACATGATTCATCCAAGGCACATTAAGCAATCTCAATTGTTTATAACAAGTCATGCTACAGAAAATAATACTAAGCATAAAGCTAAAACAATATCAAGCATGGCATGACAAAGCATAGACCACAGTCAAAAACAAGCTCTTTTTACCACATAAGCATGAACTTTCCTACTCTTTTCCAAACCAAACCAAACTATTTGAAACAACTCACAAAGATGATAATAAATAAAGATCAGTGAGCTTGTCTCACAATTCCACAAAGAAGAACTAAAAAGTTCTAAGCTAAAAGCACGAGAAAACTAAGGCTAAACATGGTGCTAGCAAAAGAGAACACTCACAGAACAATAAGAATGAAAACTAGAGTGTTCTAGGCAATGAAAACGGAGCGTGTCTCTCTCCAAAAGAAGTGTGTTGGGATCCAACCAACTTATTCAAGAAAACTAAGCAAACCAAGCAAACTAAAACTAAAAACAAAAACAAAGACGCTCCAAGAACAACACAATTGTGCATGAAACAATAAAAATGATGTGTTTGGAAGAAACCTGAGATTTTTATTGATGAAGAAGGGGATGCCTTGGGCATCCCCAAGCTTTGATGCTTGTACTTATTGGATATTTCTTGGGGTGACACGTGGCATCCCCAAGCTTGAGCTTTAGTCCATCCTTCATCTCATTACTCATTCCTTCTATACACCTGAAATTTTTCCTTCATACAAAACTTCGCACAATCTTTATTAGCAACATTAGTGCACTCAAGATAAATAAGTCTTAAGGTTCAGTTCTAACACCAATAAACTTCCATTAAAACACTAGCTACTGTAGAACTTCCCTCAAAAAGCTCAATTCCCCAAAAGAACTCAAAAAGGAACCAACAAGAAGCCAATGCAGAAAATGGCAGAAATCTGTCAAAACAGACCAGCAAGTAAAGACGAATTTTTTCGAAGACCTTCTGTTGCTCAAATCAAAAAGTGTTGCACTAACTAAAGTTAGATAACAATCTGGGGCAGAAGAAGAAACAATTACAGCTCAATCCGACATATAGAGCTCTCTCACGAATTTTTACGGTGAAGCACAAAAATCTGTTTCGGGACAGCAACTTTCCCAATCATTACTTCTCTCTCATTAGAGGTTACTCTTGGCACAAAAAGCAAATAAAAAGGATAAGGAGAGGTTATTAATGAAGTAATAAATTCCAAGACTCATCTAAAACTTTTGGGTTATCTCCCAATAAGTACTTTTCTTTAATGCCTTTAAGTTAGGCATGGTAGTTTGAAAAGATGCTCACATAAGAAATAGGAATTAAAGTAAAAGAGAGCATCAAGAAGCAAATTCAAAACACATTTAAGTCTAACCCACTTCCTATGCATAGGAATCTTGTAAAGAAACAAGTCATGAAAGCACAAAGCAACAAGCATAGGAAAGGAAAACAAGTGCAACTTCAAGACTTTCAACATAAAGAAGGGAAACTTAATATTATTGAGATGAATAAAACCATGTTTACCTCTCTCATAATAACTTTCAGTAGCATCATGAATAAAATTAACAATATAACTATCATATGAAACATTCTTATCATGAGCCACATGCATAAAACAATTATTACTCTCCCTATATGAATAGTCATTCTTATTGATCATAGTGGGAGCAAATTCAACAAAATATCTATCATTATTATTCTCATCACCATAATCATCAAATATAGGAGGCATATTGTAATCATAATTAATTTCCTCCTCAATAGTAGGTGGACTGAAAATATCATATTCATCATTGTAATCATCATATATTGGAGGTTTTCTATCATCATAAGGAATAGAATAGCTATCCTCCAAATCTGGGGAACTAAAAAGATCATTTTCATAAAAACTAGCTTCCCCAAGCTTAGACTTTTCCATAGCATTAGCAATAATGGTGTCCAAAGAATTCATACTAACAACATTGCTATTAGCATGCAAATAAAGTTCCATAGGTTTTATTTTTCTCTTCAAACACTTCATGTCCTAACTCAAGATAAATACTATAAATCTCTCTACTTTTGTTGTTGTTTTCCATTAAGCCTAACTAGTGAAAACAAGAAACAAAAAGACAAAATTGCAGAATCTAAAGGAAATAACTTCAAGCACTCACACCGGAAAATAGGCGTTTGCCGTGGGAGGTTCTTCTTCTTTAATCCTCCGGTGTGAATACCTTTTACCTTACCTCCCCGGCAACGGCGCCAGAAAATAGCTTGATGTCTACGCACTTCTATTCTTGTAGACAGTTGTTGGGCCTCCAAGTGCAAAGCTTTGTAGAACAGCAGCAAGTTTTCCCTTAAGTGGATCACCCAAGGTTTATCGAACTCAGGGAGGAAGTGGTCAAAGGTATTCCCTCTCAAGCAACCCTGCAATCAAGATACAAGAAGTCTCTTGTGTCCCCAACACACCCAATACACTTGTCAGGTGTATAGGTGCACTAGTTCGGTGAAGAGATAGTGAAATACAAGTGGTATGGATAATTATAAGTGGTAACGGTGATAGAAAATAACTTGATGGCGTGGAAAGACTAAAGTAAAACTGAAATAAAGATGGAAGCAAGCAAACATGTAACAGATCTAGTTGCAAACGGTGTTTCAATGCTTAGAAACAAGGCCTAGGGATCATACTTTCACTAGTGAACACTCTCATATAAATATCTTCTCTTCATGATGCTACTCTTAACTACTCTCTGGTTGGATACTCTAATCAACGGTAGGGCTATAACAACACACCTCAAAGTAAGCCTTTCCCATCTAGAAAACCCCACACTGTCACCTTGAGCACTAGATTAGTCCAACAAACACCACAATTTCATAAAGAAATCCAACTCCAAATATAACTCATAACAAGTATTTGTAATCTCTAGCCTAAGTGCCACCATGGTGTGCACGCTGTCACTTTCACACACATGGGGAGAGCAGAGATCTAATAAAGCACTTGAGTAGCAAGGTAGATCTACTAGATTACAAAGCTCATGATCTCAATAAGAACATGCATAGAGAGAGAGAAGAACACATAGCTACCGGTAGAACCCTTAGCCTCGAGAGAGAACTACTCCCTCCTCATCATGGGAATCAGCAATGGTGATGGAGATGGCGGTGGAGATCGATGGAGATGGCTTCGGGGGCACTTCCCCATCCCGGCAGGGTGCCGGAACAGAGACTTTCTGTCCCCCTAATCTCCCCTTCGGTGGTGGTAGCTGTGTGGAACTTTTCGTGGATTTCTGATTGACTCTCTAGGGTTTATGCATCGGGAGGCTTCTTATAGGCGAAGAGGCAAGGTCGATGGAGTGCCAGGGGGCCCACACCACCTGGTGGCACGGCCAGGGCTAGCCCGCGCCACCATATGGTGTGGCCAGGCCCTGGCCCTCCTCCGTCTCTGCTTCTGGCTCCGTGAGTCTTCTGGTAAAATAGGAACTTTGGCTTTTGTCCCGTCCAATTCCAAGAATATTGATTTTCTGACTTTCCTGGAACCAAAAATAGCAGAAAACAAGCAACTGGCACTATGGCTCTTGTTAATAGGTTAGTCCAAGAAATCATATGAAAAGTACTTCAAAGTTGGAACAAAACATAATAAAGTAGATAAAACCAAGCATGAAACATCAAAAATGATAGATACATTTGCAATGTATCAACCACTTGTCATACCAGCCGGAGTCCACCTCCGCCATGAACTGCACTGGCTGCCGCCTTTTCGACTCTGATTCAGCACAAATCTTTGCCCCTCTCATAAGACGTGCCCCCTATATATATTCCCTTACCCCGCCACCTCTCACCCCCCTCAAAAACCCTCGGAGTCCCCCCGATTCCGAGCTCACTTCTGCCGCCACCGCAAGCTTCGGGAACCGACGCCGCCGACCGGTTCTGAGCCCCCTCTCGCCTATTTCTTTGCAAAATCGTGCTCTTCGTGGACCACCACCTCACCCCGCCCACTTTTCCTCTTCGTTTACGCAGCCAACCACGGCAGATTGCTCGTTAGAGTTCGACACCGCCGCAGAGGAGCAGTCGCCATTTGCCGGAGCTCAAGGAGACGGCGACACCAAGGTGACGAGGAGAACCGCCACGAGGAGACGCACCTTGTAGCCTACAACGCTGATGCTGATGACCCCTGGGACACCGCCGCCGACCAATGCCAGCACCGTCGCCGCTCGTCGACGTCGTCGCCGCTGTTAAGCCGCTCGCGCCCACCCTCGTCCGTCCGATCTAAATCTAACGGCCCAGATTAGATCACTTAACCCAAATTGGTACGCACCAATCAGATCGTGCCGCGTGGCACGCCTAGACAGCACGCTGACCCACAATCCAGTCAGCGCTGACGCAGTAAATAAAATTTGTTTAATAATTAAATCTTGCAGAAAATAGATCTAACTTCTAAAATTTGTATAAAATTCATACCTTATCCAAAAATTATGAATAATATATCAAATTTAAGCTATTTCAATGTAGATTAACATTATCTGATTAGATCTAGGTTTTGCAAAATATTTGAGCCGTGAATATTTAATTAGTTTTAATAGATTTTTGGAGTATTAAATTCATAATAAAAGATCTGTAGATCCCAAAATAGCAAATAATATATCAATGAATTCGTAAAATTGTGTAGAACATTATTGTAAGGTTGTTCTAAGTTTTACGGTATATAATTACTATAATAGTTTAAATTTTTAATTGCCTTTTTAGATTAAATAAATCATAGCAAATTATTTACAGATCCGAAAAATATAAATAATATGTCTTTGTAAAGACAATCTTGTGTAGTTTCTGATATGGTTTTAGTTTAATTTTTGAACAATGCAAACTATTTAAGTGATTTAAACTCTATTAAGTAGTAATTAAATCATAGAAAAAGTTTTACAACTCTATTTAGGGGTGAATCCATTTGCTACTAGTTCGTATCAATATCCTCTATTCATTGCACTACAGATATAAATTTAAATCTACTTCTAGCCGAGAAGATACAACAGAACTATTAAATCCACTTTATTAGCAATCAATAATTAGTTACAAATACCCTATTGCATTAAATGCTCTCATGCATGCATCAAGTAATCTAATACTATTTAGATAACCAAATACAACCATCATGTTCTATTAAATTTTCATGAATGCATTTGCTCATCATTGTTTTGTTGTATTGTGCATGAGTGCATTGTTTTGAATGGTGTGTTTTGTGCTATGCTTCAAACGATAGATTGCAAGGAGTGCAATGCTCGTATTTGTGATGAGAGCAACTCTATCTTTTGTGAGGATCGTTTGAACGACGACATCTACAACAAAGGCAAGTAGAACTATCATAAATTTCCTACTATTTTCCTATGCATGTAGTATGATTTTCAGTAATGATGCATGTGTAGGTGTTTTACTACTATGCTATGCTATGACACCTAGACATGATTGCCATATTTCTATGACTTGAATTCCTTTGAGCCATCGTATTGTAGTTGTGGGTATGCCATATTTCAATGCGGAAAGGCACCCAGGATACTAAGATTGGATAGGTTTCTTGTGTAGTAGCTTCTAGTAAAGCCTCATGCACTACTAGGAAACAGCCTATAGATAGACAATGGCGCATATGTGAAACTATGCGCCATAGATAAATATCAGTGGCGCACTAGAAAATATGCGTCACAGAAACCTGGAAGTTCTGTGGCGCATTCTCTACAATATGCGCCATAGAAGATTGGTGGGACCCGCTAGACGGGGTGGGTTGATTCAAGTTCTGTGACGCATAGCGAGATATGCGCCATAGAAGTTGCCTCTTCTGTGGCGCATATTTTATTATGCGCCACAGAACATGGAGGGGGGGCCCACCATGGAATCTAATTCACCCAAGATCTGTGGCGCATTTTCTGATATGCGCCACAGATGTGTTTCACTTTTGTGGCGCATATCCCCACATGCGCCACAGAACATGGAGGAGGGCCCCACACAGGAAATCTAATTCACCCATTTCCTCCATATGCGCCACGGATGAGGGCGTCCAGATCCATGTTAAAAATGTGACAAAAGCTAGATCTTATCTATCCACCAGCACCCATTTCACATCTCTTCCTTTCTACCTCCTCCCAACTCGTCTTCCTCTTCCCTCACACCCCATTTTGCCCATAGTTTCTCCATTTTCTTGTAACTAAACCTACTTTAATCCATAGATTGGTAAGTGGAAGCTTCCCTCCAACTTCTAGATCTAAAAGTTCCTTACTTTTCTCTCTCACATCTCTATTTGTTTACTAATTTCCTCTCCACCAA
The DNA here is from genome assembly GCA_023614405.1 of Avena insularis. Classification (NCBI taxonomy): domain Eukaryota; kingdom Viridiplantae; phylum Streptophyta; class Magnoliopsida; order Poales; family Poaceae; genus Avena; species Avena insularis. The sequence continues at coordinate 187,012 of JAJUPC010000352.1, read as the reverse complement.
CTTGTAGATTTATTTTTCCACACTCTCTCATCGCGCGGTCTCGTCTCGCTATTATTGTGTCTACTAGGTGAGTATTTGTCCATGAACATGTAGGTGAAGCTTGTCGCGCGGGCGGTGTGTGTGTGCGATCCATGGCGAGAAGATGCTTGTGTGGTGCATGAATATTTGCAATGGGAGGAAGTTTTTTGTTGCTTGCTTGTTGTTGTCCCGGCCTGTGTAGTTGCATGGATGTTTGCCGAAATGTTGATTCATTTCCATTTCAGCAAATTTTTGCACTACCCATATGTCCTAATTTTAGGAAAGGTCATGCCGATTTTTTTTCGGCTAGCATTCATGCATGTCTGTGTTCATATGGTGTGGTTCTCACCTATACTCTTTGTTTTGACCGCTCAGGCAACCATGGTCCTCACGATGAGCGGAGGTCGAATTGCTATGTACAAGAAAGGCGCGAAGGAGGACATGATTCTGAACAACAAGACCATGATAAGATGTCCATGTCGAACATGCAAACTGCAGCGCTGGATCGACCCTGAATCTGGAAAATTGGAGGGTCACCTGCTCAGGCGCGGTTTCATGCGCGACCTCAATGAGGCGCCGGCAGGACATGGTGGTGGTCACGAAGACGTGGGCGGGCGAGAAGACGAAGAGTCTACCGGGCATGATCATCATGACGAAGGTGATGCCAGCGGGCATGATCATCATGTCGAAGGAGATGCCGGCGGGCATGATCAACATGGAGAAGGAGATGGCGACGGGCATGATCATCATGAAGAAGGAGAAGACGCGAACACACAGACACTGCTAACTTCGGTCTTGCAGGACCCTCATTTTCAAGAACTGCTCCTCAAGGAGACAAGCAACAACAAAGCTGCAGCCAGAGAGAAAGCCAAGCTGGCCCAAATGGAGGTAGACGAGATGACTCCATTGTATCCTGGGTGTCGCCCTAAGGATACACGTTTGAGTGTAACGCTCAAGGCTCTGGAGATGAAGGCCGAACACAAATGGACCGATGTGAGCTTCAATGCGAACATGGAATACTGGCACAACCGACTTCCTAAGGGGAACATGTTGCCAACAAGTATCAAGGAGGCCAAGAAAATCGTGTGCCCTCTCGACCTACCACACATTAAATACCACGCATGCATCAATGATTGCGCACTTTATCGGAACGAGTACGCAGATAGAACCACATGTCCCGTGTGTGGCCAAGGACGGTACAAGAGAGGGAACAAGAAAGATCCTCGAAAAGTGGTATGGTACTTTCCTATCACCCCCCATCTGCAGTGATATTTCATAGAAAGAGGGAACAAGGAAGCAAAGCTCATGCAATGGCACGCGGAAAGAGAGAAACCTAAAGATGATCCAGAGAAGGGAAAGATCCTGACACACCCTTCAGACACTAGCCAGTGGAATACATTAGACATCGAGTTCGAAGAGTTCGGGGGCGATGCAAGGAACGTCAGGCTGGGTATGAACACCAATGGACTCAATCCTTTTGGAAACCAGAGTAGAACGCATAGCACCTGGCCCATTTTTGTATGGCCGTACAACCTCCCCCCGTGGCTATGCACGAAGCAAAGGTATGTACACATGAGCATTCTTATTCAGGGGCCAAAACAACCAGGTATCGATATGCATATGTATCTCGGGCTATTGAGAGAGGAGTTAGCCAGCTTGTGGGAGACGCCGGCCCATACGTGGGACGCCTACACTAAAGAATATTTCCATCTGAGAGCCGCGTTGCTCACGACCGTGCAGGACTATCCTGGTTATGCATATGTATCGGCCCAGGTGAACCACGGACACAATGCATGCGCCAAGTGCATGGACGAGACACCACATCTCCAGCTACCAAGGGATACCGGGTCTTTGAAAACCGTGTTCCAAGGTACTCGAAAGTGGCTCCGCATGGATCACCCATGGAGAAAACGTGGTGACCTGTTCAATGGTAAGGACGAGCTCGAAAGATCCCCGTGTCCGAGGAGCAGCGAAGAAATCGAGGAGCTTTTGAATAATTGGGTAGATTGCCCTGCGCCTGGGAAAAACGACCGAGGACAAAGCCGCTGCTGGGTGTATGGAAAGCAAGGTCTGTTTTCTAGGACCTGTCGTATTGGAAGGTCCTTCACACTCCCCATAGCCTCGATGTATGCACATCACGAAGAACATTACCGAGAGTCTTCTTGGCACTCTACTGAACATGCCGGGGAGGACCAAGGATGGGCCAAAAGCAAGAAAGGACCTTAAATTGCTTGGCATCAAGAAAGATCTTCAGTACGCTGATAGTGATGATGATGATGATGATCAGACGGAAGGGACTCAAGGTCGCCGCAAAAGAGTTAAGAAGAATGAGGTGGTGCTTCGTGCTGCCTGCTTCACTCTGAGTCTGGAGGAGTTCGAGCAGTTTTTCAGGTGCCTCTTAGGAGTGAAAGTTCCTCACGGTTACTTGGGGAAGATAAGCAGATATCTGGACGTCGCGAAGAAGAGGTTCAGCGGTATGAAGTCTCATGACTGTCACGTGCTGATGACGCAGATACTCCCCATTGCGATCCGTGGGATAATGGACGAGCATGTCCGTGAGACGTTGTTTGGCCTCTGTAACTTTTTCGATGTCATATCTAGGAAGTCGATCGGTGTGAAGCAGCTCGAGAGGCTACAAGAAGAGATCGTGATGATACTATGCGAGCTTGAGATTTACTTCTCGCCCGCATTCTTCAACATCATGGTGCATCTGCTTGTACATGTCGTGGACGACATCATCCAGCTCGGGCCGACATTCCTGCACAACATGATGCCGTTTGAAAGGCTAAACGGTGTCATCAAAGGATTCGTTCGCAACAGATCTCGTCTAGATGGAAGCATAGCCAAGGGCTTTCTGATCTATGAGTGCATCTCCTTCTGCCAGAATTATCTAACCACCGAGAACAAGGATGTTGGAATACCCACAAAGAAGCACCTCGGCAGGCTTGGTGGATATGGTCACCGCGAGGGCTGCCGCTCACTGCATGTCGGCATTGATGGTCGACACACTGATTTTGAAAGGTCACACCGAGTCGCGCTACAACACATTGAAGTGGTTGGCCCTTGGGTCGAAGAGCACAGAAGCTTAATCGAGCAGGAGTACGTCGACCAGGGTCGGCCGAGGAAGAAGGGAGACGTAACCAGAGAGCACAACTCCAGCTTCACGGGTTGGTTCAAGAAAAGGCAACTAGACAATCCCCCACAGACGCCTTCTACGGAAGATCAAAAACTCATATTCTCCTTGTCGCAGGGCCCAGGGCACAACCTAAGGACCTATCAGTCATACGACATAAACGGTTATAGATTCTACACTGAGGAAAAGCACAGGAATAACGAATATCAAAACTCAGGAGTAACTATGTTATCCTTTGTTGATGACGAGACTACTGTGATGGAAAGATTCTACAGAAGGATCGAGGAGATATGGGAGCTCGACTACTGTGGAGAGATCGTACCGATGTTCCGTGTTAGATGGGCCAAGAACGTGGAAAAAGAAGGCCGGTATTTCACCACAATGGTTATACCAGATGCCAAATCAATGAAGAAAGCCTCCGCAAAAAATGAGCCTTGGGTACTCGCTAGCCAAGTTGATCAATGCTTTTTTATTACCGACCCGTCAAAGCCTAACCGTGTTGTAGTTAGGAGGGGCAAGAGGAGCATCATCAGAATGGAAGGAGCCACCAACGAGCAAAACTTCGACAAAAAAGGCGACCTGAAGATCGAAGAGGAATTCGACAAGTACTTCGACATGCCTACTACTACTAAAGTAAGAAGGAGGATCACACTGCCTACTAAAGGTTGTCCATTCACTGGAAGAAATCTCAAAGTGCACGGGCTAAAGTATTCAACTGCGACGAAAAAGGGCAAGAAGATTGTGAGGAGACGCTAGCTCAACACATCACATGATTGTATATGTTTGGGGAGAGAGATTTTTGAATAAATATGAATGTTTGTATATGTTCTTGCTTTATTTTAAACATATATATAATTAAAAACCCACCACATGATTGTATATGTTTGGGGAGAGAGTTTTTTGAATAAATATGAATGTTTGTATATGTTCTTGCTTTATTTTAAACATATCTATAATTAAAAATATTTTTTTTTTAAAGAAAAAAGTGTGAGACAGCCAGGGATTTGAACCTGGTTTCCCCAGGTTTACAATGGCACAAGCAAGCAAAGACCACTAACGCAAGTGTGTGATCTTGTCATACTACCACGCGCGCCGTGTTTTGTACTAAGTCCACAGGTTCTGTGGCGCATTTCGGCAGTATGCACCACAGAAGTTTCAACTTCTGTGGCGCATATTGCCGAAATGCGCCACAGAACCTGTGGACTTAGCCAAATAAACGGTTCGGCCTTTTCCTTGCTAATCCCCTTCTCCATTCGATTCTTCATAGTTCCTAGCCTTGCTCACCATGCGCAAACCCTAGCTAGCCTAGCCGCCCTTGCTGCTAGAGCTGCCACCGCCACGCTAAAGCCCGTGGAGGAGGAGGCCCACCACCGCCACCACCGTGCTGAAGCCCGTGGAGGAGGAGGCTACCACCGCCGCACCACCACCGCGCTAGAGCCTGTGGAGGAGGAGGCCCGCCACCATCGCGCTAGAGCCCATGGAGGAGGAGGCCCGCCGCCGCCCAGCCCGTAGCAGGAGCACCACCTCCACCCTCATCGTCGACGATCACCACAGCAGCAGTAGGTACCCTCGACACTAGAATTCTGTCTGCTCTGTATGTCTGCTCTGCTCTGTCTTCTCTGCTTTGTCTGCTCTATGAAATCGACACTAGAATTCAGTGTATATTCATATAGTACTTGTACTCTGCAAGTTCTTTCACCATCTTGTACTGCCTGACAGTATTGTTGTTAGGGATCGCTCTCAAAAGTTGCTAGACAGCAAGAACATATACCATAAAAAGTTGGACTTGCTTCTGAATCTTCCATATCACCATCTTGGAACTAAACCAGGATTTTTGAACTCATAATTTCTTAAGAAAAAGAACATTCAGTAGGGCTAGTTGCTTTGGATGGCCTCTAATTTTACCTATTAATTTCTGTGCATTTATAGTCCATGTTTAGTTACATGTTCTGGCTTAGGGTATAGTGAGTCAGCAAGTGCCAGAGTACTCAATGTCAGCATCTTGAAACCAAGCCAGGATTTTTGATCTCATCATTTCTTAACAGAAAAATCATTCAGTAGGTCTGCTTGCTTCAGGAAATGCACTATACAGTTACCTGTTAATTTCCATGCATTTACAATCCATGTTTACTTACATGTTATTCTATCCTAGGGTATAGTTAGTCAACCAGTGGCAGAGTATTGGAAAAACGGCTAAACTAAAGGTGTAAACCAAGCATATCATGCCATCATTTCAATTCCACTTGCTTGATGAGCCTTAATTACTGGAGCTACATAAAACATTGGTCCAACTATATCGAGCTACATGCTTAATTACTGGAGCTACATGCTCCAACTATACTTACTGGAGCTACATGCTTTGTTTTCTTTTAAAATAAAACATTGGTTTTTATATGCTTATAGGCTCTAGTAGCTTTTATGATTAAGATACAACTAAACACGCACTATTGTTAGCTGGTTGGATGAATCCTTTCTAAGATGCATATATTCCACATACATATCCCATAGATCAGGTGTATGTGAAATACTGCAGTACAAAGATATAATGAATGTATGCGGCAACCATTTGTTAGCATCACACAAGTGTGCTAGATCAACAGCTTAACCAAGTGCAAGCAAATAAGTGATTTATTATTGTTTACTGCTAGTGGTTTCTAATTTACTTTTGGTTTACTGCTAGTGACCACCAGATCATGTGCATACATGATCTGATCCTATAGTAGGGTTTGTGTGGTTAATTGGCTTGATACTGGATAGATCTGGTTGTTGTACAACAACATCACTATTGTTATATACACTCCTCTTGTCCACTTTCTACTAGATATTCTTGCTGTGCTAGCTTCTGTTCTAAGGCTGGTGCTAGAAGATTCTTGTGAACTTTGACAGATCTAGTTGTTGTACAATAACATCACTATTGAACTTTGACTGCAGTCTTGTAACCATCTCTTGGTGTTCTGATGGATTCTAGAAAGTGAGGAGCATATGGCTGCTATAAAATAGGCTGCTAATTATGGATATTGTTATTCAGTTTATGATATATCATTGTTGTTGGATAAAATATATCATTGGTACCATGTATGTTGTTACTGCTACTGTTTGATTCAATATCTGGTACTATATGGTGTTGTCTGATTCAACGCGGATGTGGATGGGGGCTGTGGATGGGGCTATTTTCTTGTGTGTGAATGTTGCAGGGATTTCATTTGAGTTGCCCATTTCTCCCGAAGTGTCGATTCACTTCCGTTTCGGTTGAGAAATGGGCACTCCTAGGTCAAAAAATTAGCAAAGGTCATGCCGAATTTTTCGGCCGAGATTTGTGCTAACTTTTTTCCTCTTTTTAATAGAGTAGTGCAAACATGTTGGGCAACAACGAGGCCGGCCCTTCTAAGCACATGATCATCGTCGAAGAACAAGCTAGACAGGCCAACCGGTCATTCTGGCGGGGGTCCCAATAGGAGGAGGAGGAGGCGATGAGGATGACACCACCATTGGAGGAGGAGGCGACCATCGCCAGAGCTGCTGGGGCCAATGAGGGTGGAGATCCTGATTATGAGGGGGACAAAGACGACTACGATGGAACTAGTGAAGGCGGCGGCAAAGAGGATGACACCACCGATGGCGGCGCCCGCACCAATGGCGGCGAGCGCACGGATGGCGGTAGCGGCAACCCGACCGCTTCTCAGAAGAAGAAGAATAAGGAACAGAAGGAGCGGAAGGTGCCAGCGCTCGCCACCGTCTGCGATGAGTTCACTGAGGTCACAGAAAGTGGCCTAGCCATTGCGCCAAAGGCGATTGCTAAAGGGTACGGCCTGCAACTTGGGTGCATCGTCCGGGAAAGCATGTCGATCAACACGAAGTACATCAGACATGCTGACAATGCAGCTTTGGTCGATAACCTCCTTAAGAAGCTTCACCAGCGATACAGATTCCCAGAGCGGTTTCGAAACCTCGAGAGAAAGAACCCGGTGAACAAACTAGCCCTCGCGAAGATGAGCAATGCCTTGAGCAGCTATAAAACCATGGTGAAGACTAGCATTGACAAAGGTGAAAGGTTGGAGGTTATTAGTAAGAAAAATCCAATGCTCTACAAAGAGGAGTTTAAGATATTCAAGGCCGATATAGCTACCGCTGACGCTATAAAATGGACTAAATGGGGAAGGAGTATGCGGGAACAGAACATAGGTAACCACCACCTTGGAAGCGGCGGTTACAGGGGGAAACAAGCCATTTGGGACAAGGAGGACGCCGAGCTTGAACGCCTTGGTAAAGACAACCCTTGGCTTAAAATCACGGACTTGCAGCTTAGGAAATTTGTTCGGGCCTGCTACTACCTGGACAAGGAAACAGGGGAGTTCATCACCGACGATTCAGAGGTGAAGGACTTCGAGAAGAAGCTGGTAAGGAATTTATCGCTGATATCAAGTCTATTGCGTTATAATTAAAATAATGAAGCCAAGAATCTAAATGGGTTCACCTTTCCTTGTCTCTGCAGGAGGATGAACTGAACGCTACTGCCACAGAGTCGTCCCAGGATTCGACAGAGCCGTGCGACACGGTTTTCAATAGGGCGACCAATGCTTACAAGAAGAGGGACAAGGGGTTGCCTCCGTCCTCAGCTGTCCGTGTGTCCGGCTTCGGTACGAGCATGAAGTTCAAGGAGTACTACATAGAGGACGCCAAGAAAAGAAGGGAGAGGAAGAACCAGGATAAAGCCGTTGTTGAAGAGCTGAAGATGAAGGTGCAGACACTGGAGGAGAAGGCGGTGGACGAGAAAATGGTGGACAAGTTAGTGGAAGAGAAGCTCTGCTCGATGATCCCCCCTGAGTTTTTTGAGGGGCTTACTGCTTGGAATGCGGGAGGTCGACAGAGGCCGATACATCTGCCCAGCTTAAGCGGCAGCAACTTGGGCATCAATGTTACCGTGTCGCCGGACCTGGTGACCCCGCCGGCCATCAACATCGGGATGCAGCCGCTCATTTTGGTCACACCGACGCCCCCTCCCACCAAAGATACCAATAAGGCGCAGCCGATGGCGGTGGTGCTTCGTGAGGCACCCGAGCGGGAGATTGCAGATGATGATAGGCCGACCGCTGGCATCGGCCATGTCTCTACATTATCCGAGATCCACGCCATCACCAAGGTAACTAATTAGTTAGTGCACGTCATCTCCTTTATGCCTTTGATGCATGACTGCTGCCATCTCATGACGCACAACAACATGTTTTTGCCTCAGGACATTTCTTGCGTACTTCTGCTTAAAGATGTCGGCGGTGAGTTGAAGGATGTTGCCAAGGGCACTCTCATACAACCGGCGAGCCGCACGATGCACTACAATCCAATGGATGATGACGTGATGAGGGTCAGGTTGGCTCGGGTGTTGCAAGGGTGCGATGACATGGACCCCCCTTTCAACCTCAGGGAGCCGACAAACACAAGACCCTTGGAGAATGCTACAACTGGCCCTTGACATGGCCGAAGACCCAGATTTGTCTTGCGGGGGGAGCACTGGCACCACATCTTGACCGATCACCCGGCCACCACCTTGGAAGCCAGTAGCCGCCGTCGTTGCCACCACCAGCCGTCACCATCAACTCTTGGCAGCGTGTGCACTGCCACATGGCAAAGACGTTGTGCCGCAACCGCCGTCGCCCCTGCTACCACCACCACATGATGGCACCCATGAAGATGATGATGAATTGGTCAACGTTGACAACTTCATCAACACCGGTGCCGCCAAAGGATTGTATATGCCTTTTGTGGATGAAGAACCCTTCACAGCTCGCGATGACCATCAAGCTGGTCGGCCAATACATGCACGCAACGCCTGGTCTTCCATGGTCTTTCTCAAGAGACGCCTCCGGCCGCCGATCCACCACAAGAGAAACCAGGATTGGTTTTCAGCCCCAACACACTCCAAAAGGCGGCTGATGAGCATATGGCAGTGGCTGACACTGTTGTGAAGAAGAAGCACTACAGGAAGAGAGTTAATAATAATAATAATAATAAGGGTGCGAGCCCTTCCGAAGAGGATCCGGGGTCAGTACGCCGTCGTCGTACCATCCACACAATATGGCATACCCCGAGTGCATGTAGCTGGTGATCCGATATTGACTAGGGATATGATCCAGATTGCGGTTGGAGCCATGTTAACTTTGCACGAGGGTGTGAAGACACTAGAGGGCCTCCTTCTTAAAGACGAAGATCCAAACCCGGTTTTCACGGCCAAGGTGCCATTGGACGTGGGCTTCGTCGATGAATCCCTCGCTGATATATTCTTCATAGCGTTCGAGGACATATTCAAGCTGCTTCTCACGAAACGGCTGGTTTATAACTTGGTCCGCCTATACGCGCTCAATCTGGCGATCAAGATCAAGAGAGAGAGTACCCCAGAAATCGCGATAGTGGATCCCTACTACATGCGGGACAACCAGTTGGTCAAAGGATCAGAGACACGGACCAAGGCGACGGCGTACCTCGAGAAGTTCATGGTAGACAACAAGAGGAAGGGCACACTTCTTTGGCCTTTCTTTCCCGAGTAAGTACACACACTCGCTCATCGCCACCGTAACTTATGCATTTCTTATAGATTTCTTACTTTGCTCTTTTTCCAACATTCTGTTCCAATTGTGTTGCGCAGAGACAAATACTGCACACTCATCATCCTTGCCCCGAGGTATTCGCTAGCCACGTATTTCGACTCGGGGAGTTTGGCGAAGAAGAAAGACTACACCAGAATAAGGGGTGTTCTCAATGAGGCTCTCGAGGGCTACACCAAGAAGGTATGCACCTTCGTAGATAAGGGGAAATGTATCAAGGATGGAAAACATGTGTTCAAGCACGTGCTCGAGTTCCCCTGCGTCAAGCAGTCGACTACTGGTGCCAAGGAGGCCTTCTACGTCCTCCATCACCTTAAAGGCTATGTTCGGGATTGCCAGAACCTAACACTACTATCTAGTCTCCGAGGATGGGCCGAAACTTTGGCGCGAGTCGACGATGCTGATCTTATAGAAGACTTCCATCGCATTCAGATGAAGTTGTCGCAAATCATCATTGAAGATGTCAACACAAGGGGGTGCCCTACAACAAGCCAGAGGGTTGAGTAAGAGGGGGATCAAAGAACGCCTCCGTAAGTAGGGTGACACAAGGACGTGGATGACGAAAGAGGGTTATCTACCATTCCCGAAGCCGAGCGAGAAGAGGAAGTCTTCATCATGATCGATGTGTGCCTCTAGCATGATCCAGTGTATGTATATTCTTGATGGACGCCTGCTGTATTAGTGTGTGTGTCATAAACTTTACTATCTCGTGGTCAAAATGGTCATTGTTGTTAGACTTAAACTACCTTGTGGTCGTGTTGTCATTGAACTTATTGCTTCTATGATGATCTATCTTTTAGGTTTATGGATCCTTTGTTTTATATTCTGTGAACATATATATATATATATCGATGTGAACCCTTTATTAATTCTTTTCGTTGTATTTTTACTAATATGCCTTGTCGTCTATAGAGATGGCGACGAGGTGGTATGTGGTGTACATGGGTAGGGTTCCAGGAGTCTACAAGGAGTGGGAGGATTGTCACAAACAAGTGAACAAGTTCAGCGGCAACATCTACAAAGGATACGCGACTAGAGAGGAGGCGATAGCCAAGTGGAGGAACCACTTGTGGAAGAAGAACCGGATGAAGATATTGGTCGGGCTAATGCTCTTGCTCACCATTATCACAGCTGTATTTTATTTGATCCTAGTGTAGGCGACGGTGGCCACTTCATATTTGTAATGTGAGATGATATGAACTTTGTATTCGGCGCTTGTGTAAAAATTCGGCACTTGACACTATTTATGTATCTCGATCGGGCTCTAAGTGTGATGACATTATACTTGTGTTTGTATTATATGTCGGTTTTCATCTAATACATGTGCAATGTACTGTTTATACTGATCTGGATAAATACTATATAAATACCTGATTATACACCAGGAATGTATTTTATTTTGAATACATGTGATATACTCAGTGGCGCATATAGAAACGGTGTCTGTGCGCATATAGACTCTGTGGCGCATTGGATTGTATGCGCCACTGATATCTGCTTCCTGTGGCGCATATGCAGGAATGCGCCACAGAAGTGGACTTCTGTGGCGCATTCCTGCATATGCGCCACAGGAAGCAGATATCAGTGGCGGGGTAACAGTGGCGACAGGGATATGCGCCATAGAAGATGGAATCTCATGCGCCACAGAAGAGTTGTTTCCTAGTAGTTATGTCATTACTTGTCTTGACTAAGTAGGTTGTGGGAACCTGACCCGACATGACCAGCAGATGTAGGGGATGTAGGTTGGTATGGGTCCATCCTGAGGGCTCAGGGTTCTTCTTCTGAAAGGTTTCGTCTTGGTTTTCTCCCTACCATGGCACAAAATGAGTGTAGTGGTACGAGCGGGTTACCTGGGTCATGCGGGTAAAGTGTACGAACCTCTCGAGAGTGTAAATCTAAGTACTTAGCCATGTTCCCAGTTATGGAAAACTATGAGCAACTAGGTCTGGAATTGTTTGGAAGATCTCACTCATCCCAATTTATCAATTACTTGTGAGCATGGCTTTAGGAACATATGATGCTAAACTTTCTTGTTTCTACATTATTTTATGCTGGTATGCCCTTAGAATAACTGTTTTAAAGAAAGAAAAGTAATTCAAAAGTAGGGAAAAGTTATATCACTTTTATGCAAATGAATCGGAACTCCACTTAGCCAAATATGCATGTAATTGATAGGTTCCATTATACATCCACATACTAGTCCTACTCACGGACGTAGCCAGGATTTTAGCATGAGGGGGGCAAAAAAAATATCGATCATGTGGGGTTTTGTACTAGAAAAAAAGTGGAGATTAAACATCACAACATATTAACTCTCACTCTTAGCGTTTATAACACAAAATAGCAATTTTTTGGCTAAGAAAAGCTCAATTCTAAATTCCATTCTACGACTGTAAATCTCATTTAACCATTTGATAATCTTAGTGTAGGTGACCTTCATAGCAATTTCTTTTCCAGACTAGCAATTCAATAAGTCATATATGAATGAATTGACGGATGTAAATAATTTAATCGATTGCTATACAAGCAAATGGAATGTTAAATAATTATGAAATAATCCGATCCTCCTCCTTTTCATCTCCACACAAGCACATCTGGACTATTCCAATTTTATAGTTTTATAGAGGCATAGATTAGTTTAATTATTAGGGTTGGAAACAGAATTAGAAACGAGTAAAATACCTTTCTGTTTTGACTCGTCATCGCCGGTCATACTGATCTTCGCGGCCGCCAGCCGGCCGGCCGTTCGTCGGTGTAGGCGAGCAGCTGTGGCACGCGGATCGCAGGTCACCCCAACCCCTTCTTACGTTCTTGTTAGATCAATTGGAAATTGGAAATCAAACTGCCCTCGCTAGCAGTCGTCGAACGCAATCTGAAACCAAACGCCGAAGCAATGCGTGCGTGCTGGTCAGTATTCCCTAGACCCTTTGTCTTCCATGGTAGGCCTTACATTGCTGTATTTTGCCTCCTACTAGTGTTGGTACAAATGAACTGATGGGCTTTGCAGGGCTTCACGTTCTGCTACACACGACACAGCTAAAGCGGGGCGAACGAAGCGAGAAAAGGCCCCAATTAACATAGCGCTAATCGCTGTCACGGAAAAATTGGATCTTCAGGAGGGTCTCGCCCCCGCTCGTCCCCCCTTGCCTCCATCCCTGGTCCTACTTGCCAATACATTCAAAGTATTGACCATTCGTGGCTGCAACCTTTCATATTGCAGGTTATTCTATTTATGAGTGATCGTTCATAGGTCGCGAGACTCCACTCAACAATTGTTCGCCTATGGCACATTTAAAGGATGAAGATCTACCTTGTATTTGTTTCCACTGTCTACTTGAGTAAATAATGTAAATTCCAGATCATATTCATTGTGTTTATGATGCAAAACTATATTTGATATCACATTGTACTATGTGTGCTAGTGAATCGATCTAGGGATTAGCACTATACACAGTAACTCATCCTTATTAAGAGAGGGTGTTACAAAAAAGAACACACATGAATGGCATCTAGTGGATCCATGTGGTTTATGAAAATAACACACATGTAATGGCATCTAGTGGATCCATGTGGTTTATGAAAAGAACACACATGGAATGGCATCTAGTGGATCCATGTGGTTTAGGGATAGAACACACATGCAATCAACTCCATTGGATCCTTATGGTTTATGAAAAAAAGCATGAAATGAACTCTAGTGGATCCATGTGGTTTATGAAAAGAACACACATGCAGTGGCATCTAGTGGATCCATGTGGTTTATGAAAAGAACACACATGCAAGGGCATCTACGGGATCCGTCTGGTTTATGAAAAGAACACCCATGCAATGGCATCTAGTGGATCCTTGTGGTTTAGGAATAGAACAAACATGCAATGACATGTAGTGGTTCCATGTGGTTTATGAAAATAACACACATCCAATGACATCTAGTGGATCCATGTGGTTTATGAAAAGAACACATATGCAATGGCATCTAGTGGATCCATGTGGTTTATGAAAAGAACACACATGTAATGAAATCTAGTGGATCCATGTGATTTATGAAAATAACACACATGTAATGACATCTAGTGGATCCATGTGGTTTATGAAAACAACACACATCCAATGGCATCTAGTGTATCCATGTGGTTTCGGATTAGAACACACATGCAATGGCATCTAGTGGATCCATGTGGTTTAGGAGTAGAACACCAATGCAATGACATCTAGTGGATCTATGTGGTTTATTAAAAGTACACACATGCAATGGCATCTAGTGGATCCATGTGGTTTATGAAAAGAACACACATTCAATGAACTCTAGTGGATCCATGTGGTTTATGAAAGAACATACATGCAATCGAATCTAGTGGAACCATGTGGTTTATGAAAATAACACACATGCAATGGCATCTAGTGGATCCATGTAGTTTATGAAAAGAACACACATCCAAGGGCATATAGTGGATCCATGTGGTATAGGAATCTAACACATATGCAATGGCATCTACTGGATCCATGTGGTTTATGAAAATAACACACATGCAATGGCATATAGTGGATCCATGTGGTTTAGGAATAGAACACACATTCAATAAACTCTAGTGGATCCATGTGGTTTATGAAAAGAACACACATGCAATGAACTCTAGTGGATCTATGTGGTTTATGAAAAGAACACCAATGCAATGGCATCTGGTGGATCCGTGTGGTTTATGAAAAGAACACACATGCAATGGCATCTAGTGGATCCATGTGGTTTATGAATAGAACACACATACATTGAACTCTGGTGTATCCATGTGGTTTATGAAAAGAACACACATGCAGTGAATTCTAGTGGATCCATGTGGTCTATGAAAAGAACACACATGCAATGTCATCTAGTGGATCCATGTGGTTTGGCATCTAGTGGATTCTTGTGGTTTAGGCATAGAACACACATGCAATAAACTCTAGTGGATCCATGAACAGTGGATCCATGTGGTTTATGAAAATAAAACGCATGCAATGAACTCTAGTGGATCCATGTGGATTATCAAAAGAACACACATGCAGTGGCATCTAGTGGATCCATGTGGTTTACGAAAAAAACACATGCAAGGGCATCTAGTGGATCCATCTGGTTTATGAAAATAACAACATGCAATGGCATCTGGTGCATCCATGTGGTTTAGGAATATAACAAACATGCAATGACATGTAGTGGTTCCATGTGGTTTATGAAAATAACACACATGCAATGACATCTAGTGGATCCATCTGGATTATGAAAATAACACATATGCAATGGCATCTAGTGGATCCATGTGGTTTATGAAAAGAACACACATGTAATGAACTCTAGTGGATCCATGTGATTTATGAAAACAACACACATGCAATGACATCTTGTGGATCCATGTGGTTTATGAAAAGAACACACATGCAATGGCAACTAGTGGATCCATGTGGTTTATGAAAAGAACACACATGCAATGGCATATAGTGGATCCATGTGGTTTGTGAAAAGAACACACGTGCAATGGCATCTATTGCATCCATGTGGTTTGTGAAAAGAACACACATCCAATGGCATCTGGTGGATCCATGTGGTTTAGGAATAGAACACAAATGCAATGGCATCTAGTAGATCCATGTGGTTTATGAAAAGAACACACATGCCATGAACTCTAGTAGATCCATGTGGATTATGAAAAGAACACACATGCAATTAACTCTAGTGGATCCATGTGGTTTATGAAAAGAACACACATGCAATGGCATCTAGTGGATCCATGTGGTTTAGGAATAGAACACACATCCAATGAACTCTAGTGGATCCATATGGTTTAGGAATAGAACACTCATACAATAAACTCTAGTGGATCCATGTGGTCTATGAAAAGAACACACATGCAATGAACTCTAGTGGATCCATGTGGTTTATGAAAAGAACACACATGCAATGGCATCTAGAGGATCCATGTGGTTTAGGAATACAACACACATGCAATGAACTCTAGTGGATCCATGTGGTTTATGAAAAGAACACACATGCAATGGTATCTAGTGGATCCATGTGGTTTATGAATAGAACACACATGCAATGGAATCTAGTGGATCCATGTGGATTATGTAAAGAACACACATGCAACAAACTCTAGTCGATCCATGTGGATTATGAAAAGAACACACATGGAATGAACTCTAGTGGATCCATGTGATTTATGAAAAGAACACACATGCAATAGAACCTATTGGATCCATGTGGTTTAGGAATAGAGCACATGTTTAAAGGCATCTAGTGGATCAATGGAACCTATTGGATCCATGTGGTTTAGTAATAGAACACACATTTAATGGCATCTAATGGATACATGTAGTTTATGAATAGAACACACATGAAATTAACTCTATTGGATCCATGTGGTTTATGAAAATAACACACATCCAATGGCATCTAGTGGTTCCATGCGGTTTAGGAATAGAACACACATGCAATGGCATCTAGTGGATCCATGTGGTTTATGAAAAGAACACACATGGAATGGCATCTAGTGGATCCATGTGGTTTAGGAATAGAACAGATATTCAATGAATTCTAGTGGATCCATGTGGTTTATGAAAAGAACACATATGCAATGAACTCTAGTGGATCCATGTGGTTTATGAAATAAAAACACATGCAATGGCATCTAGTGTATCCATGTGCTTTAGGAATAGAACACACATCCAATGAACACTAGAGGATCCTTGTGGTTTATGAAAAGAACACACATGCAATGGCATCTAGTGGATCCATGTGGTTTATGAATAGAATACACATGCAATGAACTCTAGTGTATCCATGTGGTTCATGAAAAGAACACACATATAGTGAACTCTAGTGGATGCATGTGGTTTATGAAAAGAACAAACATGAAATGGCATCTAGTGGACCATGTGGTTTAAGAAAAGAACACACATGTAATGACATCTAGTGGATTTTTGTGGTTTAGGCATAGAACACACATGCAATGAACTCTAGTGGATCCATGTGGTTTATGAAAAGAACACACATGCAATGGCAACTAGTGGATCCATGTGGTTTTCGAAAAGAACACACATGCAATGGAATATAGTGGATCCATGTGCTTTGTGAAAAGAACACACGTGCAATGACATCTACTGCATCCATGTGGTTTATGAAAAGAACACACATCCAATGGCATCTGGTGGATCCATGTGGTTTAGGAATAGAACACAAAAGCAATGACATCTAGTAGATCCATGTGGTTTATGAAAAGAACACACATGCCATGAACTCTAGTAGATCCATGTGGTTTATGAAAAGAACACACATGCAATTAACTCTAGTGGATCCATGTGGTTTATGAAAAGAACACACATACAATGGCATCTAGTGGATCCATGTGGTTTAGAAATAGAACACACATCCAATGAACTCTAGTGGATCCATGTGGTTTAGGAATAGAACACTCATACAATAAACTCTAGTGGATCCATGTGGTCTATGAAAAGAACACACATGCAATGAGCTCTAGTGGATCCATGTGGTTTATGAAAAGAACACACATGCAATGGCATCTAGAGGATCCATGTGGTTTAGGAATAGAACACACATGCAATGAACTCTAGTGGATCCATGTGGTTTATGAAAAGAACACACATGCAATGGTATCTAGTGGATCCATGTGGTTTATGAATAGAACACACATGCAATGAACTCTAGTGTATCCATGTGGTTTATGAAAAGAACACACATGTAGTGAACTCTAGTGGATGCATGCGGTTTATGAAAAGAACAAACATGAAATGGCATCTAGTGGATCCATGTGGTTTAAGAAAAGAACACACATGCAATGGCATCTAGTGGATTCTTGTGGTTTAGGCATAGAACACACATGCAATGAACTCTAGTGGATCCATGTGGTTTATGAAATGAACACACATGCAATGGCATCTAGTGGATCCATGTGGTTTATGAAAAGAACACACATGCAATGTCATCTAGTGGATCCATGTGGGTTATGAAAAGAACACACAACCAATTACATCTAGTGCATCCATGTGGTTTATGAAAGGAACACACATCCAATGGCATCTGGTGGATCCATGTGGTTTAGGAATAGAACATACATGCAATGGCATTAATTGGATCCATGTGGTTTATGAAAAGAACACACATGTCATGCACTCTAGTGGATCCATGTGGTTTATGAAAAGAACACACATGCAATGACATATAGTAGACTCATGTGGTTTATGAAAAGAACACACATCTAGTGGCATCTGGTGGATCCATGTGGTTTAGGATTAGAACACACATGCAATGGATACCAGTGGATCCATGTGGTTTATAAAAAGAACACACATGCAATGGCATCTAGTGGATACATGTGGTCTAGGAATAAAACACACATGCAATGAAATCTAGTGGATCCATGTGGTTTATGAAAAAACACACATGCAATGGCATCTAGTAGATGCATGTGGTTTATGAAAAGAACACACATGCAATGAACTCTAGTGGATCCATGTGGTTTACGAAAAGAACACACATGCAATGGCATCTAGTAGATCCATGTGGTTTATGAAAATAACACACATGCAATGACCTCTAGTGGATCCATGTGGTTTATGAAAAGAACACACATCCAATGGAATCTAGTGTATCCATGTGGTTTAGGAATAGAACACACATGCAATGGCATCTAGTGGATCCATGTGGTTTATGAAAAGAACACACATGCAATGGCATCTAGTGGATCCATGTGGTTAAGGAATATAACACACATGCAATGAACTCTAGTGGATCCATGTGGTTTATGTAAAGAACACACATGCAACAAACTCTAGTGGATCCATGTGGATTATGAAAAGAACACACATGAAATGAACTCTAGTGGATCCAAGTGATTTATGAAAAGAACACACATGCAATAGAACCTATTGGATCCATGTGGTTTAGGAATAGAACACATATTTAATGGCATCTAGTGGATCAATGGAACCTATTGGATCCATGTGGTTTAGGAATAGAACACACATTTAATGGCATCTAACGGATCCATGTAGTTTATGAATAGAACACACATGAAATTTACTCTATTGGATCCATGTGGTTTATGAAATAAAAACACATGCAATGGCATCTAGTGTATCCATGTACTTTAGGAATAGAACACTCATCCAATGAACTCTAGTGGATCCATGTGGTTTATGAAAAGAACACAGATGCAATGGCATCTAGTGGATCCATGTGGTTTATGAATAGAACACACATGAAAGGAACTCTAGTGTATCCATGTGGTTTATGAAAATAACATACATGTAGTGAACTCTAGTGGATCCATGTGGTTTATGAAAAGAACACACGTGCAATGACATCTAGTGGATCCATGTGGTTTAAGAAAAGAACACACATGCAATGGCATCTAGTGGATTCTTGTGGTTTAGGCATAGAACACACATGCAATGAACTCTAGTGGATCCATGTGGTTTATGAAAAGAACACACATGCAATGGCAACTAGTGGATCCATGTGGTTTATGAAAAGAACACACATGCAATGGCATATAGTGGATCCATGTGGTTTGTTAAAAGAACACACGTGCAATGACATCTACTGCATCCATGTGGTTTATGAAAAGAACACACATCCAATGGCATCTGGTGGATCCATGTGGTTTATGAAAAGAACACACATGCAATGGCATCTAGTGGATCCATGTGGTTTGTGAAAAGAACACACGTGCAATGACATCTACTGCATCCATGTGGTTTATGAAAAGAACACACATGCAATGGCATCTGGTGGATCCATGTGGTTTAGGAATAGAACACAAATGCAATGGCATCTAGTAGATCCATGTGGTTTATGAAAAGAACACACATGCCATGAACTCTAGTAGATCCATGTGGTTTATGAATAGAACACACATACAATAAACTCTAGTGGATCCATGTGGTCTATGAAAAGAACACACATGCAATGGCATCTAGTGGATCCATGTGGTTTAGGAATAGAACACACATGCAATGAACTCTAGAGGATCCATGTGGTTTAGGAATAGAACACACATGCAATGAACACTAGTGGATCCATGTGGTCTATGAAAAGAACACACATGCAATTGTATCTAGTGGATCCATGTGGTTTATGAATAGAACACACATGGAATGAACTATAGTGTATCCATGTAGTTTATGAAAAGAACACACATGCAGTGAACTCTAGTGGATCCATGTGGTTTATGAAAAGACCACACACGCAATGACATCTAGTGGATCCATGTGGTTTAAGAAAAGAACACACATGCAATGGAATCTAGTGGATGCTTGTGGTTTAGGCATAGAACACACATGCAATGAAGTATAGTGGATCCATGTGGTTTATGAAAAGAACACACATGCAATGAACTCTAATGGATCCATGTGGTTTATGAAAAGAACACACATGCAATGAACTCTAATGGATCCATGTGGTTTATGAAAAGAACACACATGCAATTTTTATCTAGTGGATTCTTGTGGTTTAGGCATAGAACACACATGCAATGAACTCTAATGGATCCATGTTGTTTATGAAAAGAACACACATGCAATGGCATCTAGTGGATCCATGTGCTTTATGAAAAGAACACACATGCAATGGCATATAGTGGATCCATGTGGTTTATGAAAAGAACACACATCCAATGGCATGTAGTGGATCCATGTGGTTTATGAAAAGAACAAACATGCAATGGCATCTAGTGGATCCATGTGGTTTAGGAATAGAACACCCATGCAATGAACTCTAGTGGATCCATGTGGTTTAAGAAAAGAACACACATGCCATGAACTCTAGTGGATCCATGTGGTTTATGAAAAGAACACACATGCAATGGCATCTAGAGGATCCATGTGGTTTAGGAATAGAACACACATGCAATGAACTCTAGTGGATCCATGTGGTTTATGAAAAGAACACACATGCAATGGTATCTAGTGGATCCATGTGGTTTATGAATAGAACACACATGCAATGGCATCTAGTGGATCCATGTGGATTATGTAAAGAACACACATGCAACAAACTCTAGTGGATCCATGTGGATTATGAAAAGAACACACATGAAATGAACTCTAGTGGATCCATGTGATTTATGAATAGAACACACATGCAATAGAACCTATTGGATCCATGTGGTTTAGGAATAGAACACATATTTAATGGTATCTAGTGGTTCAATGGAACCTATTGGATCCATGTGGTTTAGGAATAGAACACACATTTAATGGCATCTAATGGATCCATGTAGTTTATGAATAGAACACACATGAAATTAACTCTATTGGATCCATGTGGTTTACGAAAATAACACACATCCAATGGCATCTAGTGGATCCATGCGGTTTAGGAATAGAACACACATGCAATGGCATCTAGTGGATCCATGTGGTTTATGAAAAAAAACACATGGAATGGCATCTAGTGGATCCATGTGGTTTAGGAATAGAACAGATATTCAATGAACTCTTGTGGATCCATGTGGTTTATGAAAAGAACACATATGCAATGAACTCTAGTGGATCCATGTGGTTTATGAAATAAAAACACATGCAATGGCATCTAGTGTATCCATGTGCTTTAGGAATAGAACACACATCCAATGAACTCTAGTGGATCCATGTGGTTTATGAAAAGAACACACATGCAATGGCATCTAGTGGATCCATGTGGTATATGAATAGAACACACATGCAATGAACTCTAGTGTATCCATGTGGTTTATGAAAAGAACACACATGTAGTGAACTCTAGTGGATGCATGTGGTTTATGAAAAGAACAAACATGAAACGGCATCTAGTGGATCCATGTGGTTTAAGAAAACAACACACATGCAATGACATCTAGTGGATTCTTGTGGTTTAGGCATAGAACACACATGCAATGAACTCTAGTGGATCCATGTGGTTTATGAAAAGAACACACATGCAATGGCAACTAGTGGATCCATGTGGTTTATGAAAAGAACACACATGCAATGGCATATAGTGGATCCATGTGGTTTGTGAAAAGAACACACGTGCAATGACATCTACTGCATCCATGTGGTTTATGAAAAGAACACACATCCAATGGCATCTGGTGGATCCATGTGGTTTAGGAATAGAACACAAATGCAATGGCATCTAGTAGATCCATGTGGTTTATGAAAAGAACACACATGCCATAAACTCTAGTAGATCCATGTGGTTTATGAAAAGAACACACATGCAATTAACTCTAGTGGATCCATGTGGTTTATGAAAAGAACACACATGCAATGGCATCTAGTGGATCCATGTGGTTTAGGAATAGAACACACATCCAATGAACTCTAGTGGATCCATGTGGTTTAGGAATAGAACACTCATACAATAAACTCTAGTGGATCCATGTGGTCATGAAAAGAACACACATGCAATGAACTCTAGTGGATCCATGTGGTTTATGAGAAGAACACACATGCAATGGCATCTAGAGGATCCATGTGGTTTAGGAATAGAACACAATTGCAATGAACTCTAGTGGATCCATGTGGTTTATGAAAAGAACACACATGCAATGGTATCTAGTGGATCCATGTGGTTTATGAATAGAACACACATGCAATGAACTCTAGTGTATCCATGTGGTTTATGAAAAGAACACACATGTAGTGAACTCTAGTGGATGCATGTGGTGTATGAAAAGAACAAACATGAAATGGCATCTACTGGATCCATGTGGTTTAATAAAAGAACACACATGCAATGGCATCTAGTGGATTCTTGTGGTTTAGGCATAAAACACACATGCAATGAACTCTAGTGGATCCATGTGGTTTATGAAATGAACACACATGCAATGGCATCTAGGTGATCCATATGGTTTATGAAAAGAACACACATGCAATGTCATCTAATGGATCCATGTGGGTTATGAAAAGAACACACAACCAATTACATCTAGTGCATCCATGTGGTTTATGAAAAGACCACACATCCCATGGCATCTAGTGGATCCATGTGGTTTAGGGATAGAACATACATGCAATGGCATAAAGTGGATCCATGTGGTTTATGAAAAGAACACACATGTCAAGAACTCTAGTGGATCCATGTGGTTTATGAAAAGAACACACATGCAATGACATCTAGTATACTCATCTGGTTTATGAAAAGAACACACATCTAGTGGTATCTGGTGGATCCATGTGGTTTAGGATTAGAACACACATGCAATGGATAAGAGTGGATCCATGTTGTTTATAAAAAGAACACACATGCAATGGTATCTAGTGGATCCATGTGGTTTATGAATAGAACACACATGCAATGGCATCTAGTGGATCCATGTGGATTATGTAAAGAACACACATGCAACAAACTCTAGTGGATCCATGTGGATTATGAAAAGAACACACATGAAATGAACTCTAGTGGATCCATGTGATTTATGAAAAGAACACACATGCAATGAACTCTAGTGTATCCATGTGGTTTATGAAAAGAACACACATGTAGTGAACTCTAGTGGATGCATGTGGTTTATGAAAAGAACAAACATGAAACGGCATCTAGTGGATCCATGTGGTTTAAGAAAACAACACACATGCAATGACATCTAGTGGATTCTTGTGGTTTAGGCATAGAACACACATGCAATGAACTCTAGTGGATCCATGTGGTTTATGAAAAGAACACACATGCAATGGCAACTAGTGGATCCATGTGGTTTATGAAAAGAACACACATGCAATGGCATATAGTGGATCCATGTGGTTTGTGAAAAGAACACACGTGCAATGACATCTACTGCATCCATGTGGTTTATGAAAAGAACACACATCCAATGGCATCTGGTGGATCCATGTGGTTTAGGAATAGAACACAAATGCAATGGCATCTAGTAGATCCATGTGGTTTATGAAAAGAACACACATGCCATAAACTCTAGTAGATCCATGTGGTTTATGAAAAGAACACATGCAATTAACTCTAGTGGATCCATGTGGTTTATGAAAAGAACACACATGCAATGGCATCTAGTGGATCCATGTGGTTTAGGAATAGAACACACATCCAATGAAATCTAGTGGATCCATGTGGTTTAGGAATAGAACACTCATACAATAAACTCTAGTGGATCCATGTGGTCTATGAAAAGAACACACATGCAATGAACTCTAGTGGATCCATGTGGTTTATGAGAAGAACACACATGCAATGGCATCTAGAGGATCCATGTGGTTTATGAATAGAACAATTGCAATGAACTCTAGTGGATCCATGTGGTTTATGAAAAGAACACACATGCAATGGTATCTAGTGGATCCATGTGGTTTATGAATAGAACACACATGCAATGAACTCTAGTGTATCCATGTGGTTTATGAAAAGAACACACATGTAGTGAACTCTAGTGGATGCATGTGGTGTATGAAAAGAACAAACATGAAATGGCATCTACTGGATCCATGTGGTTTAATAAAAGAACACACATGCAATGGCATCTAGTGGATTCTTGTGGTTTAGGCATAAAACACACATGCAATGAACTCTAGTGGATCCATGGGGTTTATGAAATGAACACACATGCAATGGCATCTAGGTGATCCATATGGTTTATGAAAAGAACACACATGCAATGTCATCTAATGGATCCATGTGGGTTATGAAAAGAACACACAACCAATTACATCTAGTGCATCCATGTGGTTTATGAAAAGACCACACATCCAATGGCATCTAGTGGATCCATGTGGTTTAGGGATAGAACATACATGCAATGGCATAAAGTGGATCCATGTGGTTTATGAAAAGAACACACATGTCAAGAACTCTAGTGGATCCATGTGGTTTATGAAAAGAACACACATGCAATGACATCTAGTATACTCATCTGGTTTATGAAAAGAACACACATCTAGTGGTATCTGTGGATCCATGTGGTTTAGGATTAGAACACACATGCAATGGATAAGAGTGGATCCATGTTGTTTATAAAAAGAACACACATGCAATGGTATCTAGTGGATCCATGTGGTTTATGAATAGAACACACATGCAATGGCATCTAGTGGATCCATGTGGATTATGTAAAGAACACACATGCAACAAACTCTAGTGGATCCATGTGGATTATGAAAAGAACACACATGAAATGAACTCTAGTGGATCCATGTGATTTATGAAAAGAACACACATGCAATGAACTCTAGTGTATCCATGTGGTTTATGAAAAGAACACACATGTAGTGAACTCTAGTGGATGCATGTGGTTTATGAAAAGAACAAACATGAAACGGCATCTAGTGGATCCATGTGGTTTAAGAAAACAACACACATGCAATGACATCTAGTGGATTCTTGTGGTTTAGGCATAGAACACACATGCAATGAACTCTAGTGGATCCATGTGGTTTATGAAAAGAACACACATGCAATGGCAACTAGTGGATCCATGTGGTTTATGAAAAGAACACACATGCAATGGCATATAGTGGATCCATGTGGTTTGTGAAAAGAACACACGTGCAATGACATCTACTGCATCCATGTGGTTTATGAAAAGAACACACATCCAATGGCATCTGGTGGATCCATGTGGTTTAGGAATAGAACACAAATGCAATGGCATCTAGTAGATCCATGTGGTTTATGAAAAGAACACACATGCCATAAACTCTAGTAGATCCATGTGGTTTATGAAAAGAACACACATGCAATTAACTCTAGTGGATCCATGTGGTTTATGAAAAGAACACACATGCAATGGCATCTAGTGGATCCATGTGGTTTAGGAATAGAACACACATCCAATGAAATCTAGTGGATCCATGTGGTTTAGGAATAGAACACTCATACAATAAACTCTAGTGGATCCATGTGGTCTATGAAAAGAACACACATGCAATGAACTCTAGTGGATCCATGTGGTTTATGAGAAGAACACACATGCAATGGCATCTAGAGGATCCATGTGGTTTAGGAATAGAACACAATTGCAATGAACTCTAGTGGATCCATGTGGTTTATGAAAAGAACACACATGCAATGGTATCTAGTGGATCCATGTGGTTTATGAATAGAACACACATGCAATGAACTCTAGTGTATCCATGTGGTTTATGAAAAGAACACACATGTAGTGAACTCTAGTGGATGCATGTGGTGTATGAAAAGAACAAACATGAAATGGCATCTACTGGATCCATGTGGTTTAATAAAAGAACACACATGCAATGGCATCTAGTGGATTCTTGTGGTTTAGGCATAAAACACACATGCAATGAACTCTAGTGGATCCATGGGGTTTATGAAATGAACACACATGCAATGGCATCTAGGTGATCCATATGGTTTATGAAAAGAACACACATGCAATGTCATCTAATGGATCCATGTGGGTTATGAAAAGAACACACAACCAATTACATCTAGTGCATCCATGTGGTTTATGAAAAGACCACACATCCAATGGCATCTAGTGGATCCATGTGGTTTAGGGATAGAACATACATGCAATGGCATAAAGTGGATCCATGTGGTTTATGAAAAGAACACACATGTCAAGAACTCTAGTGGATCCATGTGGTTTATGAAAAGAACACACATGCAATGACATCTAGTATACTCATCTGGTTTATGAAAAGAACACACATCTAGTGGTATCTGGTGGATCCATGTGGTTTAGGATTAGAACACACATGCAATGGATAATAGTGGATCCATGTTGTTTATAAAAAGAACACACATGCAATGGTATCTAGTGGATCCATGTGGTTTATGAATAGAACACACATGCAATGGCATCTAGTGGATCCATGTGGATTATGTAAAGAACACACATGCAACAAACTCTAGTGGATCCATGTGGATTATGAAAATAACACACATGAAATGAACTCTAGTGGATCCATGTGATTTATGAAAAGAACACACATGCAATAGAACCTATTGGATCCATGTGGTTTATGAAAAGAACACACATGTAGTGAACTCTAGTGGATGCATGTGGTTTATGAAAAGAACAAACATGAAACGGCATCTAGTGGATCCATGTGGTTTAAGAAAACAACACACATGCAATGACATCTAGTGGATTCTTGTGGTTTAGGCATAGAACACACATGCAATGAACTCTAGTGGATCCATGTGGTTTATGAAAAGAACACACATGCAATGGCAACTAGTGGATCCATGTGGTTTATGAAAAGAACACACATGCAATGGCATATAGTGGATCCATGTGGTTTGTGAAAAGAACACACGTGCAATGACATCTACTGCATCCATGTGGTTTATGAAAAGAACACACATCCAATGGCATCTGGTGGATCCATGTGGTTTAGGAATAGAACACAAATGCAATGGCATCTAGTAGATCCATGTGGTTTATGAAAAGAACACACATGCCATAAACTCTAGTAGATCCATGTGGTTTATGAAAAGAACACACATGCAATTAACTCTAGTGGATCCATGTGGTTTATGAAAAGAACACACATGCAATGGCATCTAGTGGATCCATGTGGTTTAGGAATAGAACACACATCCAATGAACTCTAGTGGATCCATGTGGTTTAGGAATAGAACACTCATACAATAAACTCTAGTGGATCCATGTGGTCTATGAAAAGAACACACATGCAATGAACTCTAGTGGATCCATGTGGTTTATGAGAAGAACACACATGCAATGGCATCTAGAGGATCCATGTGGTTTAGGAATAGAACACAATTGCAATGAACTCTAGTGGATCCATGTGGTTTATGAAAAGAACACACATGCAATGGTATCTAGTGGATCCATGTGGTTTATGAATAGAACACACATGCAATGAACTCTAGTGTATCCATGTGGTTTATGAAAAGAACACACATGTAGTGAACTCTAGTGGATGCATGTGGTGTATGAAAAGAACAAACATGAAATGGCATCTACTGGATCCATGTGGTTTAATAAAAGAACACACATGTAATGGCATCTAGTGGATTCTTGTGGTTTAGGCATAAAACACACATGCAATGAACTCTAGTGGATCCATGTGGTTTATGAAATGAACACACATGCAATGGCATCTAGGTGATCCATATGGTTTATGAAAAGAACACACATGCAATGTCATCTAATGGATCCATGTGGGTTATGAAAAGAACACACAACCAATTACATCTAGTGCATCCATGTGGTTTATGAAAAGACCACACATCCAATGGCATCTAGTGGATCCATGTGGTTTAGGGATAGAACATACATGCAATGGCATAAAGTGGATCCATGTGGTTTATGAAAAGAACACACATGTCAAGAACTCTAGTGGATCCATGTGGTTTATGAAAAGAACACACATGCAATGACATCTAGTATACTCATCTGGTTTATGAAAAGAACACACATCTAGTGGTATCTGGTGGATCCATGTGGTTTAGGATTAGAACACACATGCAATGGATAATAGTGGATCCATGTTGTTTATAAAAAGAACACACATGCAATGGTATCTAGTGGATCCATGTGGTTTATGAATAGAACACACATGCAATGGCATCTAGTGGATCCATGTGGATTATGTAAAGAACACACATGCAACAAACTCTAGTGGATCCATGTGGATTATGAAAAGAACACACATGAAATGAACTCTAGTGGATCCATGTGATTTATGAAAAGAACACACATGCAATAGAACCTATTGGATCCATGTGGTTTATGAATAGAACACACATTTAATGGCATCTAGTGGATCAATGGAACCTATTTGATCCATGTGGTTTAGGAATAGAACACACATTTAATGGCATCTAATGGATCCATGTAGTTTATGAATAGAACACACATGAAATTAACTCTATTGGATCCATGTGGTTTATGAAAATAACACACATCCAATGGCATCTAGTGGATCCATGCGGTTTAGGAATAGAACACACATGCAATGGCATCTAGTGGATCCATGTGGTTTATGAAAAGAACACACATGGAATGGCATCTAGTGGATCCATGTGGTTTAGGAATAGAACAGATATTCAATGAACTCTAGTGGATCCATGTGGTTTATGAAAAGAACACATATGCAATGAACTCTAGTGGATCCATGTGGTTTATGAAATAAAAAAACATGCAATGGCATCTAGTGTATCCATGTGCTTTAGGAATAGAACACACATCCAATGAACTCTAGTGGATCCATGTGGTTTATGAAAAGAACACACATGCAATGGCATCTAGTGGATCCATGTGGTTTATGAATAGAACACACATGCAATGAACTCTAGTGTATCCATGTGGTTTATGAAAAGAACACACATGTAGTGAACTCTAGTGGATGCATGTGGTTTATGAAGAGAACAAACATGAAATGGCATCTAGTGGATCCATGTGGTTTAAGAAAAGAACACACATGCAATGACATCTAGTGGATTCTTGTGGTTTAGGCATAGAACACACATGCAATGAACTCTAGTGGATCCATGTGGTTTATGAAAAGAACAAACATGCAATGGCAACTAGTGGATCCATGTGGTTTATGAAAAGAACACACATTCAATGTCATCTAGTGGATCCATGTGGTTTATGAAAAGAACACACATGCAATGGCATCTAGTGGATCCATGTGGTTTATGAAAAGAACACACATCCAATGGCATCTAGTGGATCCATGTGGTTTAGGAATAGAACATACATGCAATGGCATAAAGTGGATCCATGTGGTTTAGGAATAGAACACACATCCAATGAACTCTAGTGGATCCATGTGGTTTAGGAATAGAACACTCATACAATAAACTCTAGTGGATCCATGTGGTCTATGAAAAGAACACACATGCAATGAACTCTAGTGGATCCATGTGGTTTATGAGAAGAACACACATGCAATGGCATCTAGAGGATCCATGTGGTTTAGGAATAGAACACACATGCAATGAACTCTAGTGGATCCATGTGGTTTATGAAAAGAACACACATGCAATGGTATCTAGTGGATCCATGTGGTTTATGAATAGAACACACATGCAATGAACTCTAGTGTATCCATGTGGTTTATGAAAAGAACACACATGTAGTGAACTCTAGTGGATGCATGTGGTGTATGAAAAGAACAAACATGAAATGGCATCTAGTGGATCCATGTGGTTTAATAAAAGAACACACATGCAATGGCATCTAGTGGATTCTTCTGGTTTAGGCATAAAACACACATGCAATGAACTCTAGTGGATCCATGTGGTTTATGAAATGAACACACATGCAATGGCATCTAGGTGATCCATATGGTTTATGAAAAGAACACACATGCAATGTCATCTAATGGATCCATGTGGGTTATGAAAAGAACACACAACCAATTACATCTAGTGCATCCATGTGGTTTATGAAAAGACCACACATCCAATGGCATCTAGTGGATCCATGTGGTTTAGGGATAGAACATACATGCAATGGCATAAAGTGGATCCATGTGGTTTATGAAAAGAACACACATGTCAAGAACTCTAGTGGATCCATGTGGTTTATGAAAAGAACACACATGCAATGACATCTAGTATACTCATCTGGTTTATGAAAAGAACACACATCTAGTGGTATCTGGTGGATCCATGTGGTTTAGGATTAGAACACACATGCAATGGATAATAGTGGATCCATGTTGTTTATAAAAAGAACACACATGCAATGGTATCTAGTGGATCCATGTGGTTTAGGTATAGAACAGACATGCAATGGCATATAGTGGATCCATGTGGATTATGTAAAGAACACACATGCAACAAACTCTAGTGGATCCATGTGGATTATGAAAAGAACACACATGAAATGAACTCTAGTGGATCCATGTGATTTATGAAAAGAACACACATGCAATAGAACCTATTGGATCCATGTGGTTTATGAATAGAACACACATTTAATGGCATCTAGTGGATCAATGGAACCTATTTGATCCATGTGGTTTAGGAATAGAACACACATTTAATGGCATCTAATGGATCCATGTAGTTTATGAATAGAACACACATGAAATTAACTCTATTGGATCCATGTGGTTTATGAAAATAACACACATCCAATGGCATCTAGTGGATCCATGCGGTTTAGGAATAGAACACACATGCAATGGCATCTAGTGGATCCATGTGGTTTATGAAAAGAACACACATGGAATGGCATCTAGTGGATCCATGTGGTTTAGGAATAGAACAGATATTCAATGAACTCTAGTGGATCCATGTGGTTTATGAAAAGAACACATATGCAATGAACTCTAGTGGATCCATGTGGTTTATGAAATAAAAAAACATGCAATGGCATCTAGTGTATCCATGTGCTTTAGGAATAGAACACACATCCAATGAACTCTAGTGGATCCATGTGGTTTATGAAAAGAACACACATGCAATGGCATCTAGTGGATCCATGTGGTTTATGAATAGAACACACATGCAATGAACTCTAGTGTATCCATGTGGTTTATGAAAAGAACACACATGTAGTGAACTCTAGTGGATGCATGTGGTTTATGAAAAGAACAAACATGAAATGGCATCTAGTGGATCCATGTGGTTTAAGAAAAGAACACACATGCAATGACATCTAGTGGATTCTTGTGGTTTAGGCATAGAACACACATGCAATGAACTCTAGTGGATCCATGTGGTTTATGAAAAGAACAAACATGCAATGGCAACTAGTGGATCCATGTGGTTTATGAAAAGAACACACATTCAATGTCATCTAGTGGATCCATGTGGTTTATGAAAAGAACACACATGCAATGGCATATAGTGGATCCATGTGGTTTATGAAAAGAACACACATCCAATGGCATCTAGTGGATCCATGTGGTTTAGGAATAGAACATACATGCAATGGCATAAAGTGGATCCATGTGGTTTATGAAAAGAACACACATGTCATGAACTCTAGTAGACTCATGTGGTTTATGAAAAGAACACACATCTATTGGTATCTGGTGGATCCATCTGGTTTAGGATTAGAACACACATGCAATGGATAACAGTGGATCCATGTGGTTTATAAAAAGAACACACATGCAATGGCATCTAGTAGATACATGTGGTCTTGGAATAAAACACACATGCAATGAAATCTAGTGGATCCATGTGGTTTATGAAAAAACACACATGCAATGGCATCTAGTGGATGCATGTGGTTTATGAAAAGAACACACGTGCAATGAACTCTAGTGGATCCATTTGGTTTACGAAAAGAACACACATACAATAGCATCTAGTAGATCCATGTGGTTTATGAAAGTAACACACATGCAATGACCTCTAGTGGATCCATGTGGTTTATGAAAAGAACACATCCAATGGCATCTAGTGTATCCATGTGGTTTAGGAATAGAACACACATGCAATGGCATCTAGTGGATCCATGTGGTTTATGAAAAGAACACACATGCAATGGCATCTAGTGGATCCATGTGGTTAAGGAATATAACACACATGCAATGAACTCTAGTGGATCCATGTGGTTTATGAAAATAACACACATGCAATGAACTCTAGTGGATCCATGTGGTTTATGTAAAGAACACACATGCAACAAACTCTAGTGGATCCATGTGGATTATGAAAAGAACACACATGAAATGAACTCTAGTGGATCCATGTGGATTATGAAAAGAACACACATGAAATGTACTCTAGTGGATCCATGTGATTTATGAAAAGAACACACATGCAATAGAACCTATTGGATCCATGTGGTTTAGGAATAGAACACATATTTAATGGCATCTAGTGGATCAATGGAACCTATTGGATCCATTTGGTTTAGGAATAGAACACACATTTAATGGCATCTAATGGATCCATGTAGTTTATGAATAGAACACACATGAAATTTACTCTATTGGATCCATGTGGTTTATGAAATAAAAACACATGCAATGGCATCTAGTGTATCCATGTGCTTTAGGAATAGAACACACATCCAATGGACTCTAGTGGATACATGTGGTTTATGAAAAGAACACACATGCAATGGCATCTAGTGGATCCATGTGGTTTATGAATAGAACACACATGCAAGGAACTCTAGTGTATCCATGTGGTTTATGAAAAGAACACACATGTAGTGAACTCTAGTGGATCCATGTGGTTTATGAAAAGAACACACATGCAATGGCATCTAGTGGATCCATGTGGTTTAAGAAAAGAACACACATGTAATGACATCTAGTGGATTCTTGTGGTTTAGGCATAGAACACACATGCAATGAACTCTAGTGGATCCATGTGGTTTATGAAAATAACACACATGCAATGGCAACTAGTGGATCCATGTGGTTTATGAAAAGAACACACATGCAATGGCATATAGTGGATCCATGTGGTTTGTGAAAAGAACACACGTGCAATGACATCTACTGCATCCTTGTGGTTTATGAAAAGAACACACATCCAATGGCATCTGGTGGATCCATGTGGTTTAGGAATAGAACACAAATGCAATGGCATCTAGTAGATCCATGTGGTTTATGAAAATAACACACATGCTATGAACTCTAGTAGATCCATGTGGTTTATGAAAAGAACGCACATGCAATTAACACTAGTGGATCCATGTGGTTTATGAAAAGAACACACATGCAATGGCATCTAGTGGATCCATGTGGTTTAGGAATAAAACACACATCCAATGAACTCTAGTGGATCCATGTGGTTTAGGAATAGGACACACATACAATGAACTCTAGTGGATCCATGTGGTTTATGAAAAGAACACACATGCAATGAACTCTAGTGGATCCATGTGGTTTATGAAAAGAACACACATGCAATTGCATCTAGAGGATCCATGTGGTTTAGGAATAGAACACACATGCAATGAACTCTAGTGGATCCATGTGGTTTATGAAAAGAACACACATGCAATGGCATCTAGAGGCTCCATGTGGTCAGGAATAAAACACACATGCAATGAAATCTAGTGGATCCATGTGGTTTATGAAAAAACACACATGCAATGGCATCTAGTGGATGCATGTGGTTTATGAAAAGAACACACGTGCAATGAACTCTAGTGGATCCATTTGGTTTACGAAAAGAACACACATACAATGGCATCTAGTAGATCCATGTGGTTTATGAAAGTAACACACATGCAATGACCTCTAGTTTATGAAAAGAACACACATCCAATGGCATCTAGTGTATCCATGTGGTTTAGGAATAGAACACACATGCAATGGCATCTAGTGGATCCATGTGGTTTATGAAAAGAACACACATGCAATGGCATCTAGTGGATCCATGTGGTTAAGGAATATAACACACATGCAATGAACTCTAGTGGATCCATGTGGTTTATGAAAATAACACACATGCAATGAACTCTAGTGGATCCATGTGGTTTATGTAAAGAACACACATGCAACAAACTCTAGTGGATCCATGTGGATTATGAAAAGAACACACATGAAATGAACTCTAGTGGATCCATGTGATTTATGAAAAGAACACACATGCAATAGAACCTATTGGATCAATGTGGTTTAGGAATAGAACACATATTTAATGGCATCTAGTGGATCAATGGAACCTATTGGATCCATTTGGTTTAGGAATAGAACACACATTTAATGGCATCTAATGGATCCATGTAGTTTATGAATAGAACACACATGAAATTTACTCTATTGGATCCATGTGGTTTATGAAATAAAAACACATGCAATGGAATCTAGTGTATCCATGTGCTTTAGTAATAGAACACACATCCAATGGACTCTAGTGGATACATGTGGTTTATGAAAAGAACACACATGCAATGGTATCTAGTGGATCCATGTGGTTTATGAATAGAACACACATGCAAGGAACTCTAGTGTATCCATGTGGTTTATGAAAAGAACACACATGTAGTGAACTCTAGTGGATCCATGTGGTTTATGAAAAGAACACACATGCAATGGCATCTAGTGGATCCATGTGGTTTAAGAAAAGAACACACATGTAATGACATCTAGTGGATTCTTGTGGTTTAGGCATAGAACACACATGCAATGAACTCTAGTGGATCCATGTGGTTTATGAAAATAACACACATGCAATGGCAACTAGTGGATCCATGTGGTTTATGAAAAGAACACACATGCAATGGCATATAGTGGATCCATGTGGTTTGTGAAAAGAACACACGTGCAATGACATCTACTGCATCCTTGTGGTTTATGAAAAGAACACACATCCAATGGCATCTGGTGGATCCATGTGGTTTAGGAATAGAACACAAATGCAATGGCATCTAGTAGATCCATGTGGTTTATGAAAATAACACACATGCTATGAACTCTAGTAGATCCATGTGGTTTATGAAAAGAACGCACATGCAATTAACACTAGTGGATCCATGTGGTTTATGAAAAGAACACACATGCAATGGCATCTAGTGGATCCATGTGGTTTAGGAATAAAACACACATCCAATGAACTCTAGTGGATCCATGTGGTTTAGGAATAGGACACACATACAATGAACTCTAGTGGATCCATGTGGTTTAGGAATAGGACACACATACAATGAACTCTAGTGGATCCATGTGGTTTATGAAAAGAACACACATGCAATGAACTCTAGTGGATCCATGTGGTTTATGAAAAGAACACACATGCAATTGCATCTAGAGGATCCATGTGGTTTAGGAATAGAACACACATGCAATGAACTCTAGTGGATCCATGTGGTTTATGAAAAGAACACACATGCAATGGCATCTAGAGGATCCATGTGGTCTAGGAATAAAACACACATGCAATGAAATCTAGTGGATCCATGTGGTTTATGAAAAAACACACATGCAATGGCATCTAGTGGATGCATGTGGTTTATGAAAAGAACACACGTGCAATGAACTCTAGTGGATCCATTTGGTTTACGAAAAGAACACACATACAATGGCATCTAGTAGATCCATGTGGTTTATGAAAGTAACACACATGCAATGACCTCTAGTGGATCCATGTGGTTTATGAAAAGAACACACATCCAATGGCATCTAGTGTATCCATGTGGTTTAGGAATAGAACACACATGCAATGGCATCTAGTGGATCCATGTGGTTTATGAAAAGAACACACATGCAATGGCATCTAGTGGATCCATGTGGTTAAGGAATATAACACACATGCAATGAACTCTAGTGGATCCATGTGGTTTATGAAAATAACACACATGCAATGAACTCTAGTGGATCCATGTGGTTTATGTAAAGAACACACATGCAACAAACTCTAGTGGATCCATGTGGATTATGAAAAGAACACACATGAAATGAACTCTAGTGGATCCATGTGATTTATGAAAAGAACACACATGCAATAGAA
Source organism: Avena insularis (assembly GCA_023614405.1). Lineage (NCBI taxonomy): Eukaryota > Viridiplantae > Streptophyta > Magnoliopsida > Poales > Poaceae > Avena > Avena insularis. Next base: position 150,924 of record JAJUPC010000352.1, on the reverse strand, counting down.
CCTATTGGATCAATGTGGTTTAGGAATAGAACACATATTTAATGGCATCTAGTGGATCAATGGAACCTATTGGATCCATTTGGTTTAGGAATAGAACACACATTTAATGGCATCTAATGGATCCATGTAGTTTATGAATAGAACACACATGAAATTTACTCTATTGGATCCTTGTGGTTTATGAAATAAAAACACATGCAATGGAATCTAGTGTATCCATGTGCTTTAGGAATATAACACACATCCAATGGACTCTAGTGGATCCATGTGGTTTATGAAAAGAACACACATGCAATGGCATCTAGTGGATCCATGTGGTTTATGAATAGAACACACATGCAAGGAACTCTAGTGTATCCATGTGGTTTATGAAAAGAACACACATGTAGTGAACTCTAGTGGATCCATGTGGTTTATGAAAAGAACACACATGCAATGGCATCTAGTGGATCCATGTGGTTTAAGAAAAGAACACACATGTAATGACATCTAGTGGATTCTTGTGGTTTAGGCATAGAACACACATGCAATGAACTCTAGTGGATCCATGTGGTTTATGAAAATAACACACATGCAATGGCAACTAGTGGATCCATGTGGTTTATGAAAAGAACACACATGCAATGGCATATAGTGGATCCATGTGGTTTGTGAAAAGAACACACGTGCAATGACATCTACATCCTTGTGGTTTATGAAAAACACACATCCAATGGCATCTGGTGGATCCATGTGGTTTAGGAATAGAACACAAATGCAATGGCATCTAGTAGATCCATGTGGTTTATGAAAATAACACACATGCTATGAACTCTAGTAGATCCATGTGGTTTATGAAAAGAACGCACATGCAATTAACACTAGTGGATCCATGTGGTTTATGAAAAGAACACACATGCAATGGCATCTAGTGGATCCATGTGGTTTAGGAATAAAACACACATCCAATGAACTCTAGTGGATCCATGTGGTTTAGGAATAGGACACACATACAATGAACTCTAGTGGATCCATGTGGTTTATGAAAAGAACACACATGCAATGAACTCTAGTGGATCCATGTGGTTTATGAAAAGAACACACATGCAATTGCATCTAGAGGATCCATGTGGTTTAGGAATAGAACACACATGCAATGAACTCTAGTGGATCCATGTGGTTTATGAAAAGAACACACATGCAATGGCATCTAGAGGATCCATGTGGTCTAGGAATAAAACACACATGCAATGAAATCTAGTGGATCCATGTGGTTTATGAAAAAACACACATGCAATGGCATCTAGTGGATGCATGTGGTTTATGAAAAGAACACACGTGCAATGAACTCTAGTGGATCCATTTGGTTTATTAAAAAGAACACACATACAATGGAATCTAGTAGATCCATGTGGTTTATGAAAGTAACACACATGCAATGACCTCTAGTGGATCCATGTGGTTTATGAAAAGAACACACATCCAATGGCATCTAGTGTATCCATGTGGTTTAGGAATAGAACACACATGCAATGGCATCTAGTGGATCCATGTGGTTTATGAAAAGAACACACATGCAATGGCATCTAGTGGATCCATGTGGTTAAGGAATATAACACACATGCAATGAACTCTAGTGGATCCATGTGGTTTATGAAAATAACACACATGCAATGAACTCTAGTGGATCCATGTGGTTTATGTAAAGAACACACATGCAACAAACTCTAGTGGATCCATGTGGATTATGAAAAGAACACACATGAAATGAACTCTAGTGGATCCATGTGATTTATGAAAAGAACACACATGCAATAGAACCTATTGGATCAATGTGGTTTAGGAATAGAACACATATTTAATGGCATCTAGTGGATCAATGGAACCTATTGGATCCATTTGGTTTAGGAATAGAACACACATTTAATGGCATCTAATGGATCCATGTAGTTTATGAATAGAACACACATGAAATTTACTCTATTGGATCCATGTGGTTTATGAAATAAAAACACATGCAATGGAATCTAGTGTATCCATGTGCTTTAGGAATAGAACACACATCCAATGAACTCTAGTGGATCCATGTGGTTTATGAAAAGAACACACATGCAATGGCATCTAGTAGATCCATGTGGTTTATGAATAGAACACACATGCAAGGAACTCTAGTGTATCCATGTGGTTTATGAAAAGAACACACATGTAGTGAACTCTAGTGGATCCATGTGGTTTATGAAAAGAACACACATGCAATGGCATCTAGTGGATCCATGTGGTTTAATAAAAGAACACACATGTAATGGCATCTAGTGGATTCTTGTGGTTTAGGCATAGAACACACATGCAATGAACTGTTGTGGATCCATGTGGTTTATGAAAAGAACACACATGCAATGGCAACTAGTGGATCCATGCGGTTTATGAAAATAACACACATGCAATGGCATATAGTGGATCCATGTGGTTTGTGAAAAGAACACACGTGCAATGACATCTACTGCATCCATGTGATTTATGAAAAGAACACACATCCAATGGCATCTGGTGGATCCATGTGGTTTAGGAATAGAACACAAATGCAATGGCATCTAGTAGATCCATGTGGTTTATGAAAATAACACACATGCCATGAACTCTAGTAGATCCATGTGGTTTATGGAAAGAACGCACATGCAATTAACACTAGTGGATCCATGTGGTTTATGAAAAGAACACACATGCAATGGCATCTAGTGGATCCATGTGGTTTAGGAATAGAACACACATCCAATGAACTCTAGTGGATCCATGTGGTTTAGGAATAGGACACACATCCAATGAACTCTAGTGGATCCATGTGGTTTATGAAAAGAACACACATGCAATGAACTCTAGTGGATCCATGTGGTTTATGAAAAGAACACACATGCAATGGCATCTAGAGGATCCATGTGATTTAGGAATAGAACACACATGCAATGAACTCTAGTGGATCCATGTGGTTTATGAAAAGAACACACATGCAATGGCAACTAGTGGATCCATGTGGTTTATGAAAAGAACACACATGCAATGGCATATAGTGGATCCATGTGGTTTGTGAAAAGAACACACGTGCAATGACATCTACTGCATCCATGTGGTTTATGAAAAGAACACACATCAAATGGCATCTGGTGGATCCATGTGGTTTAGGAATAGAACACAAATGCAATGGCATCTAGTAGATCCATGTGGTTTATTAAAAGAACACACATGCCATAAACTCTAGTAGATCCATGTGGTTTATGAAAAGAACACACATGCAATTAACTCTAGTGGATCCATGTGGTTTATGAAAAGAACACACATGCAATGGCATCTAGTGGATCCATGTGGTTTAGGAATAGAACACATCCAATGAACTCTAGTGGATCCATGTGGTTTAGGAATAGAACACTCATACAATAAACTCTAGTGGATCCATGTGGTCTATGAAAAGAACACACATGCAATGAACTCTAGTGGATCCATGTGGTTTATGAAAAGAACACACATGCAATGGCATCTAGAGGATCCATGTGGTTTAGGAATAGAACACACATGCAATGAACTCTAGTGGATCCATGTGGTTTATGAAAAGAACACACATGGAATGGTATCTAGTGGATCCATGTGGTTTATGAATAGAACACACATGCAATGAACTCTAGTGTATCCATGTGGTTTATGAAAAGAACACACATGTAGTGAACTCTAGTGGATGCATGTGGTTTATGAAAATAACAAACATGAAATGGCATCTAGTGGATCCATGTGGTTTAATAAAAGAACACACATGCAATGGCATCTAGTGGATTCTTGTGGTTTAGGCATAAAACACACATGCAATGAACTCTAGTGGATCCATGTGGTTTATGAAATGAACACACATGCAATGGCATCTAGGTGATCCATGTGGTTTATGAAAAGAACACACATGCAATGTCATCTAGTGGATCCATGTGGGTTATGAAAAGAACACACAACCAATTACATCTAGTGCATCCATGTGGTTTATGAAAAGAACACACATCCAATGGCATCTAGTGGATCCATGTGGTTTAGGAATAGAACATACATGCAATGGCATAAAGTGGATCCATGTGGTTTATGAAAAGAACACACATGTCAAGAACTCTAGTGGATCCATGTGGTTTATGAAAAGAACACACATGCAATGACATCTAGTAGACTCATGTGGTTTATGAAAAGAACACACATCTAGTGGTATCTGGTGGATCCATGTGGTTTAGGATTAGAACACACATGCAATGGATAATAGTGGATCCATGTGGTTTATAAAAAGAACACACATGCAATGGTATCTAGTGGATCCATGTGGTTTATGAATAGAACACACATGCAATGGCATCTAGTGGATCCATGTGGATTATGTAAAGAACACACATGCAACAAACTCTAGTGGATCCATGTGGATTATGAAAAGAACACACATGAAATGAACTCTAGTGGATCCATGTGATTTATGAAAAGAACACACATGCAATAGAACCTATTGGATCCATGTGGTTTAGGAATAGAACACATATTTAATGGCATCTAGTGGATCAATGCAACCGATTGGATCCATGTGGTTTAGGAATAGAACACACATTTAATGGCATCTAGTGGATCAATGGAACCTATTGGATCCATGTGGTTTAGGAATAGAACACACATTTAATGGCATCTAATGCATCCATGTAGTTTATGAATAGAACACACATGAAATTAACTCTATTGGATCCATGTGGTTTATGAAAATAACACACATCCAATGGCATCTAGTGGATCCATGCGGTTTAGGAATAGAACACACATGCAATGGCATCTAGTGGATCCATGTGGTTGATGAAAAGAACACACATGGAATGGCATCTAGTGGATCCATGTGGTTTAGGAATAGAACAGATATTCAATGAACTCTAGTGGATCCATGTGGTTTATGAAAAGAACACATATGCAATGAACTCTAGTGGATCCATGTGGTTTATGAAATAAAAAAACATGCAATGGCAGCTAGTGTATCCATGTGCTTTAGGAATAGAACACACATCCAATGAACTCTAGTGGATCCATGTGGTTTATGAAAAGAACACACATGCAATGGCATCTAGTGGATCCATGTGGTTTATGAATAGAACACACATGCAATGAACTCTAGTGTATCCATGTGGTTTATGAAAAGAACACACATGTAGTGAACTCTAGTGGATGCATGTGGTTTATGAAAAGAACAAACATGAAATGGCATCTAGTGGATCCATGTGGTTTAAGAAAAGAACACACATGCAATGACATCTAGTGGATTCTTGTGGTTTAGGCATAGAACACACATGCAATGAACTCTAGTGGATCCATGTGGTTTATGAAAACAACAAACATGCAATGGCAACTAGTGGATCCATGTGGTTTATGAAAAGAACACACATGCAATGTCATCTAGTGGATCCATGTGGGTTATGAAAAGAACACATAACCAATTACATCTAGTGCACCCATGTGGTTTATGAAAAGAACACACATCCAATGGCATCTAGTGGATCCATGTGGTTTAGGAATAGAACATACATGCAATGGCATAAAGTGGATCCATGTGGTTTATGAAAAGAACACACATGTCATGAACTCTAGTGGATCCATGTGGTTTATGAAAAGAACACACATGCAAAGACATCTAGTAGACTCATGTGGTTTATGAAGAGAACACACATCTATTGGTATCTGGTGGATCCATCTGGTTTAGGACTAGAACACACATGCAATGGATAACAGTGGATCCATGTGGTTTATAAAAAGAACACACATGCAATGGCATCTAGTGGATACATGTGGTCTAGGAATAAAACACACATGCAATGAAATCTAGTGGATCCATGTGGTTTATGAAAAAACACACATGCAATGGCATCTAGTGGATGCATGTGGTTTATGAAAAGAACACACGTGCAATGAACTCTAGTGGATCCATGTGGTTTACGAAAAGAACACACATACAATGGCATCTAGTAGATCCATGTGGTTTATGAAAGTAACACACATGCAATGACCTCTAGTGGATCCATGTGGTTTATGAAAAGAACACACATCCAATGGCATCTAGTGTATCCATGTGGTTTAGGAATAGAACACACATGCAATGGCATCTAGTGGATCCATGTGGTTTATGAAAAAAACACACATGCAATGGCATCTAGTGGATCCATGTGGTTAAGGAATATAACACACATGCAATGAACTCTAGTGGATCCATGTGGTTTATGAAAATAACACACATGCAATGAACTCTAGTGGATCCATGTGGTTTATGTAAAGAACACACATGCAACAAACTCTAGTGGATCCATGTGGATTATGAAAAGAACACACATGAAATGAACTCTAGTGGATCCATGTGATTTATGAAAAGAACACACATGCAATAGAACCTATTGGACCCATGTGGTTTAGGAATAGAACACATATTTAATGGCATCTAGTGGATCAGTGGAACCTATTGGATCCATTTGGTTTAGGAATAGAACACACATTTAATGGCATCTAATGGATCCATATAGTTTATGAATAGAACACACATGAAATTTACTCTATTGGATCCATGTGGTTTATGAAATAAAAACACATGCAATGGCATCTAGTGTATCCATGTGCTTTAGGAATAGAACACACATCCAATGAACTCTAGTGGATCCATGTGGTTTATGAAAAGAACACACATGCAATGGCATCTAGTGGATCCATGTGGTTTATGAATAGAACACACATGCAAGGAACTCTAGTGTATCGATGTGGTTTATGAAAAGAACACACATGTAGTGAACTCTAGTGGATCCATGTGGTTTATGAAAAGAACACACATGCAATGGCATCTAGTGGATCCATGTGGTTTAAGAAAAGAACACACATGTAATGGCATCTAGTGGATTCTTGTGGTTTAGGCATAGAACACACATGCAATGAACTCTAGTGGATCCATGTGGTTTATGAAAAGAACACACATGCAATGGCAACTAGTGGATCCATGTGGTTTATGAAAAGAACACACATGCAATGGTGTAACTACCTCAGTGAATTACGCTCCTAGTTACAAGCCTGGATGAGCAGAAATGGTTGAAATAGTACGTTGGGGCCCAAATGCCACTCACAGGTAGACCTTTCGGCCGTCCCAACCATTTCCAAACATCGGGACAAGAACGGCGTGTAATCGGCGAAGGGATCAACTACATACACAAATGAGTATGTATGCAAGCCACCATACAATAGTACATCAGAGCCATTCCATCTAAAAAGAAAGGAAATATAGCAACGCCATACGGCAAGATCCAAATATCCTAGATAGATATAATAGTTTAGGATATCTCCTCATACATCAAACATCAGAGTATCAGGCGGAAGCGGAAGACAAAATCCGATTACGGATAAGAAGCAAATCGGCATAAGATGCCCCATAAATAAGCAGATCCCGCCCACATATCTCACGGATCCCCGTTCCCGGAATCTCTACACCGAATGATCATCGCCCACATCGTCCGTCTCTTCCACCCAAAGGTCCATCTTGAGTGTACCGTTCATCTGAACCAATAATTTATCGTGTGAGACCCTAGGGTACTCAGCAAGTCTTTATGCCTCTAAAGGGGACACAACCTGGGTGACGAATTGCAGCAAAAGATAAACCCTAGCAATTATATAGAAACTGCAACCATCCGCCTAACCAAAGATAGACGGATGTCCGTGAATGAATAACAACAGTTATAACAGTTATAACGGTAATCTTAACAGATCCATCCTCCTCCTCGCTTACCGACGAGGAAGCGGACGAACAATCCCCATCCGTTGGCAGTTTTATTAACTATTCCATGAGTGTTGCACTATTTACTAGTCAGGTACCTAGTCTAGTCAAATTAAAAATGGTACTTTAGTTATGCTTGTCTATGATCGAGAAACTGTGCTCCAAGTCGTCCATAACCGCGGACACGGCTTTAGAAGTTTTACCTAGGGTGCACAAATAGCAACACACACTCGATATGCCTCGGAAAAACCAAATCAAAACCCAACGAGGCAGTCACGACAAAGCGATCACAGGATTCAGAAATATTTCAGGGGGCCACCCCATTGAGCTACCCGCAACGAAGTTAGCTGACTCCGAGACGTCCCCAAGGTTTGCGTCAATGGCTGTGAACGACTGGGAACCCGAAAATGTGACTGGGCTTGTCGACACCGCGAAAACACTCCGCTTTCCTAACAAAGACAAAGTGTGCAAGACTCGCACAATTTAAATAAAGCAAAGCATGGCATAAGTACAGATAGTAAATAAAACCTCAAACTAGTTTGTGGCCCCAAGAAATAAGAATGAATCAAGCTCGCTCGGGGGTTCATAAGCCTCCTGGATGTGGATAGCGAATATTCAAGGAACAGGAATCAAGTACTGGGTCCTACGGACACAAGTGAGCCTGAAAACCAAATAGCGAATATGGCTCACCGATGCCACTTTCATTAGTTATCCCATTACTACTCAGATTAAGTTGTATAGGTACCTCGTTATCCATCAGACACTCACATACCCTACACATGCTGTTCTACGACTCGCATGGCTCAAACAACTCCTGTAGTAATGGCTCATGGGATGGAGGAACAAGCTTCGGTGGGGTTTAAAAGTAAAGGCTATGCAATACTTGGGATTCAGTTTAATGCAATCGCGACTCAATGATGCAAGAATAAGATAGAGGCAATAGGTACTATATGTATGCAAGCATGTGGTAGTGCTTGCCTGGCAACTCAGTTGAAGCAAGGGATGGATCTGGGTAGTGCTCCTGGTTCTCTTGGTATATCCCCTGCTCAGCGTCTATTCGAAGAAGAACCAAACAAACAAGGGCCAACATAAATAAAAGTACACAAGCATAGGAATAAAATGCATCAAGCAAACAATCATGCCATGATGAATGATGCACAATTTGCATGGCAATAAAGTAGCATGGCATGGGTGAGGTGTGGAAACAATAATAAAGCATGTTTATTGAGCTTTGGCCCCATTTTATTCTCATAACAGTTGCTGTACACATTATATTTATATGATGCATGCTTCAAATCAAACCATGGAATGTATAAACAGAAAGGTCTCGTCGAGCTAATCATTTTAGACATATCATTTGTTAAATTTGGAGTTATAAAACAAAGGTTATTAATTTTATTAAGGCAAAAGGGCAAAATATTGTAATTTTAATTAACTTGGAAAATAAAGTGTTCAAAATATTATTTGAAGGGCATATTTGAATTCCTCACATTTTTCTGATTTGAAAACATATATTATTTGTATTATTTGGACTTATATTTCAAAAGTTATTTAAAAACAGATTTAAATTTGAATTTGATTTAAATTTGAAAAGATTTGAATTAAACAGAAAACAGATAGACTTTTTATACTCGGCTCGTCCTAGCCCTAGACGCTGACGGGTGGGGCTCGCGCTGACGCAGCAGCAGGTGGGGCCGCAGAGGTTGCAGGGCTTTTCTCACTCGGTACTTCCTAACCACACCGATGACAAGTGGGGCCGGTTACTGGGCTGCCAAGACGCTGCCGCCAGCGGGCGTGACACGTGGGCGATCCCAGCTGGGGACTGGTCTGTAGGATCGGTCTTCCGCGGGTTTATTTGCAAAAGAACTCCGCGGCTGACAGGTGGGGCACTGGGGACAGCGGGTTTAGGCGGAAAAAGCGAAGGGCTCTGCAAGAAACGGCCGGGTTTCTGCCTGCCGACGGACGCGACACTGACGGCGGCGGATCTGGCGGACTTCCGACGACGATGGCGACGAAACTAGCGAGAAACTGGCCAAGCCACAAAAAGGAAAGCTGAAGAGGGTTGCAGGGTCTACAACTTTCATGCAGGTGGCATCGCCGGAGGAGGTCTACAGCAGGGCACGGCAAGGAAGAGGCGGGCGTAAACGGCCGCCGTAAGCCGCTGCCAGAGCGCGACGCGCGACGCGCGCGCAGAGCGTTCGACGGAAGGCGGCGGCGTTCTACGGCGAGAGGGGGAGGAAGAGGATGTCTAGGAGATGGAGGGGCTCACCAGGAACTCGCTGGCGTGGTGGCTCGTGCGGAGGTGGAGGAGATCCGGCGTCGGGCTCGTGGACGGCCTCACCGGCTCCCTCTCGGCATGGTGGCGACGGCGACGCTCCGGCGAGGTCCAGGCGCTGCTGCAGGTCCAGGGCGACGGTGAAGAGGCGGGGGAAGGTACTGGTACGCCTAGATCGACTCGACGTCCACCGGAACAGTGAAGCACAGAGGTAGACGTGGCTAGGGTTTAGGGGAGGAGATGGCCATGGCGGCTAGGGAGGTAGAGAGGGATAGAGGCAGGAGGAGAGGGTCAGGGTCTTCTCCAGATTTCGATCTGGCTGCCTGGGGTGGTTGGGGAGAGAGGGGAGGAAGGAGCACATGGGTTTGGTCTCCACTTTTGCAAAGCAAGATAAGGCTCGGGTGGGGTAGGTTTCTCTCTTTCTTCTCTTTGTCTTGAAGCCAAAGAAAGAGTGGAGAGGGGTAGAGGTAGCTCGGGCTAGGTAGAAAGGGGCTCGGGTTAGGGTAGAGCTAGGGTTAGGAGAGACTCGGGTTAGCTCGAGGGGTAGATCATGGGGTGGTCTTGGGTTAGAGAGAGGAGAGATGGGGGAGGTACTTAGGGTTTAGAGGAAGAGGGTATGGTGTTTAGGGTGGTAGGGTTTAGGCTAGATATGATCCACATGACCATACATGGGTGTAGGTGAAAAGGAGATGAAGATGTGGTAAAGAGAGAGAGAGAGAGATGTGATGAGGTAGGGTGGTGATAGCTAGGTGGTTAGGGTGATGGGGTGTGGTGGATTTTGCAAGTCCAACTAGATCAAGCAAAAGAGGGTAAGGATATGGGGAAAGATCCACTCAAGATTCAAATAAAAACCAAAAGACAAGCAAAAGGTGGTACTTGCATGGGCCATGCATAAATAATTAATACCATGCTTATTTTTGTGAAAACAAGATTATTTACATGGCATTTTACTTATGCATTCCAAAAATGTGGAGTAAGGCCCAAGCAAAAGAATTTAAAAGGAAGCCCCAAGTGGACTAGATGGAGATGAGCATATTTGATTAAAATTAGGACTTACTAATGTGTATATGCCACTAGATGCTTAATAGTCCCAGAAATATTCCAACATGAGCATAATTCCATAATAATCCATATGGAAGCTAGGAAAAAGGGTTCCACTCACAAGGCATCCAAAGGTGGCCATGTGGCTCTCATATATCAATAAGGTGAAAACAACATGATGCTAAGATGAGAGCATGTAGACATAGAAATGGATCCACACCAACTCATATGAGCTAGATTTAAATAGCAAAAGAAAAGCAAAGGCTCATATATGTCTAGGGTGGTGGAATTATGGGTGATGACAAGAAAGGTGGTGGAGTTAACAAAAGATATGCCCCCAACTCAACTTGGGCATTTAAACAATATATCAAGAACCAAATACAATATCAAGAGGCAAATACAATTAATAATGCATATGAGATAAGAACCAAATGGAAAAGGGTTTTATATGATGCTCAAATGCAAGGTGGCATGATGACATGAGCATGATATAATGATGATGCAACAATTATAGGTAGGAAGTAGCCATTATATAGACTAGGCTAGTAGCATTGCAATTGTTAGACAATTGGGATGCTACAACTCTCCCCCACTAAACAAGAATCTCGCCCCGAGATTCCTAGGAAAAAGAAAACAACACAAGGAGAGGCAGGTGTTCGGAACGAAGGTGACCCTCACGTTCCCAAGTTGATGAACAACGGAATGGTGCGACCACTACACCTTGCAAAACTTGCTAGACTTGTTGCGAGTCTTGTGTTTTGCTTGAGAAACAATGGTCAGAAGAGTTGACGGATTGTCGTGAGACAAGAAGGATAGGATGGACATAGCTCCGGTTTTCCCAAGAAACATGATAAAAGAATAGAACCACTTGTGAAAGAAAGGACAAGATGATGCATCCTGGATACAGAAAGGCACACCGTTAAGATTAAAGATTTACCGATACTAGAGATGATGAAAACTTTGTCTCGCCGGAAGAAAGAGCTAGATTGGAGAGGTTTTGAACCACTATGACAATAGCATCGCATCTTCTCTCGGATTTGAGAAATGCAGTATGGAAACAATATTGCCTTCAAACAATAGAGTCCCTTGATATGAACAGAAAGATTTAGCTAGACATCGTCGGATTAGATTCTTCTTGCGCCGGTAAGAACCAAAGGATCACGCAATTGAGGTGCGCGGATATAACTTCCAGAGATGGATGTGATGCCAGATCTTGGTGGAATCCCGAGAAGCAAAGAATATGGAGGATCTGGAGTTTATTGTAGAGATACTTATTGCTTTATTTAGCCTTGAGGCTAACGCAATAGATTTGCGGCTGATGGCATCAACCATAATTGGCTTTACCACGGAAAAAGAATTGATGAAACAAAGAGGGATAGCTTCCTTTCATCTTGTTTGAGGATGTAGAGCATCGGTAGAAAGACGAGGACCGAAAGGAGTTTGCGTTTGTTTCCACCAGATAATTGAAGATTTTGCTCCGTGTAGGAAAGGACGAGATCACCAACAAGATATTATTGATTACTTTCTTCGAGAGAGCACTCCGGAAAACAAGGACGGAAGTAAAAGTATCGAGGGATAAAGGCCACTTCTAATTTCCGTGGAATGAGTGAAATCACATTAATTCACCAATTCAATGTACAAGAGCGAATGATAAGAGTAGTGGTATGGTAGCTACTCCATCCCGCACTCAAAGCATTACTCCGCACATGAATAAGAAAATCATGCAACCCAACTACCGAAACAGACTGAAGGTATTGACAAGAAGAGCTTATGGAACTCCGTAAGAAAACAAGGATAGATGCAAACGATTCGCCGGATTCAAGATAGATAAAGATGATGATGTTGTCGTCATGCCGGGAGTACCAAGCCACCAGAAAGATATGAAGGAAGATTACGGAGAAGAACTGCAAGATTCCACAGCTACAGAAGAGATAGCACCAACTTGAACAGAAGGAATACCAGATCTGGAAGGTCTTCATGGCCTCCGGTGGATTGAGCATAGACGATAGAGCGAGAGGGTTTCAAGAGATAAACGAGACTGAGTTGAAAGAACTCCATGTTCTTCTTGAAAAGATTGAGAAAGATTTAGCAGTCTTGAGGAAAACTTTAGCGGAACGACGATGATAACTTGCCAACAAGGAACAACTCCGGATTGGTTGAAGATGGAGATGGAATTAACAATGGACTTGCTAATTCCAGAATTGAAGCGATCTAGTTAGCAGAAGGACGTGGCCGAGATAGGTGACTTCAAAAAGTCAGAATTCTCACTTTGAGACTTTGCACACAGGCAGTGCTCACGAAGCTGAGAGAAAGAGACACAGATGATCTTCCATGTCCTTTCATTGATATGGATTAGGCCAGCATACTATCAACATATACCACCCTGGATTAACAAGATATTCCCAGAATATCAAGTTCAAGAGACGGGAGAAACGAACAAATGCTCGAACACTTCGTGAGCTCAACGCTCTTAGAAAGATCAATATTAAGAGCATGGGTTCGTGTTGAAGAAGATGCACTGGAAGAATAGATTATCTGGTCCTTCGGAAGAAAAAGAGATGTCACCTGGTTCACATTGTCGATTGGGTCACTGGTTACAAAGATAAAAAGATCTTGGATAAAGAAACGATGATATAGCTTTGCTTATAGTGTGAGCTATCAGAGACGAAAAAGATGTGCAGATATGGAGTTCAAAAGATGTGCAGCGTGATGGATAGATGATAGACCGCCGTAGTGCTTTGAGAAACTCCGGATTGCCAAATATGCTTGAATATGCATAGATATGATCACGGTGTACCTGCGTTGATAGCATTGTCCATATTCCAATCGACACTTATCATGAGTGGAATATAGCTATGCCGAGAGCCAAATTACAATCACCTGCATCGGATCGACACACGTTATGTACTTAGCCCAAAAGAATTGGAGATGAAAAGAAACTCCAGGATTAAGCGCCGGTGTCAAAAGAATGAGTTAGCATGGACATGCTGATAAAAGGGAGATAGATAATGTTTCACACACGACTGAAAAGGAGTGCGGAAACACAGATGTATCAAAAAAAAAATTCTGCATTTTTCGGCATTAAAATACCAATAGATGCGCAAAATCACTTATCAGGTAGAGATTAGCAACAGATGCTTACATAGCATGTGGAGTTGCTAGAAGGAAGGACACCCTTAAAAAGATGGCACCGGTTAACAAGGAGTCAGATAGATCATCAAGGCTTTCAAAAGCTCACAAGATGGAATGTACCAACATTGATAACCAAAGGCGATGGTGATAACAAAAGGATGCAACAGATAGACAAGGAATTACACGCCACACACACAACCTATGGTACTACGGAAACCCAGAACACGTGAATCCTAGTTTGAATTTTTAGAAGAGGATTGAAAACGTTACACTTCGTTACTAGAAAAAGGGTGGTGGGTGGGTAAGAAGAAAAGTGGAAGCAGTCCTACTCTCGCGTTTTGTTTTTCCCTAGTATACATAGCTACCAAAATATTTGCTAGACTGACAACGACCATTTGGCTGAGACCCTGAAGGTCGGGATGGCTCTGATACCAATTGTAACTACCTCGGTGAATTACGCTCCTAGTTACAAGCCTGGATGAGCAGAAATGGTTGAAATAGTAATGGTGGGGCCCAAATGCCACTCAGGTAGACCTTCGGCCGTCCCAACCATTTCAAACATCGGGACAAGAACGGCGAATCGGCAAAGTAAGGGATCAACTACATACACAAATGAGTATGTATGCAAGCCACCATACAATAGTACATCAGAGCCATTCCATCTAAAAAGAAAGGAAATATAGCAACGCCATATGGCAAGATCCAAATATCCTAGATAGATATAATAGTTTAGGATATCTCCTCATACATCAAACATCAGAGTATCAGGCGGAAGCGGAAGACAAAATCCGATTACGGATAAGAAGCAAATCGGCATAAGATGCCCCATAAATAAGCAGATCCCGCCCACAGATCTCACGGATCCCCGTTCCCGGAATCTCTACACCGAATGATCATCGCCCACATCGTCCGTCTCTTCCACCCAGTGTCCATCTTGCGAGTGTACCTGTTCATCTGAACCAATAATTTATCGTGTGAGACCCTAGGGGTACTCAGCAAGTCTTTATGCCTCTAAAGGGGACACAACCTGAGGTGACGCAATTGCAGCAAAAGATAAACCCTAGCAATTATATAGAAACTCGCTAACCATCCGCCTAACCAAAGATAGACGGATGTCCGTGAATGAATAACAACAGTTATAACAGTTATAACGGTAATCTTAACAGATCCATCCTCCTCCTCGCTTACCGACGAGGAAGCGGACGAACAACCCCCATCCGTTGGCAATTTTATTAACCATTCCATGAGTGTTGCACTATTTACTAGTCAGGTACCTAGTCTAGTCAAATTAAAAACGGTACTTTAGTTATGCTTGTCTATGATCGAGAAACTGTGCTCCAAGTCGTCCATAACCATGACACGGCTTTCAGAAAGTTTTACCTACAGGGTGCACAAATAGCAACACACACTGATATGCCTCGAAAAACCAAATCAAAACCCAACGAGGCGCCACGAGAAAGCGATCACAGGATTCAGAAATATTTCGAGGGCCACCCATTGAGCTACGCAACGGTTAATGACTCGAGACGGCCTCAAGGTTTGCGTCAATGGTGTGAACGATCGGGAACCCGAAAATGTGACTGGCTTGTCGACACCGAAAACACTCCGCTTTCCTAACAGACAAAGGTGACTCGCACAATTTAAATAAAGCATAAAGCATGGCATAAGTACAGATAGTAAATAAAACCTCAAACTAGTTTGTGGCCCCAAGAAATAAGAATGAATCAAGCTCGCTGGGGGTTCATAAGCCTCCCGGATGTGGATAGCGCGAATATTCAAGGAACAGGAATCAAGTACTCGGGGTCCTACGGGACACAAGTGAGCCTGAAAAACCAAATAGCGAATATGGCTCACCGATGCCACTTTCATTAGTTATCCCATTACTACTCAGATTAAGTTGTATAGGTACCTCGTTATCCATCAGACACTCACATACCCTACACATGCTGTTCTACGACTCGCATGGCTCAAACAACTCTGTAGTAATGGCTCATGGGATGGAGGAACAAGCTTGATGGGGTTTAAAAGTAAAGGCTATGCAATACTTGGGATTCAGTTTAATGCAATCGCGACTCAATGATGCAAGAATAAGATAGAGGCAATAGGTACTATATGTATGCAAGCATGTGGTAGTGCTTGCCTGGCAACTCAGTTGAAGCAAGGGATGGATCTGGGTAGTGCTCCTGGTTCTCTTGGTATATCCCCTGCTCAGCGTCTATTCGAAGAAGAACCAAACAAACAAGGGCCAACATAAATAAAAGTGCACAAGCATAGGAATAAAATGCATCAAGCAAACAATCATGCCATGATGAATGATGCACAATTTGCATGGCAATAAAGTAGCATGGCATGGGTGAGGTGTGGAAACAATAATAAAGCATGTTTATTGAGCTTTGGCCCCATTTTATTCTCATAACAGTTGCTGTACACATTATATTTATATGATGCATGCTTCAAATCAAACCATGGAATGTATAAACAGAAAGGTCTTGTCGAGCTAATCATTTTAGACATATCATTTGTTAAATTTGGAGTTATAAAACAAAGGTTATTAATTTTATTAAGGCAAAAGGGCAAAATATTGTAATTTTAATTAACTTGGAAAATAAAGTGTTCAAAATATTATTTGAAGGGCATATTTGAATTCCTCACATTTTTCTGATTTGAAAACATATATTATTTGGACTTATATTTCAAAAGTTATTTAAAAACAGATTTAAATTTGAATTTGATTTAAATTTCAAAAGATTTGAATTAAAAAGAAAATGACTTTTTATACTTTTTTATCCTAGCCCTAGACTAGACGACGGTGGGGGATGGGGACGAAAGAAACAGGGGGGCCGCAGAGGCTGCAGGGCTTTTCTCACTCGGTACTTCCTAACCACACCGATGACAAGTGGGGCCGATTCTGTGGGGCCACGCCTGCCGCCCAAATGGGCGTGACACGTGGGCGATCCCAGGCGCGGGGGGACTGGTCTGTGGTGGACTGGGTCTTCCGCGGGTTTATTTGCAAAAGAACTCCGCGGCTGACAGGTGGGGCACTGGGGACGGCGGGTTTAGGCGGGAAAAAGGCCAGGGGGCTCTGCGCAAAACGGCCAATGGTCGCTCTATCGCTGACGGACGATAATCGACGGCGGATTCTGGCGGACTTCGACGATGGCGGCACGTAAACTAGCGAAATCGCCAAGCCACAAAAAGGAAAGCTGAAGAGGGTTGCAGGGTCTACAAATTTCATGCAGGTGGCATCGCCGGAGGAGGTCTACATGGGCACGAAGGAATGAGGCAGCAGTAAACGGCCGTAGCCGCCGCCGCTGAGCACGACGCGCGACGCGCGCGCAGAGCGTTCGACGAAAGGCGGCGGCGTTCTATGGCGAGAGGGGGAGGAAGAGGATGTCTAGGAGATGGAGGGGCTCACCAGGAACTCGCTGGCGTGGTGGCTCGTGCGTAGGTGGAGGAGATCCGGCGTCGGGCTCGTGGACGGCCTCACCGGCTCCCTCTCGGCATGGTGGCGACGGCGACGCTCCGGCGAGGTCCAGGCGCTGCTGCAGGTCCAGGGCGACGGTGAAGAGGCGGGGGAAGGTACTGGTACGCCTAGATCGACTCGACGTCCACCGGAACAGTGAAGCACAGAGGTAGACGTGGCTAGGGTTTAGGGGAGGAGATGGCCATGGCGGCTAGGGAGGTAGAGAGGGATAGAGGCAGGAGGAGAGGGTCAGGGTCTTCTCCAGATTTCGATCTGGCTGCCTGGGGTGGTTGGGGAGAGAGGGGAGGGAGGAGCACATGGGTTTGGTCTCCACTTTTTGCAAAGCAAGATAAGGCTCGGGTGGGGTAGGTTTATATCTTTCTTCTCTTTGTCTTGAAGCCAAAGAAAGAGTGGAGAGGGGTAGAGGTAGCTCGGGCTAGGTAGAAAGGGGCTCGGGTTAGGGTAGAGCTAGGGTTAGGAGAGACTCGGGTTAGCTCGAGGGGTAGATCATGGGGTGGTCTTGGGTTAGAGAGAGGAGAGATGGGGGAGGTACTTAGGGTTTGGAGGGAGGGGGTATGGTGTTTAGGGTGGTAGGGTTTAGGCTAGATATGATCCACATGACCATACATGGGTGTAGGTGAAAAGGAGATGAAGATGTGGTAAAGAGAGAGAGAGATGTGATGAGGTAGGGTGGTGATAGCTAGGTGGTTAGGGTGATGGGGTGTGGTGGATTTTGCAAGTCCAACTAGATCAAGCAAAAGAGGGTAAGGATATGGGGAAAGATCCACTCAAGATTCAAATAAAAACCAAAAGACAAGCAAAAGGTGGTACTTGCATGGGCCATGCATAAATAATTAATACCATGCTTATTTTTGTGAAAACAAGATTATTTACATGGCATTTTACTTATGCATTCCAAAAATGTGGAGTAAGGCCCAAGCAAAAGAATTTAGAAGGAAGCCCCAAGTGGACTAGATGGAGATGAGCATATTTGATTAAAATTAGGACTTACTAATGTGTATATGCCACTAGATGCTTAATAGTCCCAGAAATATTCCAACATGAGCATAATTCCATAATAATCCATATGGAAGCTAGGAAAAAGGGTTCCACTCACAAGGCATGCAAAGGTGGCCATGTGGCTCTCATATATCAATAAGGTGAAAACAACATGATGCTAAGATGAGATCATGTAGACATAGAAATGGATCCACACCAACTCATATGAGCTAGATTTAAATAGCAAAATAAAAGCAAAGGCTCATATATGTCTAGGGTGGTGGAATTATGGGTGATGACAAGAAAGGTGGTGGAGTTAACAAAAGATATGCCCCCAACTCAACTTGGGCATTTAAACAATAAATCAAGAACCAAATACAATATCAAGAGGCAAATACAATTAATAATGCATATGAGATAAGAACCAAATGGAAAAGGGTTTTATATGATGCTCAAATGCAAGGTGGCATGATGACATGAGCATGATATAATGATGATGCAACAATTATAGGTAGGAAGTAGCCATTATATAGACTAGGCTAGTAGCATTGCAATTGTTAGACAATTGAAATGCTACAAATGGCATATAGTGGATCCATGTGGTTTGTGAAAAGAACACACGTGCAATGACATCTACTGCATCCATGTGGTTTATGAAAAGAACACACATCCAATGGCATCTGGTGGATCCATGTGGTTTAGGAATAGAACACAAATGCAATGGCATCTAGTAGATCCATGTGGTTTATGAAAATAACACACATGCCATGAACTCTAGTAGATCCATGTGGTTTATGAAAAGAACGCACATGCAATTAACACTAGTGGATCCATGTGGTTTATGAAAAGAACACACATGCAATGGCATCTAGTGGATCCATGTGGTTTAGGAATAGAACACACATCCAATGAACTCTAGTGGATCCATGTGGTTTAGGAATAGGACACACATCCAATGAACTCTAGTGGATCCATGTGGTTTATGAAAAGAACACACATGCAATGAACTCTAGTGGATCCATGTGGTTTATGAAAAGAACACACATGCAATGGCATCTAGAGGATCCATGTGGTTTAGGAATAGAACACACATGCAATGAACTCTAGTGGATCCATGTGGTTTATGAAAAGAACACACATGCAATGGCAACTAGTGGATCCATGTGGTTTATGAAAAGAACACACATGCAATGGCATATAGTGGATCCATGTGGTTTGTGAAAAGAACACACGTGCAATGACATCTACTGCATCCATGTGGTTTATGAAAAGAACACACATCCAATGGCATCTGGTGGATCTATGTGGTTTAGGAATAGAACACAAATGCAATGGCATCTAGTAGATCCATGTGGTTTATGAAAAGAACACACATGCCATAAACTCTAGTAGATCCATGTGGTTTATGAAAAGAACACACATGCAATTAACTCTAGTGGATCCATGTGGTTTATGAAAAGAACACACATGCAATGGCATCTAGTGGATCCATGTGGTTTAGGAATAGAACACACATCCAATGAACTCTAGTGGATCCATGTGGTTTAGGAATAGAACACTCATACAATAAACTCTAGTGGATCCATGTGGTCTATGAAAAGAACACACATGCAATGAACTCTAGTGGATCCATGTGGTTTATGAAAAGAACACACATGCAATGGCATCTAGAGGATCCATGTGGTTTAGGAATAGAACACACATGCAATGAACTCTAGTGGATCCATGTGGTTTATGAAAAGAACACACATGCAATGGTATCTAGTGGATCCATGTGGTTTATGAATAGAACACACATGCAATGAACTCTAGTGTATCCATGTGGTTTATGAAAAGAACACACATGTAGTGAACTCTAGTGGATGCATGTGGTTTATGAAAAGAACAAACATGAAATGGCATCTAGTGGATCCATGTGGTTTAATAAAAGAACACACATGCAATGGCATCTAGTGGATTCTTGTGGTTTAGGCATAAAACACACATGCAATGAACTCTAGTGGATCCATGTGGTTTATGAAATGAACACACATGCAATGGCATCTAGGTGATCCATGTGGTTTATGAAAAGAACACACATGCAATGTCATCTAGTGGATCCATGTGGGTTATGAAAAGAACACACATGCAATGTCATCTAGTGGATCCATGTGGGTTATGAAAAGAACACACAACCAATTACATCTAGTGCATCCATGTGGTTTATGAAAAGAACACACATCCAATGGCATCTAGTGGATCCATGTGGTTTAGGAATAGAACATACATGCAATGGCATAAAGTGGATCCATGTGGTTTATGAAAAGGACACACATGTCAAGAACTCTAGTGGATCCATGTGGTTTATGAAAAGAACACACATGCAATGACATCTAGTAGACTCATGTGGTTTATGAAAAGAACAGACATCTAGTGGTATCTGGTGGATCCATGTGGTTTAGGATTAGAACACACATGCAATGGATAATAGTGGATCCATGTGGTTTATAAAAAGAACACACATGCAATGGTATCTAGTGGATCCATGTGGTTTATGAATAGAATACACATGCAATGGCATCTAGTGGATCCATGTGGATTATGTAAAGAACACACATGCAACAAACTCTAGTGGATCCATGTGGATTATGAAAAGAACACACATGAAATGAACTCTAGTGGATCCATGTGATTTATGAAAAGAACACACATGCAATAGAACCTATTGGATCCATGTGGTTTAGGAATAGAACACATATTTAATGGCATCTAGTGGATCAATGCAACCTATTGGATCCATGTGGTTTAGGAATAGAACACACATTTAATGGCACCTAGTGGATCAATGGAACCTATTGGATCCATGTGGTTTAGGAATAGAACACACATTTAATGGCATCTAATGGATCCATGTAGTTTATGAATAGAACACACATGAAATTAACTCTATTGGATCCATGTGGTTTATGAAAATAACACACATCCAATGGCATCTAGTGGATCCATGCGGTTTAGGAATAGAACACACATGCAATGGCATCTAGTGGATCCATGTGGTTTATGAAAAGAACACACATGGAATGGCATCTAGTGGATCCATGTGGTTTAGGAATAGAACAAATATTCAATGAACTCTAGTGGATCCATGTGGTTTATGAAATAAAAAAACATGCAATGGCATCTAGTGTATCCATGTGCTTTAGGAATAGAACACACATCCAATGAACTCTAGTGGATCCATGTGGTTTATGAAAAGAACACACATGCAATGGCATCTAGTGGATCCATGTGGTTTATGAATAGAACACACATGCAATGAACTCTAGTGTATCCATGTGGTTTATGAAAAGAACACACATGTAGTGAACTCTAGTGGATGCATGTGGTTTATGAAAAGAACAAACATGAAATGGCATCTAGTGGATCCATGTGGTTTAAGAAAAGAACACACATGCAATGACATCTAGTGGATTCTTGTGGTTTAGGCATAGAACACACATGCAATGAACTCTAGTGGATCCATGTGGTTTATGAAAACAACAAACATGCAATGGCAACTAGTGGATCCATGTGGTTTATGAAAAGAACACACATGCAATGTCATCTAGTGGATCCATGTGGGTTATGAAAAGAACACACAACCAATTACATCTAGTGCATCCATGTGGTTTATGAAAAGAACACACATCCAATGGCATCTAGTGGATCCATGTGGTTTAGGAATAGAACACCCATGCAATGAACTCTAGTGGATCCATGCGGTTTAAGAAAAGAACACACATGTCATGAACTCTAGTGGATCCATGTGGTTTATGAAAAGAACACACATGCAATGACATCTAGTAGACTCATGTGGTTTATGAAAAGAACACACATCTATTGGTATCTGGTGGATCCATCTGGTTTAGGATTAGAACACACATGCAATGGATAACAGTGGATCCATGTGGTTTATAAAAAGAACACACGTGCAATGAACTCTAGTGGATCCATGTGGTTTATGAAAAAACACACATGCAATGGCATCTAGTGGATGCATGTGGTTTATGAAAAGAACACACGTGCAATGAACTCTAGTGGATCCATGTGGTTTACGAAAAGAACACACATACAATGGCATCGAGTAGATCCATGTGGTTTATTAAAGTAACACACATGCAATGACCTCTAGTGGATCCATGTGGTTTATGAAAAGAACACACATCCAATGGCATCTAGTGTATCCATGTGGTTTAGGAATAGAACACACATGCAATGGCATCTAGTGGATCCATGTGGTTTATGAAAAGAACACACATGCAATGGCATCTAGTGGATCCATGTGGTTAAGGAATATAACACACATGCAATGAACTCTAGTGGATCCATGTGGTTTATGAAAATAACACACATGCAATGAACTCTAGTGGATCCATGTGGTTTATGTAAAGAACACACATGCAACAAACTCTAGTGGATCCATGTGATTTATGAAAAGAACACACATGCAATAGAACCTATTGGATCCATGTGGTTTAGGAATAGAACACATATTTAATGGCATCTAGTGGATCAATGGAACCTATTGGATCCATTTGGTTTAGGAATAGAACACACATTTAATGGCATCTAATGGATCCATGTAGTTTATGAATAGAATACACATGAAATTTACTCTATTGGATCCATGTGTTTTATGAAATAAAAACACATGCAATGGCATCTAGTGTATCAATGTGCTTTAGGAATAGAACACACATCCAATGAACTCTAGTGGATCCATGTGGTTTATGAAAAGAACACACATGCAATGGCATCTAGTGGATCCATGTGGTTTATGAATAGAACACACATGCAAGGAACTCTAGTGTATCCATGTGGTTTATGAAAAGAACACAATTGTAGTGAACTCTAGTGGATCCATGTGGTTTATGAAAAGAACACACATGCAATGCATCTAGTGGATCCATGTGGTTTAAGAAAGGAACACACATGTAATGGCATCTAGTGGATTCTTGTGGTTTAGGCATAGAACACACATGCAATGAACTCTAGTGGATCCATGTGGTTTAGGAAAAGAACACACATGCAATGGCAACTAGTGGATCCATGTGGTTTATGAAAAGAACACACATGCAATGGCATATAGTGGATCCATGTGGATTGTGAAAAGAACACACGTGCAATGACATCTACTACATCCATGTGGTTTATGAAAAGAACACACATCCAATGGCATCTAGTGGATCCATGTGGTTTAGGAATAGAACACAAATGCAATGGCATCTAGTAGATCCATGTGGTTTATGAATATAACACACATGCCATGAACTCTAGTAGATCCATGTCGTTTATGAAAAGAACGCACATGCAATTAACACTAGTGGATCCATGTGGTTTATGAAAAGAACACACATGCAATGGCATCTAGTGGATCCATGTGGTTTAGGAATAGAACACACATCTAATGAAATCTAGTGGATCCATGTGGTTTAGGAATAGGACACACATCCAATGAACTCTAGTGGATCCATGTGGTTTATGAAAAGAACACACATGCAATAAACTCTAGTGGATCCATGTGGTTTATGAAAAGAACACACATGCAATGGCATCTAGAGGATCCATGTGGTTTAGGAATAGAACACACATGCAATGAACTCTAGTGGATCCATCTGGTTTATGAAAAGAACACACATGCAATTGTATCTAGTGGATCCATGTGGTTTATGAATAGAACACACATGCAATGAACTATAGTGTATCCATGTGGTTTATGAAAAGAACACACAGCAGTGAACTCTAGTGGATCCATGTGGTTTATGAAAAGACCACACATGCAATGACATCTAGTGGATCCATGTGGTTTAAGAAAAGAACACACATGCAATGGAATCTAGTGGATTCTTGTGGTTTAGGCATCGAACACACATGCAATGAACTATAATGGATCCATGTGGTTTATGAAAAGAACACACATGTAATGGCATCTAGTGGGGCCATGTGGTTTATGAAAAAAAACACATGCAATGGCATATAGTGGATCCACGTGGTTTATAAAAAGAACAGACATGCAATGACATCTAGTTCATCCATGTGGTTTATGAAAAGCACACACATCCAATGGCATCTAGTGGATCCATGTGGTTTAGGAATAGAACACACATGCAATGGCATCTAGTGGATCCATATGGTTTATGAAAATAACACACATGCCATGAACTCTAGTGGATCCATGTGGTTTATGAAAAGAACACACATGCAATGAACTCTAATGGATCCATGTGGTTTATGAAAAGAACACACATGCAATTTTTATCTAGTGGATTCTTGTGGTTTAGGCATAGAACACACATGCAATGAACTCTAATGGATACATGTGGTTTATGAAAAGAACACACATGCAATGGCATATAGCGGATCCATGTGGTTTATGAAAAGAACACACATGCAATGGCATATAGTGGATCCATGTGGTTTATGAAAAGAACACACATGCAATGGCATCTAGTGGATCCATGTGGTTTATGAAAAGAACACACATGCAATGGCATCTAGTGGATCCATGTGGTTTAGGAATAGAACACCCATGCAATGAACTCTAGTGGATCCATGTGGTTTAAGAAAAGAACACACATGCCATGAACTCTAGTGGATCCATGTGGTTTATGAAAAGAACACACATGCTACGACATCTAGTGGATCCATGTGGTTTATGAAAAGAAAACACATCCAATGGCATCTAGTGGATCCATGTGGTTTAGGATTAGAACACACATGCAATGGATAATAGTGGATCCATGTGGTTTATAAAAATAACATACATGTAATGCCATCTAGTGGATGCATGAGGTTTAGGAATAGAACACACATGAAATGACATCTAGGGGATCCATATGGTTTATGAAAAAAACACATGCAATTGCATCTACTATATCCATGTGGTTTATGAAAAGAACACACGTACAATGAACTCTAGTGGATCCATGTGGTTTATGAAAAGAACACACATGCAATGGCATCTAGTAGATCCATTTGGTTTATGAAAATAACACACATGCAATGACATCTAGTGGATCTATGTGGTTTATGAAAAGAACACACATCCAATGGCATCTAGTGGATCCATGTGGTTTAGGAATAGAACACACATGCAATGGCATCTAGTGGATCCATGTGGTTTATGAAAAGAACACATATACAATGGAATCTAGTGGATCCATGTGGTTTAGGAATAGAACACACATGCAATGAACTCTAGTGGATCCATGTGGTTTATGAAAATAACACACATGCAATGAGCTCTAGTGGATCCCTCTGGTTTATCGAAAAACAAATATGCAGCAAACTCTACTGGATCCATGTGGATTATGAAAATAACACACATGCAATGAACTCTAGTGGATCCATGTGATTTATGAAAAGAACACACATGCAATGGAACCTATTGGATCCATGTGGTTTAGGAATATAACACACATTTAATGGCATCTAGTGGATCAATGGAACCTATTGGATCCATGTGGTTGAGGAATAGAACACATATTTAATGGCATCTAATTGATCCATGTAGTTTCTGAATAGGACACACATGCAATGGCATCTACTGTATCCATGTGGTTTATGAAAAGAACACACATCCAATGGCATCTAGTGGTTCCATGTGATTTAGGAATAGAACACACATGCAATGGCATCTAGTGGATCCATGTGGTTTATGAAAAGAACAAACATGCAATGGCATCTAGTGGATCCATGTGGTTTAGGAATAGAACACACATGCAATGAACTCTAGTGGATCCATGTGGTTTATGAACAGAACACACATGCAATAGAATCTAGTGGATCCATGTGGTTTAGGAATAGAACACACATCCAATGAACTCTAGTGGATCCATGTGGTTTATGAAAAGAACACACATGCAATGGCATCTAGTGGATCCATGTGGTTTATGAATAGGACACACATGCAATGAACTCTAGTGTATCAGTGTGGTTTATGAAAAGAACACACATGTAGTGAACTCTAGTGGATCCATGTGGTTTATGAAAAGAACACACATGCAATGTCATCTAGTGGATCCATGTGGTTTAAGAAACTAACTTACATGCGATGGCATATAGTGGATTCTTGTGGTTTAGGCATAGAACACACATGCAATAAACTCTAGTGGATCGATGTGGGTTATGAAAAGAAAACACAAGCAATGGCATCTAGTGGATCCATGTGGTTTATGAAAAGAACATACATGCAATGTCATCTAGTGGATCCATGTGGTTTAGGAATAGAACACACATGCAATGAACTCTAGTGGATCCATGTGGTTTATGAAAAGAACACACATGCAATGGAATCTAGTGGAGCCATGTGGTTTAGGAATAGAAAACACATCCAATGAACTCTAGTGGATCCATGTGGTTTATGAAAAGAACACACATGCAATGGCATCTAGTGGATCCATGTGGTTTATGAAAAGAACACACATGCAATGGCATCTAGTGGATCCATGTGGTTTATGAAAAGAACACACATGCAATGAACTCTAGTGGATCCATGTGGTTTATGAAAAGAACACACATGCAATGGCATAAAGTGGATCCATGTGGTTTGTGAAAAGAACACACGTGCAATGACATCTACTGCATCCATGTGGTTTATGGAAAGAACACACATCCAATGGCATCTGGTGGATCCATGTGGTTTAGGAATAGAACACAAATGCAATGGCATCTAGTAGATCCATGTGGTTTATGAAAATAACACACATGCCATGAACTCTAGTAGATCCATGTGGTTTATGAAAAGAACGCACATGCAATTAACACTAGTGGATCCATGTGGTTTATGAAAAGAACACACATGCAATGGCATCTAGTGGATCCATGTGGTTTAGGAATAGAACACACATCCAATGAAATCTAGTGGATCCATGTGGTTTAGGAATAGGACACACATCCAATGAACTCTAGTGGATCCATGTTGTTTATGAAAAGAACACACATGCAATAAACTCTAGTGGATCCATGTGGTTTATGAAAAGAACACACATGCAATGGACTCTAGTGGATCCATGTGATTTATGAAAAGAACACACATGCAATAGAACCTATTGGATCCATGTGGTTTAGGAATAGAACACATATTTAATGGCATCTAGTGGATCAATGGAACCTATTGGATCCATGTGGTTTAGGAATAGAACACACATTTAATGGCATCTAATGGATCCATGTAGTTTATGAATAGAACACACATGAAATTAACTCTATTGGATCCATGTGGTTTATGAAATAAAAACACATGCAATGGCATCTAGTGTATCCATATGCTTTAGGAATAGAACACAGATCCAATGAACTCTAGTGGATCCATGTGGTTTATGAAAAGAACACACATGCAATGGCATCTAGTGGATCCATGTGGTTTATGAATAGAACACACATGCAAGGAACTATAGTGTATCCTTGTGGTTTATGAAAAGAACACACATGTAGTGAACTCTAGTGGATCCATGTGGTTTATGAAAAGAACACACATGCAATGGCATCTAGTGGATCCATGTGGTTTAAGAAAATAACACACATGCAATGGCATATAGTGGATTCTTGTGGTTTAGGCATAGAACACACATGCAATGAACTCTAGTGGATCCATGTGGTTTATGAAAAGAACACACATGCAATGGCAACTAGTGGATACATGTGGTTTATGAAAAGAACACAAATGCAATGGCATATAGTGGATCCATGTGGTTTGTGAAAAGAACACACGTGCAATGACATCTACTGCATCCATGTGGTTTATGAAAAGAACACACATCCAATGGCATCTGGTGGATCCATGTGGTTTAGGAATAAAACACACATGCAATGGCATCTAGTATATCCATGTGGTTTATGAAAAGAACACACATGCCATGAACTCTAGTAGATCAATGTGGTATATGAAAAGAACACACATGGAATTAACACTAGTGGATCCATGTGGTTTATGAAAAGAACACACATGCAATGGCCTCAGGTGGATCCATGTGGTTTAGGAATAGAACACACATCCAATGAACTCTAGTGGATCCATGTGGTCTATGAAAAGAACACACATGCAATGAACTCTAGTGGATCCATGTGGTTTATGAAAAGAACAAACATGCAATGGCATCTAGAGGATCCATGTGGTTTAGGAATAGAACACACATGCAATGAACTCTAGTGGATCCATGTGGTTTATGAAAAGAACACACATGCAATGGTATCTAGTGGATCCATGTGGTTTATGAATAGAACACACATGCAATGAACTATAGTGTATCCATGTAGTTTATGAAAAGAACACACACACAGTGAACTCTATGGATCCATGTGGTTTATGAAAAGACCACACATTCAATGACATCTAG
Organism: Avena insularis; assembly: GCA_023614405.1. Taxonomy (NCBI): domain Eukaryota; kingdom Viridiplantae; phylum Streptophyta; class Magnoliopsida; order Poales; family Poaceae; genus Avena; species Avena insularis. The sequence goes on along the minus strand of JAJUPC010000352.1, from coordinate 121,888 downwards.
TGGATCCATGTGGTTTAAGAAAAGAACACACATGCAATGGAATCTAGTGGATTCTTGTGGCTTAGGCATAGAACACACATGCAATGAACTATAATGGATCCATGTGGTTTATGAAAAGAACACACATGTAATGGCATCTAGTGGGGACATGTGGTTTATGAAAAAAACACATGCAATGGCATATAGTGGATCCATGTGGTTTATGAAAAGAACATACATGCAATGACATCTAGTGCATCCATGTGGTTTATGAAAAGAACACACATCCAATGGCATCTAGTGGATCCATGTGGTTTAGGAATAGAACACACATGCAATGGCATCTAGTGGATCCATATGGTTTATGAAAACAACACACATGCCATGAGCTCTAGTGGATCCATGTGGTTTATGAAAAGAACACACATGCAATGAACTCTAATGGATCCATGTGGTTTATGAAAAGAACACACATGCTATTTTTATCTAGTGGATTCTTGTGGTTTAGGCATACAACACACATGCAATGAACTCTAATGGATCCATGTGGTTTATCAAAAGAACACACATGCAATGGCATCTAGTGGATCCATGTGGTTTATGAAAAGAACACACATGCAATGGCATATAGTGGATCCATGTGGTTTATGAAAAGAACACACATGCAATGGCATGTAGTGGATCCATGTGGTTCATGAAAAGAACACACATGCAATGGCATCTAGTGGATCCATGTGGTTTAGGAATAGAACACCCATGCAATGAACTCTAGTGGATCCATGCGGTTTAAGAAAAGAACACACATGTCATGAACTCTAGTGGATCCATGTGGTTTATGAAAAGAACACACATGCTACGACATCTAGTGGATCCATGTGGTTTATGAAAAGAACACACATCCAATGGCATCTAGTGGATCCATGTGGTTTAGGATTAGAACACACATGCAATGGATAATAGTGGGTCCATGTGGTTTATAAAAATAACATACATGCAATGCCATCTAGTGGATGCATGAGGTTTAGGAATAGAACACACATGCAATGACATCTAGTGGATCCATGTGGTTTATGAAAAAAACACATGCAATGGCATCTACTGTATCCATGTGGTTTATGAAAAGAACACACGTACACTGAACTCTAGTGGATCCATGTGGTTTATGAAAAGAACACACATGCAATGGCATCTAGTGGATCCATGTGGTTTATGAAAATAACACACATGCAATGACATCTAGTGGATCCATGTGGTTTATGAAAAGAACACACATCCAATGGCATCTAGTGGATCCATGTGGTTTAGGAATAGAACACACATGCAATGGCATCTAGTGGATCCATGTGGTTTATGAAAAGAACACATATGCAATGGAATCTAGTAGATCCATGTGGTTTAGGAATAGAACACACATGCAATGAACTCTAGTGGATCCATGTGGTTTATGAAAATAACACACATGCAATGAGCTCTAGTGGATCCCTGTGGTTTATGGAAAAACAAACATGTAGCAAACTCTACTGGATCCATGTGGATTATGAAAAGAACACACATGCAATTAACTCTAGTGGATCCATGTGATTTATGGAAAGAACACACATGCAATGGAACCTATTGGATCCAAGTGGTTTACGAATAGAACGCACATTTAATGGCATCTAGTGGATCAATGGAACCTATTGGATCCATGTGGTTTAGGAATAGAACACACATTTAATGGCATCTAATGGATCCATGTAGTTTATGAATAGGTCACGCATGCAATGGCATCTACTGTATCCATGTGGTTTATGAAAAGAACACACATCCAATGGCATCTAGTGGATCCATGTGATTTAGGAATAGAACACACATGCAATGGCATCTAGTGGATCCATGTGGTTTATGAAAATAACAAACATGCAATGGCATCTAGTGGATCCATGTGGTTTAGGAATAGAACACACATGCAATGAACTCTAGTGGATCCATGTGGTTTATGAAAAGAACACACATGCAATGGAATCTAGTGGATCCATGTGGTTTAGGAATAGAACACACATCCAATGAACTCTAGTGGATCCATGTGGTTTATGAAAATAACACACATGCAATGGCATCTAGTGGATCCATGTGGTTTATGAAAATAACACACATGCAATGGCATCTAGTGGATCCATGTGCTTTATGAAAAGAACACACATGTAGTGAACTCTAGTGGATCCATGTGGTTTATGAAAAGAACACACATGCAATGGCATCTAGTGGATCCATGTGGTTTAAGAAAAAAACACACATGCAATGGCATATAGTGGATTCTTGTGGTTTAGGCATAGAACACACATGCAATGAACTCTAGTGGATCCATGTGGTTTATGAAAAGAACACACATGCAATGGCAACTAGTGGATCCATGTGGTTTATGAAAAGAACACAAATGCAATGGCATATAGTGGATCCATGTGGTTTGTGAAAAGAACACACGTGCAATGACATCTACTGCATCCATGTGGTTTATGAAAATAACACACATCCAATGGCATCTGGTGGATCCATGTGGTTTAGGAATAAAACACACATGCAATGGCATCTAGTATATCCATGTGGTTTATTAAAAGAACACACATGCCATGAACTCTAGTAGATCAATGTGGTATATGAAAAGAACACACATGGAATTAACACTAGTGGATCCATGTGGTTTATGAAAAGAACACACATGCAATGACCTCAGGTGGATCCATGTGGTTTAGGAATAGAACACACATCCAATGAACTCTAGTGGATCCATGTGGTCTATGAAAAGAAAACACATGCAATGAACTCTAGTGGATCCATGTGGTTTATGAAAAGAACAAACATGCAATGGCATCTAGAGGATCCATGTGGTTTAGGAATAGAACACACATGCAATGAACTCTAGTGGATCCATGTGGTTTATGAAAAGAACACACATGCAATGGTATCTAGTGGATCCATGTGGTTTATGAATAGAACACACATGCAATGAACTATAGTGTATCCATGTGGTTTATGAAAAGAACACACATACAGTGAACTCTAGTGAATCCATGTGGTTTATGAAAAGACCACACATTCAATGACATCTAGTGGATCCATGTGGTTTAAGAAAAGAACACACATGCAATGGAATCTAGTGGATTCTTGTGGCTTAGGCATAGAACACACATGCAATGAACTATAATGGATCCATGTGGTTTATGAAAAGAACACACATGTAATGGCATCTAGTGGGGACATGTGGTTTATGAAAAAAACACATGCAATGGCATATAGTGGATCCATGTGGTTTATGAAAAGAACATACATGCAATGACATCTAGTGCATCCATGTGGTTTATGAAAAGAACACACATCCAATGGCATCTAGTGGATCCATGTGGTTTAGGAATAGAACACACATGCAATGGCATCTAGTGGATCCATATGGTTTATGAAACAACACACATGCCATGAGTTTAGTGGATCCATGTGGTTTATGAAAAGAACACACATGCAATGAACTCTAATGGATCCATGTGGTTTATGAAAAGAACACACATGCAATTTTTATCTAGTGGATTCTTGTGGTTTAGGCATACAACACACATGCAATGAACTCTAATGGATCCATGTGGTTTATCAAAAGAACACACATGCAATGGCATCTAGTGGATCCATGTGGTTTATGAAAAGAACACACATGCAATGGCATATAGTGGATCCATGTGGTTTATGAAAAGAACACACATGCAATGGCATGTAGTGGATCCATGTGGTTCATGAACAGAACACACATGCAATGGCATCTAGTGGATCCATGTGGTTTAGGAATAGAACACCCATGCAATGAACTCTAGTGGATCCATGCGGTTTAAGAAAAGAACACACATGTCATGAACTCTAGTGGATCCATGTGGTTTATGAAAAGAACACACATGCTACGACATCTAGTGGATCCATGTGGTTTATGAAAAGAACACACATCCAATGGCATCTAGTGGATCCATGTGGTTTAGGATTAGAACACACATGCAATGGATAATAGTGGATCCATGTGGTTTATAAAAATAACATACATGCAATGCCATCTAGTGGATGCATGAGGTTTAGGAATAGAACACACATGCAATGACATCTAGTGGATCCATGTGGTTTATGAAAAAAACACATGCAATGGCATCTACTGTATCCATGTGGTTTATGAAAAGAACACACGTACACTAAACTCTAGTGGATCCATGTGGTTTATGAAAAGAACACACATGCAATGGCATCTAGTAGATCCATGTGGTTTATGAAAATAACACACATGCAATGACATCTAGTGGATCCATGTGGTTTATGAAAAGAACACACATCCAATGGCATCTAGTGGATCCATGTGGTTTAGGAATAGAACACACATGCAATGGCATCTAGTGGATCCATGTGGTTTATGAAAAGAACACATATGCAATGGAATCTAGTAGATCCATGTGGTTTAGGAATAGAACACACATGCAATGAACTCTAGTGGATCCATGTGGTTTACGAAAATAACACACATGCAATGAGCTCTAGTGGATCCCTGTGGTTTATGGAAAAACAAACATGTAGCAAACTCTACTGGATCCATGTGGATTATGAAAAGAACACACATGCAATTAACTCTAGTGGATCCATGTGATTTATGGAAAGAACACACATGCAATGGAACCTATTGGATCCATGTGGTTTACGAATAGAACGCACATTTAATGGCATCTAGTGGATCAATGGAACCTATTGGATCCATGTGGTTTAGGAATAGAACACACATTTAATGGCATCTAATGGATCCATGTAGTTTATGAATAGGTCACACATGCAATGGCATCTACTATATCCATGTGGTTTATGAAAAGAACACACATCCAATGGCATCTAGTGGATCCATGTGATTTAGGAATAGAACACACATGCAATGGCATCTAGTGGATCCATGTGGTTTATGAAAAGAACATACATGCAATGGCATCTAGTGGATCCATGTGGTTTAGGAATAGAACACACATGCAATGAACTCTAGTGGATCCATGTGGTTTATGAAAAGAACACACATGCAATGGAATCTAGTGGATCCATGTGGTTTAGGAATAGAACACACATCCAATGAACTCTAGTGGATCCATGTGGTTTATGAAAATAACACACATGCAATGGCATCTAGTGGATCCATGTGGTTTATGAAAATAACACACATGCAATGGCATCTAGTGGATCCATGTGGTTTATGAAAAGAACACACATGTAGTGAACTCTAGTGGATCCATGTGGTTTATGAAAATAACACACATGCAATGTCATCTAATGGATCCATGTGGTTTAAGAAAGTAACTTACATGCAATGGCATATAATGGATTCTTGTGGTTTAGGCATATAACACACATGCAATGAACTCTAGTGGATCGATGTGGTTTATGAAAAGAAAACACAAGCAATGGCATCTAGTGGATCCATGTCGTTTATGAAAAGAACACATATACAATGACATCCAGTGCATCCATGTGGTTTATGAAAAGAACACACATCCAATGGAATCTAGTGGATCCATGTGGTTTAGGAATAGAACACACATGCAATGGAATCTAGTGGATCCTTGTGGTTTATGAAAAGAACACACATGCCATGAACTCTAGTGGATCCATGTGGTTTATGAAAATAACACACAAGCAATGAAATCTAGTGGATGCATGTCGTTTATGAAAAGAACACACAGGCAATGGCATCTAGTGGATCCATGTGGTTTAGGAATAGAACACACATCCAATGAACTGTAGGGGATCCATGTGGTTTAGGAATATAACACACATGCAATGAACTCTAGTGGATCCATGTGTTTTATGAAAAGAACACGCATGCAATGAACTCTATTGGATCCATGCGGTTTATGAAAAGAACACACATGCAATCAAATCTAGTGTATCCATGTTGTTTAGGAATAGAACACACATCTAGTGAACTCTAATGGATCCATGTGGTTTATGAAAAAAAAAACACGCAATGGCATCTAGCGGATCCATGTGGTTTATGAATAGAACATACATGCAATGAACTCTAGTGTATCCATGTGGTTTATGAAAGGAACACACATGTAGTGAACTCTAGTGGATCCATGTGGTTTATGAAACAACACACATGCAATGACATCTAGTGGATCAATGTGGTTTACGAAAAGAACACACATGCAATGGCATCTAGTAGATTCTTGTGGTTTAGGCATAGAACACACATGCAATGAACTCTAATGTTTCCATGTGGTTTATGAAAATAACACACATGCAATGGCATCTAGTGGATCCATGTGGTTTCTGAAAATAACACACATGCAATGGCATATAGTGGATCCAATTGGTTTATGAAAAGAACACACATGCAATGATATCTAGTGCCTCCATGTGGTTTATGAAAAGAACACACATCCAATGGCATCTAGTGGATCCATGTGATTTAGGAATAGAACACACATGTAATGGCATCTAGTGGATCCATGTGGTTTATGAAAATAACACACATGCCATGAACTCTAATGGATCCATGTGGTTTGTGAAAAGAACACACATGCAATGAACTCTAGTGGATCCATGTGGTTTATGAAAAGAAGACACATGCAATGGCATATAGTGGATTCTTTTGGTTTAGGCATAGAACACACATGCAATGAACTCTAATGGATCCATGTGGTTTATGAAAATAACAAATGCAATGGCATCTAGTGGATCCATGTGGTTTATGAAAAGAACACACATGCAATGGCATATAGTGGATCCATGTGGTTTATGAAAAGAACACACATGCAATGGCATCTAGTGGATCCATGTGGTTTGTGAAAAGAACACACATGCAATGGCATCTGGTGGATCTATGTGGTTTAGGAATAGAACACACCTGACATGGCATCTAGTGGATCCATGTGGTTTATGAAAAGAACACACATGCCATGAAATCTAGTGGATCCATGTGGTTTATGAAAACAACACACATGCAATGACATCTAGTGGATCCATGTGGTTTATGAAAAGAACACACATCCAATGGCATCTAGTGGATCCATGTGGTTTAGGAATAGAACACACATGCAATAGCATCTAGTGGATCCATGTGGTTTATGAAAATAACACACATGCCATGAACTCTAGTGGATCCATGTGGTTTATGAAAAGAACACGCATGTAATGAACTCTAATGGATCCATGTGGTTTATGAAAAGAACACACATGCAATTTTCATCTAGTGGATTCTTGTGGTTTAGGCATAGAACACACATGCAATGAACTCTAATGGATCCATGTGGTTTATGAAAAGAACCCACATGCAATGGCATCTAGTGGATCCATGTGGTTTATGAAAAGAACACACATGCAATGAACTCTAGTGGATCCATGTGGTTTATGAAAAGAACACACATGCAATGGCATATAGTGGATTCTTTTGGTTTAGGCGTAGAACACACATGCAATGAACTCTAATGGATCCATGTGGTTTATGACAAGAACACACATGCAATGGCATCTAGTAGATCCATGTAGTTTATGAAAAGAACACACATGCAATGGCATTGGATCCATGTGGTTTATGAAAAGAACACACATGCAATGGTATCTAGTGGATCCATGTGGTTTGTGAAAAGAACACACATGCAATGGAACCTATTGGATCCATGTGGTTTACGAATAGAACGCACATTTAATGGCATCTAGTGGATCAATGGAACCTATTGGATCCATGTGGTTTAGGAATAGAACACACATTTAATGGCATCTAATGGATCCATGTAGTTTATGAATAGGTCACACATGCAATGGCATCTACTATATCCATGTGGTTTATGAAAAGAACACACATCCAATGGCATCTAGTGGATCCATGTGATTTAGGAATAGAACACACATGCAATGGCATCTAGTGGATCCATGTGGTTTATGAAAAGAACATACATGCAATGGCATCTAGTGGATCCATGTGGTTTAGGAATAGAACACACATGCAATGAACTCTAGTGGATCCATGTGGTTTATGAAAAGAACACACATGCAATGGAATCTAGTGGATCCATGTGGTTTAGGAATATAACACACATGCAATGAACTCTAGTGGATCCATGTGGTTTATGAAAAGAACACGCATGCAATGAACTCTATTGGATCCATGCGGTTTATGAAAAGAACACACATGCAATCAAATCTAGTGTATCCATGTTGTTTAGGAATAGAACACACATCTAGTGAACTCTAATGGATCCATGTGGTTTATGAAAAAAAAACACGCAATGGCATCTAGCGGATCCATGTGGTTTATGAATAGAACATACATGCAATGAACTCTAGTGTATCCATGTGGTTTATGAAAGGAACACACATGTAGTGAACTCTAGTGGATCCATGTGGTTTATGAAACAACACACATGCAATGACATCTAGTGGATCAATGTGGTTTACGAAAAGAACACACATGCAATGGCATCTAGTAGATTCTTGTGGTTTAGGCATAGAACACACATGCAATGAACTCTAATGTTTCCATGTGGTTTATGAAAATAACACACATGCAATGGCATCTAGTGGATCCATGTGGTTTCTGAAAATAACACACATGCAATGGCATATAGTGGATCCAATTGGTTTATGAAAAGAACACACATGCAATGATATCTAGTGCCTCCATGTGGTTTATGAAAAGAACACACATCCAATGGCATCTAGTGGATCCATGTGATTTAGGAATAGAACACACATGTAATGGCATCTAGTGGATCCATGTGGTTTATGAAAATAACACACATGCCATGAACTCTAATGGATCCATGTGGTTTGTGAAAAGAACACACATGCAATGAACTCTAGTGGATCCATGTGGTTTATGAAAAGAAGACACATGCAATGGCATATAGTGGATTCTTTTGGTTTAGGCATAGAACACACATGCAATGAACTCTAATGGATCCATGTGGTTTATGAAAAGAACACACATGCAATGGCATCTAGTGGATCCATGTGGTTTATGAAAAGAACACACATGCAATGGCATATAGTGGATCCATGTGGTTTATGAAAAGAACACACATGTAATGGAATCTAATGGATCAATGGGGTTTGTGAATAGAACATACATGCAATGGCATCTGGTGGATCTATGTGGTTTAGGAATAGAACACTGACATGGCATCTAGTGGATCCATGTGGTTTATGAAAAGAACACACATGCCATGAAATCTAGTGGATCCATGTGGTTTATGAAAACAACACACATGCAATGACATCTAGTGGATCCATGTGGTTTATGAAAAGAACACACATCCAATGGCATCTAGTGGATCCATGTGGTTTAGGAATAGAACACACATGCAATAGCATCTAGTGGATCCATGTGGTTTATGAAAATAACACACATGCCATGAACTCTAGTGGATCCATGTGGTTTATGAAAAGAACACGCATGTAATGAACTCTAATGGATCCATGTGGTTTATGAAAAGAACACACATGCAATTTTCATCTAGTGGATTCTTGTGGTTTAGGCATAGAACACACATGCAATGAACTCTAATGGATCCATGTGGTTTATGAAAAGAACACACATGCAATGGCATCTAGTGGATCCATGTGGTTTATGAAAAGAACACACATGCAATGAACTCTAGTGGATCCATGTGGTTTATGAAAAGAACACACATGCAATGGCATATAGTGGATTCTTTTGGTTTAGGCGTAGAACACACATGCAATGAACTCTAATGGATCCATGTGGTTTATGACAAGAACACACATGCAATGGCATCTAGTGGATCCATGTAGTTTATGAAAAGAACACACATGCAATGGCATATAGTGGATCCATGTGGTTTATGAAAAGAACACACATGCAATGGTATCTAGTGGATCCATGTGGTTTGTGAAAAGAACACACATGCAATGGCATCTAGTGGATCCATGTGGTTTAGGAATAGAACACACATGCAATGGCATCTAGTGGATCCATGTGGTTTATGAAAAGAACACACATGCCATGAACTCTAGTGGATCCATGTGGTTTGTGAAAACAACACACATGCAATGACATCTAGTGGATCCATGTGGTTTATGAAAAGAACACACATCCAATGGCATATAGTGGATCCATGTGGTTTAGGATTAGAACACAGTTGCAATGTATAATAGTGGATCCACGTGGTTTAAGAAAAGAACACACATGCAATGGCATCGAGTGGATTCTTGTGGTTTAGGCATAGAACACACATGCAATGACCTCTAGTGGATCCATGTGGTTTATGAAAAGAACACACATGCAATGAACTCTAGTGGATCCATGTGGTTTATGAAAAGAACACACATGCAATGGCATATAGTGGGTTCTTTTTGTTTAGGCATAGAACACACATGCAATGAACTCTAATGGATCCATGTGGTTTATGAAAAGAACACACATGCAATGGCATCTAGTGGATCCATGTTGTTTATGAAAAGAACACACATGCAATGGCATATACTGTTTCCATGTGGTTTATGAAAATAACACACATGCAATGGCATCTAGTGGATCCATATGGTTTGTGAAAAGAACACACATGCAATGGCATCTAGTGGATCCATGTGGTTTAGGAATAGAACACACATCCAATGAACTGTAGGGGATCCATGTGGTTTAGGAATATAACACACATGCAATGAACTCTAGTGGATCCATGTGGTTTATGAAAAGAACACGCATGCAATGAACTCTATTGGATCCATGCGGTTTATGAAAAGAACACACATGCAATCAAATCTAGTGTATCCATGTTGTTTAGGAATAGAACACACATCTAGTGAACTCTAATGGATCCATGTGGTTTATGAAAAAAAAACACGCAATGGCATCTAGCGGATCCATGTGGTTTATGAATAGAACATACATGCAATGAACTCTAGTGTATCCATGTGGTTTATGAAAGGAACACACATGTAGTGAACTCTAGTGGATCCATGTGGTTTATGAAACAACACACATGCAATGACATCTAGTGGATCAATGTGGTTTACGAAAAGAACACACATGCAATGGCATCTAGTAGATTCTTGTGGTTTAGGCATAGAACACACATGCAATGAACTCTAATGTTTCCATGTGGTTTATGAAAATAACACACATGCAATGGCATCTAGTGGATCCATGTGGTTTCTGAAAATAACACACATGCAATGGCATATAGTGGATCCAATTGGTTTATGAAAAGAACACACATGCAATGATATCTAGTGCCTCCATGTGGTTTATGAAAAGAACACACATCCAATGGCATCTAGTGGATCCATGTGATTTAGGAATAGAACACACATGTAATGGCATCTAGTGGATCCATGTGGTTTATGAAAATAACACACATGCCATGAACTCTAATGGATCCATGTGGTTTGTGAAAAGAACACACATGCAATGAACTCTAGTGGATCCATGTGGTTTATGAAAAGAAGACACATGCAATGGCATATAGTGGATTATTTTGGTTTAGGCATAGAACACACATGCAATGAACTCTAATGGATCCATGTGGTTTATGAAAAGAACACACATGCAATGGCATCTAGTGGATCCATGTGGTTTATGAAAAGAACACACATGCAATGGCATATAGTGGATCCATGTGGTTTATGAAAAGAACACACATGCAATGGCATCTAGTGGATCCATGTGGTTTGTGAAAAGAACACACATGCAATGGCATCTGGTGGATCTATGTGGTTTAGGAATAGAACACACATTCAATAGCATCTAGTGGATCCATGTGGTTTATGAAAAGAACACACATGCCATGAAATCTAGTGGATCCATGTGGTTTATGAAAACAACACACATGCAATGACATCTAGTGGATCCATGTGGTTTATGAAAAGAACACACATCCAATGGCATCTAGTGGATCCATGTGGTTTAGGAATAGAACACACATGCAATAGCATCTAGTGGATCCATGTGGTTTATGAAAATAACACATGCCATGAACTCTAGTGGATCCATGTGGTTTATGAAAAGAACACGCATGTAATGAACTCTAATGGATCCATGTGGTTTATGAAAAGAACACACATGCAATTTTCATCTAGTGGATTCTTGTGGTTTAGGCATAGAACACACATGCAATGAACTCTAATGGATCCATGTGGTTTATGAAAAGAACACACATGCAATGGCATCTAGTGGATCCATGTGGTTTATGAAAAGAACACACATGCAATGAACTCTAGTGGATCCATGTGGTTTATGAAAAGAACACACATGCAATGGAATATAGTGGATTCTTTTGGTTTATGACAAGAACACACATGCAATGAACTCTACTGGATCCATGTGGTTTATGACAAGAACACACATGCAATGGCATCTAGTGGATCCATGTAGTTTATGAAAAGAACACACATGCAATGGCATATAGTGGATCCATGTGGTTTATGAAAAGAACACACATGCAATGGTATCTAGTGGATCCATGTGGTTTGTGAAAAGAACACACATGCAATGGCATCTAGTGGATCCATGTGGTTTAGAAATAGAACACACATGCAATGGCATCTAGTGGATCCATGTGGTTTATGAAAAGAACACATGCCATGAACTCTAGTGGATCCATGTGGTTTGTGAAAACAACACACATGCAATGACATCTAGTGGATCCATGTGGTTTATGAAAAGAACACACATCCAATGGCATATAGTGGATCCATGTGGTTTAGGATTAGAACACAGTTGCAATGTATAATAGTGGATCCACGTGGTTTAAGAAAAGAACACACATGCAATGGCATCGAGTGGATTCTTGTGGTTTAGGCATAGAACACACATGCAATGACCTCTAGTGGATCCATGTGGTTTATGAAAAGAACACACATGCAATGAACTCTAGTGGATCCATGTGGTTTATGAAAAGAACACACATGCAATGGCATATAGTGGGTTCTTTTTGTTTAGGCATAGAACACACATGCAATGAACTCTAATGGATCCATGTGGTTTATGAAAAGAATACACATGCAATGGCATCTAGTGGATCCATGTTGTTTATGAAAAGAACACACATGCAATGGCATATACTGGATCCATGTGGTTTATGAAAAGAACACACATGCAATGGCATCTAGTGGATCCATATGGTTTGTGAAAAGAACACACATGCAATGGCATCTAGTGGATCCATGTGGTTTAGGAATAGAACACACATGCAATGGCATCTAGTGGATCCATGAGGTTTATGAAAAGAACACACATGCCATGAACTCTAGTGGATCCATGTGGTTTATGAAAACAACACACATGCAATGACATCTAGTGGATCCATGTGGTTTATGAAAAGAACATACCTCCAATGGCATCTAGTGGATCCATGTGGTTTAGGATAAGAACACACATGCAATGGATAAAAGTGGATCCATGTGGTTTAAGAAAAGAACACACATGCAATGGCATCTAGTGGATTCATGTGGTTTAAGAAAAGAACACACATGCAATGTCATCTAGTGGATCCATGTGGTTTATGAAAAGAACACACATGCAATGAACTCTAGTGGATCCATGTGGTTTATGAAAAGAACACACATGCAATGGCATCTAGTGGATCCATGTGGTTTATGAAAAGAACAAACATGCAATGAACTCTAGTGTATCCATGTGGTTTATGAAAAGAACACACATGCAATGGCTTCTAGAGGATCCATGTGGTTTAGGAATAGAACACACATGCAATGAACTCTAGTGTATCCATGTGGTTTATGAAAAGAACAAACATGCAATGGTATCTAGTGGATCCATGTGGTTGATGAATAGAACCCACATGCAATGAACTATAGTGTATCCATGTGGTTTATGAAAAGAACACACATGCAGTGAACTCTAGTGAATCCATGTGGTTTATGAAAAGAACACACATGCAATGACATCTAGTGGATCCATGTGGTTTATGAAAGAACACACATCCAGTGGCATCAAGTGGATCCATGTGTGTAAAGACCCAAACCTGGCTTGGTTTGAATCGTGATTACAAGCTAGTCTCGGATCGAATAGCTAGCACCACAGCTTAAGATGTAATATCAAGATACAAAGGTCATATTACATCGCATGATCCAGAATATGAATACTTTATTACAAACTCATAGTCATAGGCTATCTTATTACAAAGCAGCAAAATACAAGTAAAGCATGGAGTCCTTCATCTTCATGTGCCACATTCAAACATGTTGGGTGCAGACTCATAACCTCTATCATCAATCCATACTCTTCAATAGAATAACCTGCAACATGATAGGTTGCAGCCACAAAGGGTCAATACTTTGAATGTATTGGCAAGTGTCGCAAGTTTGTGAATATAAGTTGGACTATCACTACATGCACATTTGGCTAAGTAGATCTTTGGCTCATTTGCAGAAAGCAATATGGTTTTATCCTATGTTTGCAAAAATAGTTTTGATCTTTCAATAGATTTCTGAACTCCTTGGCAAACTCCAAGTGCTTCTACTCTCTTGTTGTCACCATCAAGTTTTACTTTGAGAAATTAGAATGTCGAGATCTTCCATAGCTTCGGGCCTTAGTTGCTCAGAGTGGTCCATAACCGGGGACACGGCTAAGTACTTAGAATTTAATCTTCTGCAGAAGTTGTACACTTTACCCACAAGACACAATCTCGTCTTGACGCCACCAGTGGCCGCTGGATTAGTACTCACCAAGATGGAGTACCGACAGATCGAGAATGTGACAAAGTCTTTCCATAGAAGTCCTCCCAATACATAATGCCAAGACATCTACTGTGCACCAATGCAAGGATAAACCTCAATGCATAATTCCAGTTAACTGTAGAGGTACCAATGCATGGGTCTTCCACTATGTAATTGACTAGGCCAGAGCCCATTTGGCATGTGGCTGCACACGAAATCCAATCGAGAAACATGTTCAATCTCTAAGTTCTGGTGGTGTTCTCCTAGTGCACACACGAAAGAGATAGCCATAGACATGGTTCCCTCTGCTGCCACCTTATTCTCAATCGAGTATCCACACTCACCTGTGTGATTCATTGAGTCCTTGTTTTATTATATAAAACATATATTTTTTCCAACACTTCATATAATCACAATATGGTATATTCCACCTGAAACTATAGCAGGCTAAGCATACCACAACCACAGTATTTCCATTAAGGGATACATAAAGGATATCCTAATAGGACATAGCATAGTATCATAGTAGTCCTATCATGCATACTACAAAAATCCACTAAGTGTAATGAAAAATAGTAGGACATGGATGATAGTGCCACTTGCCTTAGTAGTTGGTGGTGTTGGAACACTCTTTGCAGTAACACACTTGACAATCCACACAATCTATCAAACAAAACAAACAAGACAAAATATGCACAAAGTCAACACTAATGGCAATACAAAAATCATGCAAAATATGAAAGCATGCAAGATGGAAATTTTATTGCACAAATTGTTATAACAAAGGTTTTGAACACTACTAAGTGTTTTCTGAACATTTTACAATTGCAAGGTTACAAATGCAACCATTTGTGCAATTGTAACAATTAGCAATAATTTCTAGCATTTGGAAAGGTTAGACTCACTAAATAATTTCCATGCTATTAGGCATAGCCAACCAAATCTATATTTTGGTCTTACTAGATAGAGGGTTCAATTTGCAATCCATAGCAAAAAGATTCATCCAAAAATAATTTACAAAATAATTTTTATGGGTAAAATACTCCTAAAAAGGTTCTGCCTAAAACTTCTATTTTACAGAAGCTAAAGGGTGAAATAAGGCCTCAGAAGTGAAGCTCTCATTTTTCTGAATCCATAGACACCAAATTTGTATTTTTCTGATTTGTGGATCAAAAGTTATTGAATTT
Organism: Avena insularis; assembly: GCA_023614405.1. Classification (NCBI taxonomy): domain Eukaryota; kingdom Viridiplantae; phylum Streptophyta; class Magnoliopsida; order Poales; family Poaceae; genus Avena; species Avena insularis. The sequence continues at coordinate 106,043 of JAJUPC010000352.1, read as the reverse complement.
CTAAGTTTAATACAAATCTGTCTATTTTTCTATTTAAGCAAAATAGTCTGGCGACGTGGCGTGTTCTTATTGTCCGGTACCGGTTTGGGCGGATCGGCTACTGCGGGCCGTTGGATTTTCAGTGGCAACGGGCGATCTAGATTAGCCCGTACTGTTTCGCTAAGTGATCTATATAAGCCGCTGGATTAAGATCAGACGGTGCTCAGCGTGTCGACCACAGACTGGCGGCGCTGGTGACGGTGCACGGTGGCGACGCTCGGACGGGTGGTGCTCCGGTGGTTCTAGAGGGTTAGGGGAAGCAACGATCTTACCGAGGGTTTGCGGTGGTCTCGGTGATCTCGATGGTGGTCGTGGTGGAGGGAGGGGCATTCAGATTCGTCGGGGATTCCTCGTCGAGTACTTGCCGACGGGCGGAGCTCGTGTCTCCAGACGGTGTCGCCGACCGGGCTCGGCGGACAAACAGAAGTCGGGTCAGAGGAGTACGTCTGGTCGTGTAGAAGCTGGTTGTGGCCAAAAGAGGGCGGTGGGAACCTGCGTCTCGCTGGAAATCGCCGGTGAACGATGGCGGCAGAGGGTGACGCCGGTGGCGACCGTGGCGATGATCTAGGCACAGAAAAATCACGGGAAAGCGTCAGTAGATGCGCCAGAGCATGGCGAAGCTTATAGGACAGAGAGGGGGGCGTGGGGTTGTCGGTTCTCGGAATCTGCCGGAGCTCGCCGGTGGTCGCAGTGGTTCGAAAGCGATTCCAGCGCCCTAGTGGCTCCGGGGTTGTGGGGCTTGAGGAAAAACGGAGAGGAGGGAGTGGCGGTTAAGAGGCAGAGCTCGGAGTGGAGAATTAATTGCGCAAACGCACGAATTCGAGCTGATTTGGAAACGGCAGAGGGAGGGAGAGGGTTGTTTGTCGTTCGGTGGAAGAAGCTGAGGTGGCAGGTGACGTGGGCGTGGGGTCGAGCCGTCAGTGAGGGGGTGAAGAGGGGGACGGTGAGAAACAGAGGGGGAAAGGGGAGTGCCGGGTGGGCTGGTTTTAGGCGAAATGGAAGAAATTGGGGATTCTTGTTTTATTTATTTTTTTCTCCATTTTTTTCCTTTCTTTTTTCTGTTTTCTTAAATAACTTTTGATTTAATGATCCAATTTGAATCAAATAAATTTCTAGAAATTTGTAAAACTCAATAGGTTTTTAGGGCATTATAGAACACATTTACTTTCTAACTCAAATTTTTCTAACCAAATTTATTCACGTTGGTTTTAATAGCTAATATTGCCTTTAGTAAATATATTCTCAAAATAATTCATATCGTTTTATCCATGGCTCCAAATTGGATGAAACCAATTTCTATTGTTTTATTATTTTGTCCTTTATCTTTTTAGCCCTCATAGGAGTTCTTTTGTGTAATATAAATATGGAGTATATCCATAGTATTGTGTTGTTCTTAGTGTTAACAAATAATTAGAGTTTTAGGGTTTGAGTATTTTTCACTTCTAAGGTTTTAAAATGCAACCAAGTCAAGATGCTCATGCATGCTTCATGATTTGGGATTTTAAAACATGCATACCAATTCACAAACAAAATCATTTTGTTTGGCTTGGGTTTGAGGCATTATATTTAAAATGTTCCAAAAGTTTTTGTTCCTTCTGAATTTCAAATAAATTGGTTATTCATTTTGTTTAAAATTTTTCACATACCAAAATTTTAAAAATTTTGTTATTTGACAATGTGTTTTAGGATTAGAACACACATTCCATGGATAATATTGGATCCAAGTGGTTTAAGAAAGAACACACATGCAATGGCATCTAGTGGATCCATCTGGTTCAAAAAGAACACACATGCCATGAACTCTAGTGGATCCATGTGGTTTATGAAAGAACACACATGCAATGAACTCTAGTGGATCCATGTGGTTTATGAAAATAACACATGCAATGGCATATAGTGGATTCTTTTGGTTTAGGCACAGAACACACATGCAATGAACTTCTAATGTATCCATGTGGTTTATGAAAAGAACACACATGCAATGGCATCTAGTGGATCCATGTGGTTTATGAAAAAAAAACACATGCAATGTCATATAGTGGATCCATGTGGTTTATGAAAAGAACACACATGCAATGGCATTTAGTGGATCCATGTGGTTTGTGAAAAGAACACACATGCAATGGCATCCGGTGGATCCGTGGTTTAGGAATAGAACACACATGCAATGGCATCTAGTGGATCCATGTGGTTTATGAAAAGAACACGCATGCCATGAACTCTAGTGGATCCATGTGGTTTATGAAAATAACACACATGCAATGACATCTAGTGGATCCATGTGGTTTATGAAAAGAACACACATCCAATGGCATCTAGTGGATCCATGTGGTTTAGGATTAGAACACACATGCAATGGATAATAGTGGATCCATGTGGTTTAGGAATAGAACACACATGCAATGCCATCTAGTGGATCCATGTGGTTTATGAAAAACCACACATGGAATGGCATCTAGTGGATCCATGTGGTTTATGAAAAGAACACACATGCAATGGCATCTAGTAGAACCATGTGGTTTATGAAAGAACACATGCAATTGCATAGTGTATCCATGTGGTTTGTGAAAAGAACACACGTGGAATGACATCTAGTGCATCCATGTGGTTTATGAAAAGAACACACATCTAATGGCATCGGTGGATCCATGGTTTAGGAATAGAACATGTATGCAATGGCATCTAGTGGATCCATGTGGTTTGTGAGAAGAACACACATGCCATGAACTTAGTGGATCCATGGTTTATGAAAATAACACACATGCATTTAACTTCTAGTGGATCCATCTGGTTTATGAAAAGAACACATGTAATGGCATCTAGTGGATCCATGTGGTTTAGGAATAGAACACATCCAATGAACTCTAGTGGATCCATGTTGTTTAGAATAAAACACTCATACAATGAACTCTAGTGGATCCATGTGGTTTATGAAAAGAACACACATGCAATGAACTCTAGTGGATCCATGTGGTTTATGAAAGAACACACATGCAATGGCATTCAGAGGATCCATGTGGTTTAGGAATAACACATGCAATGAACTCTAGTGGATCCATGTGGTTTATGAAAAGAACACACATGCAATGGTATCTAGTGGATCCATGTGGTTTATGAATAGAACACACATGCAATGAACCATAGTGTATCCATGTGGTTTATGAAAAGAACACACATACAAAGTGAACTCTAGTGAATCCATGTGGTTTATGAAAAGAACACACATGCAATGACATCTAGTGGATCCATGTGGTTTATTAAAAGAACACACATCCAATGGCATCTAGTGGATCCACGTGGTTTAGGATTAAACACATGCAATGGATAATAGTGGATCCACGTGGTTTAAGAAAAGAAACACACATGCAATGGCATCTAGTGGATTCTTATGGTTTAGGCATAGAAATGTACATGCAATGACCTCAGTAGATCCATGTGGTTTATGAAAAGAACACACATGCAATGGCATACAGTGGATTATTTTGGTTTAGGCATAGAACACACATGCAATGAACTCTAATGGATCCATGGTTTATGAAAAGAACACACATGAAATGGCATCTAGTGGATCTATGTGGTTTATGAAAAGAACACACATGCAATGGCATATAGTGGATCCATGTGGTTTATGAAAAGAACACACATGCAATGGCATCTAGTGGATCCATGTGGTTTGTGAAAATAACACACATGCAATGGCATCTGGTGGATCCATGTGGTTTAGAATAGACACACATGCAATGGCATCTAGTGGATCTGTGTGGTTTATGAAAAGAACACATGCTATGAACTCTAGTGGATCCATGTGGTTTATGAAAACAACACACATGCAATGACATCTAGTGGATCCATGTGGTTTATGAAAAGAACACACATCCAATGGCATCTAGTGGATCCATGTTGTTTAGGATTATAACACACATGCAATGGATAATAGTGGATCCATGTGGTTTAAGAAAAGAACACACATTGAATGGCATCTAGTGGATCTATGTGGTTTAGTAAAAGAACACACATGCAATGTAATCTAGTGGATCCATGTGGTTTATGAAAAGAACACACATGCAATGGCAACTAGTGGAACCATGTGGTTTATAAAAAGAACACACATGCAATGGCATATAGTGGATCCATGTGGTTTGTGAAAATAACACACGTGCAATGACATGTAGTGCATCCATGTGGTTTATGAAAAGAACACACATCCAATGGCATCTGGTGGATCCATGTGGTTTAGGAATAGAACACAGATGCAATGGCATCTAGTGGATCCATGTGGTTTGTGAAAAGAACACACCTGCCATGAACTCTAGTGGATCCATGTGGTTTATGAAAAGAACACACATGCATTTAACTCTAGTGGATCCATCTGGTTTATGAAAAGAACACACATGCAATCGCAACTAGTAGATCCATGTGGTTTAGGAATAGAACACACATCCAATGAACTCTAGTGGATCCATGTTGTTTAGGAATAGAACACTCATACAATGAACTCTAGTGGATCCAAGGGTTTATGAAAAGAACACATGCAATGAATTCTAGTGGATCCATGTGGTTTATGAAAATAACACACATGCAATGGCATCTAGAGGATCCATGTGGTTTAGGAATATAACACACATGCAATGAACTCTAGTGGATCCATGTGGTTCATGAAAAGAACACATGCAATGGTATCTAGTGGATCCATGTGGTTAATGAATAGAACACACATGCAATGAACTATAGTGTATCCATGTGGTTTATGAAAAGAACACACATACAGTGAACTCTAATGAATCCATGTGGTTTATGAAAAGAACACACATGCAATGACATCTAGTGGATCCATGTGGTTTATTAAAAGAACACAACTAATGGTATCTAGTGGATCCATGTGGTTTAGGATTAGAACACATGCAATGGATAATAGTGGATCCACGTGGTTTAAGAAAAGAACACACATGCAATGGCATCTAGTGGATTCTTGTGGTTTAGGCATGTAACATACATGCAATGACCTCTAGTGGATCCATGGTTTATGAAAAGAACACATGCAATGGACCTAGTGGATCCATGTGATTTATGAAAAGAACACACATGCAATGGCATATAGTGGATTCTTTGGTTTAGGCATAGAACACACATGCAATGGCATCTAGTGGATCCATGTGTTTATGAAAAGAACACACATGAAATGGCATCTAGTGTATCCATGTGGCTTATGAAAAGAACACACATGCAATGGCATCTAGTGGATCCATGTGGTTTATGAAAAGAACACACATGCAATGCCATCTAGTGGATCTATGTGGTTTGTGAAAAGACACATACTAATGATGGCTCTAGTGGATCCATGTGGTTTAGGAATAGAACACATGCAATGGCATCTAGTGGATCCATGTGGTTTATGAAAAGAACACACATGCTATGAACTCTAGTGGATGCATGTGGTTTATGAAAACAACACACATGCAATGACATCTAGTGGATCCATGTGGTTTATGAAAAGAACACACATCCAATGGTATCTAGTGGATCCATGTGGTTTAGGATTAGATCACACATGCAATGGATAATAGTGGATCCATGTGGTTTAAGAAAAGAACACATGCAATGGAATCTAGCTGATTTTGTTGTTTAGGCATAGAACACATGCAATGAACTCTAGTGGATCCATTTGGTTTATGAAAAGAACACACATGCAATGGCAACTAGTGGATCCATGTGTTTTATGAAAAGAACACATATGCAATGGCATATAGTGGATCCATGTGGTTTGTCAAAATAACACACTTGCAATGACATCTAGTGCATCCATGTGGTTTATGAAAAGAACACACATCCAATTGCATCCGGTGGATCCATGTGGTTTAGGAATAGAACACAAATGTAATGGCATCTAGTGGATCCATGTGGTTTGAAAAGAACACACATGCCATGAACTTAGTGGATCCATGTGGTTTATGAAAAGAACACACATGCATTTAACTCTAGTGGATCCATGTGGTTTATGAAACTAACACACATGCAATGGCATCTAGTGGATCCATGTGGTTTAGGAATAGAACACACATCTAATGAACTCTAGTGGATCCATGTTGTTTTGGAACAGAACACTCATACAATGAACTCTAGTGGATCCATGGTTTATGAAAAGAACACACATGCAATGAACTCTAGTGGATCCATATGGTTTATGAAAGAACACACATGCAATGGCATCTAGACCATCCATGTGGTTTAGGAATAGAACACACATGCAATGAACTCTAATGGATCCATGTGGTTTATGAAAATAAAACACATGCAATGGTATCTAGTGGATCCATGTGGATTATGAATAGAACACACATGCAATGAACTATAGTGTATCCATGTGGTTTATGAAAGAATACACATGCAAAGTGAATTTAGTGAATCCATGTGTTTTATGAAAAGAACACACATACAATGACATCTAGTGGATCCATGTGGTTTAAGAAAAGAACACACATTCAATGGAATCTAGTGGATTATTGTGGTTTAGGAATAGAACACACATGCAATGAACTCTAATAGATCCATGTGGTTTATGAAAAGAACACACATGTAAAGGCATATAGTGGATCCATGTGGTTTATGAAAAAACACACATGCAATGGCATATAGTCGATCCATGTGGTTTATGAAAAGAACGCACATGCAATGACATCTAGTGCATCCATGGTTTATGAAAATAACACATCCAATGGCATCTAGTGGATCCATGAGGTTTAGGAATAGAACACACAAGCAATGGCATCTATTGGATCCATGCGGTATATTAAAATAATGCACATGGCAAGAACTCTACTGGATCCATGAGGATTATGAATAGAACACACATGCAATGAACTCTAATGGATCCATGTGGTTTATGAAAAGAACACACATGCAATTTTCATCTAGTGGATTCTTGTGGTTTAGGCATAGAACACACATGCAATGAACTCTAATGGATCCATGTGGTTTATGAAAAGAACACAAATGCTATGGGATCTAGTGGATCCATGTGGTTTATGAAATGAACACACATGCAATGGCATATAGTGGATCCATGTGGTTTATGAAAAGAACACACATGCAATGGCATGTAGTGATCCATGTGGTTTATGAAAAGAACACACATGCAATGGCATCTAGTGGATCTATCTGGTTAGAATAGAACACACATGCAATGAACTCTAGTGATCCATGTGGTTTAAGAAAAGAACACACATGCTATGAACTCTAGTGGATCCATGGTTTATGAAAGAACACACATGTTAATGCATATCTAGTGGATCCATGTGGTTTATGAAAAACACACATCTAATGGCATCTAGTGGATCCATGTGGTTTAGGACTAGAACACACATGCAATGGATAACAGTGGATCCATGTGGTTTATAAAAATAACACACATGCAATGCCTTCTAGTGGATGCCTGAGGTTTAGGAATAGAACATATGCAATGGCATCTGTGGATCCATGGTTTATGAAAAAACACATGCAATGGCATACTGGATCCATGTGGTTTATGAAAAGAACACACGTACAATGAACTTTAGTGGATCCATGGTTTATGAAAAGAACACACATGCAATGGCATCTAGTAGATCCATGTGGTTTATAAAAAACACGCATGCAATGACATCTAGTGGATCCATGTGGTTTATGAAAAGAACACACATCCAATGCATTCAGTGGATCCATGGTTTAGAATAGAACACACATGCAATTCCATCTAGTGGATCCATGTGGTTTATGAAAAGAACACACATGCAATGGAATCTAGTGATCCATGGTTTAGAATAGAACACATGCAATGAACTTCTAGTAGATCCATGTGGTTTGGTGAAAATAACACAAATGCAATGAGTTCTAGTGATCCATGTGGTTTATGGAAAACAAACATGCAATAAACTCTAGTGGATCCATGTGGATTATCAAAAGAACACACATGCAATGAACTCTAGTGGATCCATGATTTATGAAAAGAACACATGTAATGGAACCTATTGATCCATGTGGTTTAGGAATAGAACACACATTTAATGGCATCTAGTTGATCAATGGAACCTATTGGATACATGTGGTTTAGGAATATAATATACATTTAATGGCATCTAATGGATCCATTTAGTCTATGAATAGGAAACACATGCAATGAAATCTAGTGGATCCATGTGGTTTATGAAAAGAACATACATCCAATGGCATCTAGTGGATCCATGTGATTTAGGAATAGAACACATGCAATGTCATCTAGTGGATCCATGTGGTTTATGAAAAGAATATACATGCAATGACATCTAGTGGATCCATGTGGTTTAGGAATAGAACACACATGCAATCAAATCTAGTGGATCCATGTGGTTTATGAAAAGAACACACATGCAATGACATCTAGTGGATACATGTGGTTTAGGAATAAAACACACATCCAATGAACTCTAGTGGATCCATATGGTTTATGAAAGAACACACATGCAATGGAATTTAGTGGATCCATGTGGTTTATGAATAGACACACATGCAATGAATTTGTGTATCCATGTGGTTTATGAAAAGAACACACATGAAGTGAAATCTAGTGGATCCATGTGGTTTATGAAAAGAACATTACATGCAATGTCATCTAGTGGATCCATGTAAGCTTAAGAAAGTAACACACATGCAATGGCATATAGTGGATTCTTGTGGTTTAGGCATAGAAAAAACATGCAATGAACTCTAGTGGATCCATGTGGTTTATGAAAAGAACACACAAGCAATGGCATCTAGTGCATCCATGTGGTTTATGAAAATAACACATATGCAATGACATCTAGTGCATCCATGTGGTTTATGAAAAGAACACACATCCAATGGCATCTAGGTGGATCCATGTGGTTTAGGAACAAAACACACATGCAATGGAATCTAGTTGATCCATGTGGTTTATGAAAAGAACACACATGCCATGAACTCTAGTGGATCCATGTGGTTTATTAAAAGAACACACATGTAATGAACTCTAGTGGATACATGTGGTTTATGAAATAACACACATGCAATGACATCGAGTGGATCAATGTGGTTTAGAACAGAACACACATCCAATGAACTCTAGGGATCCATGTGGTTAGGAATAGAACACACATGCAATGAACTCTAGTGGATCCATGTGTTTACATAAAAGAACACACATGCAATGAACTCTAGTGGATCCATGTGGTTTATGAAAAGAACACACATGCAATGGAATTTAGTGGATCCATGTGGTATCGGAATAGAACACACATCCAATGAACCTAGTGGATCCATGTGGTTTAGAAAAGAACACACATGCAATGGCATCTAGTGGATCCATGTGGTTTATGAACAGAACACACATGCAATGAACTCTAGTGTATCCATGTGGTTTGGTGAAAAGAACACACATAGTGAATTCTAGTGATCCATGTGGTTTATGAAATAACACACATGCAATGACATCGAGTGGATCAATGTGGTTTAAGAAAAGAACACACATGCAATGGCATCTAGTAGATTCTTGTGGTTTAGGCATAGAACACACATACAATGAACTCTAATGTTTCCATGTGGTTTATGAAAAGAACACACATGCAATGGCATCTAGTGGATCCATCTGGTTTAGGAACAGAACACACATGCAATGAACCTAGTGGATCCATGTGGTTGAAGAAAAGAAACACACATGCCATGAACTCAGTGGGATCCATGTGGTTTATGAAAAGAACACACATGCTACGACATCTAGTGGATCCATGTGGTTTATGAAAACACACATCCAATGGCATCTAGTGGATCCATGTGGTTTAGGATTGAACACACATGCAATGGATAATAGTGGATCCATGTGGTTTATAAAGATAACACATGCAATGCCTTCTAGTGGATGCCCGAGGTTTAGGAATAGAACACATGCAACGTGCATCTAGTGATCCATGTGGTTTATGAAAAAACACATGCAATGGCATCTACTGGATCCATGTGGTTTATGAAAAGAACACACGACATTGAACTCTAGTGGATCCATGGGTTTATGAAAAGAACACACATGCAATGGCATCTAGTAGATCCATGGTTTATAAAAAATAACACGATGCAATGACATCTAGTGGATCCATGTGGTTTATGAAAAGAACACACATCCAATGGCATCCAAAGGATCCATGTGGTTTAGGAATAGAACACACATGCAATTCCATCTAGTGGATCCATGAGGTTTATGAAAGAACACACATGCAATGAATTAGTGGATCCATGTGGTTTAGGAATAGAACACACATGCAATGAACTTCTAGTGGATCCATGTGGTTTATGAAAATAACACATGCAATGAGTTCTAGTGATCCATGTGGTTTATGGAAAACAAACATGCAACAAACTCTAGTGGATCCATGTGGATTATCAAAAGAACACACATGCAAATGAATTCTAGTGGATCCATGTGATTTATGAAAAGAACACACATGCAATTGAACCTATTGGATCCATGTGGTTTAGGAACAGAACACACATTTAAAGGCATCTAGTTGATCAATGGAACCTATTGATACATGTGGTTTAGAATATAACATACATTTAATGCATCTAATGGATCCATTTAGTCTATGAATAGGAAACACATGCAATGAAATCTAGTGATCCATGGTTTATGAAAAGAACATACATCCAATGCAGCATCTAGTGGATCCATGTGATTTAGGAACAGGAACACACATGCAATGTCATCTAGTGGATCCATGTGGTTTATGAAAAGAACATACATGCAATGACATCTAGTGGATCCATGTGGTTTAGAACAGAACACATGCAATCAAATCTAGTGGGATCCATGTGGTTTATGCAAAGAACACACATGCAATGACATCTAGTGGATACATGTGGTTTAGGAATAAAACGCACATCCAATGAACTCTAGTGGATCCATATGGTTTATCAAAAGAACACACATGCAATGGAATATCGTGGGTCCGTCTGGTTTAGGAATAGGAACAACATGCCATGACCTCTAGTGTATCCATGTGGGTTCTGAAAATAACACACATGAAGTGAAATCTAGTGATCCATGTGGTTTATGAAAAGAACACACATGCAATGTCATCTAGTGGATCCATGCTTTAAGAAAGTAACACATGCAATGGCATATAGTGGATTCTTGTGGTTTAGGCATAGAACAAACATGCAATGAATTTAGTATCCATGTGGTTTTATGAGAAGAACACACAAGCAATGGCATCTAAAAATCCATGTGGTTTATGAAAAGAACACATATGCAATGACATCTAGTGCATCCATGTGGTTTATGAAAAGAACACACATCCAATGGCATCTAGTGGTTACTTGTGTTTTTGGAATTTAAGACAAATGTAATGGAATCTAGTTCATCCATGTGGTTTATGAAAAGAACACACATGCCATGAACTCTAGTGGATCCATGTGGTTTATTAAAAGAACACACATGTAATGAACTCTAGTGATACATATGGTTTATGAAAAGAACACACATGCAATGGCATCTAGTGGATCCATGTGGTTTAGAATAGAATACACATCCAATGAACTCTAGGGGATCCATGTGGTTTAGGAATAGAACACACATGCAATGAACTTAGTGGATCCATGGTTTACAAAAGAACACACATGCAATGACATGTACTCTAGTGGATTCATGTGGTTATAAAAGAACACACATGCAATGGAATCTAGTGGATCCATGTGGTATGGAATAGAAACACACATTCAATGAACTCTAGTGGATCCATGTGGTTTAGGAAAAAGAACACACATCCAACGGGTATCTGTGTGTGTGGATCCATGTGGTTTAGGAATAGAACACACATGTAATGGCATCTAGTGGATCCATGTGGTTTATGAAAATAACACACATGCCATGAATTCTAATGGATCCATGTGGTTTGTGAAAAGAACACACATGCAATGAACTCTAGTGATCCATGTGGTTTATGAAAAGAACACACATGCAATGGCAGTATATATAGTGATTCTTTTGGTTTAGGCACAGAACATACATGCAATGAACTCTAATGGATCAATGTGGTTTATGAAAAGAACACACATGCAATGGCAAAAATTCTAGTGATCCATGTGGTTTATGAACAGAACACACATGCAATGAACTCTAGTGTATCCATGTGGTTTATGAAAAGAACACACATATAGTGAACTCCAGTGGATCCATGGTTTATGAAATAACACATGCACCGACATCGAGTGGATCAATGTCGTTAAGAAAAGAACACACATGCAATGGCATCTAGTAGATTCTATGGTTTGTGTACAGAACACACACAATGAACTCTAATGTTTCCATGTGGTTTATGAAAAGAACACACATGCAATGGCATCTAGTGGATCCATGTGGTTTATGAAAAGAAAACACATGCAATGCATATAGTGGATCCAATTGTTTATGAAAAAGAACACACATGTAATGATGTTCAGTGTATCCATGTGGTTTATGAAAATAACACACATCCAATGGAATCTAGTGATCCATGTGGCATGAATAGAACACACATGTAATGGTATCTAGTGGATCCATGTGTTATGAAAAGAACACACATGCTATGAACTCTAGTGGATACATGTGGTTTGTGAAAAGAACACACATGTAATGAACTCTAGTGGATCCATGTGTTTATGAAAAGAACACACATGCAATGGCATATAGTGGATTTTTTGCTTTAGGCATAGAAGCATGCAATGAACTCTAATGGATCCATGTGGTTTATGAAAAGAACACACATGCAATGGCATCTAGTGGATCCATGTGTTTTATGAAAGAACACACATGCAATGGCATCATAGTGGATCCATGTGGTATATGCACAGAACACACATGCAATGAACTTAATGTTTCCATGTGGTTTATGAAAAGAACACACATTAACTGGCATCTAGTGGATCCATGTGGTTTATGAAAAGAACACACATGCAATGACATCTAGTGGATCCAACTGGTTTATGAAAAGAACACAAATGTAATGATATATAGTGCATCCATGTGGTGTATGAAAAGAACACACATCCAATGGCATCTAGTGGATCCATGTGGTCTAGAAACAGAACACATGCAATGGCATAAGGTGGATCCATGTGGTTTATGAAAGAACACACATGCAATGGCATCAGTGGATCCATGTGGTTTAGGAATAGAACACACATGCAATGGCATCTAGGGATCCATGTGGTTTGTGAAAAGAACACACATGCCATGAACTCTAGTGGATCCATGTGGTTTATGAAAACAACACATTCAATGACATGTAGTGGATCCATGTAGTTTATGAAAAGAACACACATCCAATGGCATCTAGTGGATCCATGTGGTTTAGGATTATAAGACACATGCAATGGATAATACTGGATCCATGTGGTTTATAAAAGAACACACATGCAATGGTATCTAGTGGATGCATGTGGTTTAGGAATAGAACACACATGCAATGACATCTAGTGGATCCATGTGGTTTATGAAAAAAACACATGCAAAGGCATCTAGTGGATCAATGTGGTTTATGAAAAGAACACACATAAAATGAACCCTAGTGGATCCATGGTTTATAAAAATAACACATGTAATGGCATCTAGTAGATCCATGTGGTCTATGAAAAGAACACACATGCAATGACATCTAGTGGATCCATGTGGTTATGAAAATAACTCACATCCAATGGCATGGACATCTAGTGGATCCATGTGGTTTAGAATAGAACACATGCATGGAATCCAGTGGATCCATGTGGTTTATGAAAAGAACACACATGCAATGGTATCTAGTGGATCCATGTGGTTAGGAATAGAACACACATGCAATGAACTCTAGTGGATCCATGTGGTTGATGAAAGAACAGTTTTTTTAAGCACGTGCCATGAACCCTAGTGGATCCATGTTGTTTATGAAAAGAACACACATGCAATGGCATCTAGTGGATCCATATGGTTTATAAAAAGAACACACATCCAATGGCATCTAGTGGATCCATGTGGTTTAGATTAGAACACACATGCTACGTAATGGATAATAGTGATCCATGTGGTTTATAAAAATACTTTCACATCCCAATTATTATAATTGGTACATGTCATACATGTCATCGCATCATGTTCATCCTTGCAAAAAAATTCAGTTTTAAAAGCGTTTTGTTAAAATCACCACACTTTTTTGTGCACTCACATGAAGTGACTAGTAGGGTTTTTACCTTGCATCTACTATAATGGCACTAAACGAACATTCCAGATGAATAGGTGCGAGAGTTTTCAACACGAACTCAGAGAAATTTGTTTCCGCCCAAATCGAGCTCTAGGATCAAAGTTAGGGAAATTTTGGGTTTTGACAGAGATTCGGGGCCAGAAAACAGTCCAGTTAACAATCTAGGAAAGAATAAAGAGAAAACGAAAAAAGGGTTTGCGAGCCCTGACCAGCCGAGCGGGTCAGCCCACACGGTGGCTCACTCGAGCCCGCAGCAGCCACGAGCTAGTTGTCGCCCATCTATCCTACAGCGCTGCTGCAGCAGGCGCGCTATCACGCACCACGGGCCGCCCAAAGACCACCACACCGCTCACCCTCAGGCTACAAAAATGTCATTAACAGGACCCACTCACCAACGCGCCGCCCGACACGGATATCTCGAACCGCCTTGACACCGCCGGAATCCCAATTTCTGGGAGTTGGTTTCACTTGTGTTTTTTCTCCGCTTCAAAGCCCTTGACCTCCTCAAACCCCAACCCCTTCTGAACCTATCTACACCTTCATCGGCCTCCCGCCCGTGATTGCCGTAGCTGGACGCCGCCGCCGCCATCGACGTCGGTGAGCTCGGCCGCCGCCGCAGTAGCCTCGCCTTTCCCTTTGCCGCCGCCTCATTTTTTTTCCGCGAGGACACCGGGAGCCGCGGAGCCGCTAACGGGTCGTCAAGGCTAATCACACGTCAGCCGCTCAGGCCTGCATACCGTCGACCAGTGAGCAAGACTGAACCACTGCCGTCTGACGCGAACGGACGGTCAGATTGCATGCCGACCGACGGTCAACCGCCACGCCGGCAGGACCGCCGCCATGAATATTCCCATTATTCCCCGGAAATTCCTAAATAATTAAAAGGCCAGAAAACTATTAAACTTGTAAAATTTATAAGAAAAGTTTTACTAGTCCAAAATACCAAATGATATGTCGTTGGAAAGCCCTTTTCTGTAGATTATTAATATGCAACTAGTTTAGACAGTTGCTGTAAGGTTTTGCAGTAGTTATTTAAATAATTTAATACCCTTTTGGAGTATTAAATTCATAAGAAAAATAACCACTGATCAGAAAATTGCAAAATAAGGTGCTCTATGGAATCACAAGAAAGTGTAGAACTATTTCTGAATTAAAATTGCAGGTTTACTGTATGTATTTTCCTGAGACTATAAAAAGGCTTAAAGCACTATAAAAATTGTAGAAAAGGTTTTGTATATCTTTTTTTGCATGTTTCTAGTTGCCCTGGCTCTAAATCAATGCTACCTTTCACAAGAGTATTTTTGCCCAAACTTACATCACTGTTCACTGGCAGAGGTTTAGTTTTTTCCTAAAAGCCTATTAATTGGGACCAAGAAGTTGCATGTTTTGTTTTCCTGCATTAAAGGCTTTTCCCATGCATCATGGTCTGAAAAGGTGTATAAACATTTACTTTTAGGAGAATATAAAGTGCTACCAAACTTTTATGATAAACCGTCATGCATGCATTTGTGCATTTGTGTATGAATGTAATTGTTTGTTTAATGTGTTGCAATTGTATCGCGGTAGATTGTGACGAGTGCAACGCTTGTTTCTCATGAGGATTGTACAGATCTCGACCCTACCGCCAAGGCAAAGTAGATGCTATTTTGTTCATACCTTGTCCTACTATTTTTCTCCTATGTATGTAGTGTATTTCTTGCAGATATTTATAGAAATTCATTATGCCATATGTTACATCCTATATATTGTGGTAGGGAATTCCTTGTAGTTGATCCCCGCTCAAAGAGAGATGCTTGTAGACCTGTAAGGAAGACGGGGAAAGGATCACATTATGGTGAAGTATGTGTTTGTCTAAAACTGGGAAAACAACATAATGTTAATGAACTATCCGGGCATGGAATGGTTGTGTTGTCAACGAAAGAAAGTGGATAATGGTGAGGAGAATGCCGCCTTGTGGTACTGAGAATGATTGGTTCTCTTTGTTAAAGTAGCTTACGTGGTGCAACCATGTGCCATGTAAGAAATGGGTGGCTTGGTTGACTTAGGTCATGTGATCCCAACCACATGTGAAAATGTAGCCAAAGGCGATGTAGTGAATGGTAGGTTGGACCAAAGGCACCGTGGGTTTGGAGATATGCTTCCTAAAGGTCTCATCTTGGTCTTTCCTCCTATCATCACACAATATGAGTGTGATGCAATGAAAGCTAGCTGGCCAGCACAGAAGGTCATAATGGGTAAGTGTACAAACCCTCACAGTTGTGGTGTAAAACTACATTTGTACTTCTAGCCTCTGTCCCTCAGCCATTTTACATTTATTGAGTTGCTTGATCTTGAGGCTATGACATATTCTCACTCATCCCTTATTTCCTAATTACTAAAACTTGATGGGTGAACTTAATGGGTTGTCTGTGAATCAAATGGTTTACTTGTAAAGTAGGATAAAAGTGTTTGAAAGTGCAAGCCAAGCAAAAGCTCCAGACAGAATAAGCATGTAGATGCTAGGTGCATTGTCTCTTTACCTTAGGGCGCTACTTGCCATACATTCCATGTACTGATTCCTTCAGTGGCTGCTATGTTTCATGTTGCAGTGTTATTCCCATTCCGAAAGTGATCGAAATAGTCACTGTACCTACTCGGTTATTACTCTGTTCCCTTTGTGGGAAATTTGAAGATGGAGTAGTTTATCTTTATTTATGTTGCTATTTGACTAATACAGTGCGTAAGCTAGCCTTGGAGCCAAGCTAATATTATAATAATACTAAATCTTCCGGATCTTCGTGCTATTTATGATACACTTGATTATTTCTTTGTTATTTCATCTATATTCTATGCGTAAGCCAATGAACCTATCCAGGATTGGCATGTTGCATATGAAGCTACGGGGCTTTTCACAAGTGTGATCAGAGTGTTGGCAAACACACATGCAATGGCATCTAGTGATCCATGTGGTTTAGGAATAGAACACACATACGCAATGACATCTAGTGGATCCATGGGTTTATGAAAACACACAAGCAATGGCATCTAGTGGATCCACATGGTTTTATAAAAGAATGGTGACGACAAAGAACTTTGTGTATCCATGTGGTTTATCAAAAGAACACACATGCAATGCACCTAGTGGATCCATGTGGTTTAGGAATAGAAATACACATGCAATGAACTCTAGTGGATTCATGTGTTTATGAAAAGAACACACATGCAATGAACTATAGTCGCATCCATATGGTTTATGAAAACTACACACATGCAATGACATCTAGTGGATCCATGGTTTATGAAAAAGAGCACACATCCAATGGTATCTAGTGTGGATCTTAAGGGTTTAGGGGATGAGAACACACATGCAATGGATAATAGTGGAATCCATGTGGTTTATAAAAGAACACATGGACATGCAATGGCATCTAGTGGATGCATGTGGTTTAGGAATATAACATGCAATGACATCTAGTGTGGATCCATGGTTTATGAAAAAACACATGTAATGTGGGCATCTCGTGGATCTTAGAATGGTTTATGAAAAAGAAATACACGCATAATGAATTTCCCTAGTGGATCCATACGTGGTTTATGAAAAGAACACACATGCAATGGCTTTTAGCAGATCCATGTGAAGTTTATGAATAGAACACACATGCAATGCACATCTAGTGGATCCATGTGGGGTTTATGAAAATAAATTTTTACATCTAATGGAATCTAGGTGGATCCATGTGAGTTTAGGAATAGAAATACACATGTATGTGCATCTAGTGGATCCATGTGGTTTATGAAAGAGCATACACATGCCATGAACAAACTCTAGTGGATCCATGTGGTTTATGAAAACAAATATACATGCAATGACATCTAGTGTATCCATGTGGTTTATGAAGAGAACACATCCAATGCAGCATCTCCAAGTGGGATCCATGTGGTATAGGATTAGAACACACATGCAATGATAATAGTGTGGATCCATGTGGTTTATAAAAGAACACACATGCAATGCACTCCTAGTGGATGCATGTGGTTTAGTAATAGTAACACACATGCAATGAAATTCCAGTGGATCCATGTGGTTTATGAGAAAAATACACATGCAATGGTATCTAGTGGATCCATGTGGCTTATAAAATAACACACATACAAAGAACTCTAGTGGATCCATGTGGGTTTACAGTGAAAAAACACACATAATATAACTAGTAGATTCCATGTAGTTTATGAAACAACATACATGCAATGACATCTTAGTGGATCCATGGTTTATGAAAAAATAACACACACATCCAATGGCATCGTAAGTGGATCCATGTGGTTTAGGAACAGAACACACATGCAATGTGGCATATAGTGGATCCATGTGGTTTATAAAAGAAATACGCATGCAATGGTATCTAGTGGATCCATGTGGTTTAGGAATAGAACACACATGCACAAAACTCTAGTGGGATCTAAGGTAAGCTTATGAAATGAACACACACACAACAAACTCTAGTGGGATCCACATGGATTATGAAAAAGAACACACATGCAATGAACTCTAGTGGATCCATGTGATTTATGAAAGTGGAACACATATGCAATGAAACCTATTGGATCCATGTGGTTTAGGAATAGAACACCATTTAATGGCATCTATTGGATCAATTAACCTAAGTGATCCATGTGGTTTAGGAATAGAACACACATGCAATAAACTCTAGTGGATCCATGTAGGTTTATCAAAAAGAACACACATCCATTGGCATCTAGTGGATCCATGTGGAAGTTAGGAACAGAACACACATGCAATGGCATCTAGTGTGATCCATGTGGGTTTATGAAAAGAACACGCATGCCATGAACTTTAGTGTGATCCATGTGGTCGGCGAAAATAACACATGCAATGAAATTCTAGTGGATCCATGTGGTTTATGAAAAGAATACACACATGCAATGGCTTATAGTGGATCCATGTAGTTTTATGAAAAGTACATACAGATGCAAATGGCATCTAGTGTGATCCATGTGGTTTATGAAAGAACACACATACGCGATGGCATCTAGTGGGATCCATGTGGTTTAGGAATGTAACACATATGCAATGAACTTCCAGTGGGATTCATGTGGTTTAAGTGAAAAAGAACACACACGCCAGGTAAACTATATTGGATATATATGGTTTATGAAAACAACACACATGTAATGAGCATCCAGTGGGATCCATGGTTGCAGAAAAGATCACACATCCAATGGCATCTAGTGGATCCATGTGGTTTAGGATTGTACTACACAAAATGGATAATTAGTGGATCCATGTGGTTTACAAAAAATAACACAAAATGCAATGGCACTCCAGTGGATGCATGTGGTTTAGGAATGCAACACACATGCAATGACATCTAGTGGATCCATGTGGTTTATGAAAAAACATGCAATGGCATCTAGTGGATCCATGTGGTTTATGTAAAAGAACACACTTATAATGAATCTCTCAGTGGATCCATGGTTTATGAATAGAATACACATGCAATTTATTATCTAGTGGATCCATGTGGTTTAGGAATAGACCATTTAATGCAGCATCTTAGTGGATCAATGCAACTTATTGGGATCCATGTGGGTTTAGGAATAGAATACACATTTAATGGCATCTAATGGGATCCTCTTGAAGCTATGAATAATTATATGCAATGAAATTCCTTTGTGGATCTATGTGGTTTATGACAAGAACACACATTCAATGGCATTTAGTCCAGGATCTATTTTGATTAGGAATAGAACAATACACATGCAATAAAATTCCAGTAACCATGCTGTAAGTTTAGGTAATAGAACACACATTCAAAGAATTTCTAGTGTGGATCTATGTGGTTTATGAGAGCAAGAACACACATGCAATGGCATCCTAGTGGATTCTATGGTTTAGAATAGAACACACATGCAATGAAATTCTAGTGGATCCATGTGTTTTATCGACAAGAGTACATACATCCATTGGCATCTAGTGTGTGGATCCATGTATTAGGAATAGAACACACATGCAATGGTATCTAGTGGAATCCAATATGTGGTTTTGGTGAAAAGAATGCATGTACGTGGCATCTAGTGGATCCATGTGGAGCTTAGGAATAGAATACACATGCAATGAACTCTAGTTGATCCATGTGGTTTAATGGCGAAAAAAGAACACACATGCAATGAATCTAGTGGGATTCCATGTGGTTTATGTGAAAGAAATACACGTGCAATGAATCTCTAGGGATCCATGTGTGGGTTTAGGAATGTAATACACATCCAATGAACTCTAGTGTGGGATCCATGTGGTTTGTGAAAAGAACACACATGCAATGGTATCTAGTGATCCATGGCTTATGAATAGAAATACACATGCAATGAATTCTAGCAGTACCCATGTGGTTCTATGGAAAAGAACATCACATGTAGTGAACTCTCAGTGGATAAGCATGTGGTTTATGAAAAGAACACACATGCAATGACATTCAGTGGATCAATGTGGTTTAAGAAAAGAACACACAATGCAATGGCATCTATTGGATTCTTGTGGTTTAGGACAGGAACACACATGCAATGGACTCTAATGTATCCATGTGGTTTATGAAAAGAACACACATGTAATGGCATCTAGTGATCCATGTGGTTTTAGGGAAAAAGAATACACATGCAATGACATATCTAGTGCATCCATGTGGTTTATGAAAAGAATACATATCCAATGGCATGTAGGTATCCATGTGGTTTAGGAATGTAACACACATGCAATGGCATCTATGGGATCCGCTGTGGTTTATTTACAAAGAACACGCATGCCATGAATTTAGTGGATCCATGTGGTTTATGAAAATAACACACATGCAATGAAATTCAGTGATCCATGTGGTTTATGTGGAAAGAACATACTAAAGATGCAAATGGCGAGCAGTGTGGATCCATGTGGCTTATGAAAGCACCACAGATGCAATGGCATCTAGGATCCATGTGGTTTATGAAAAGAACACATGCGAGCGGCATCTAGTGGATCTTATGTGTTTAGGAATAGAACACACATGCAAATGAATCCCCAGTGGCCCATGTGGTTTATGAAAAGAACACACACGCCGTGAACTATATTGACACATATGGCCTATGAAAACAACACATGCAATGACATCTAGTGGATCCAGCATGGTTTATGAAAAGATCACACATCCAATGGCATCTAGTGATTCCATGCTTAGGATTAGAACACACATGCAATGGATACAGGGATCTATGGTTTTATAAAGAACACAAAATGCAATGACTAGTGGACGCATGTGGTTTAGGAATGTAACACACATGCAATGAAATCGGTGGATCCATGTGGTTTATAAAAACACATGCAATGGCACTAGTGGGATCCATGGCTTAAACATACACACATAAAGAACCTGTAGTGGATCCATGTGGTTTATAGTGCACACATGCAATGCACCAGTAGATCCATGGTTATGAAACAACATACATGTGCAATGACAGCTCAGTGGATCCATGGATGGTGAAATAACACACATCCAATGGCATCTAGTGGATCCATGTGGTTTAGAACAACAGAACACACACATGCATGTACTCAAAGGGATCCATGTGGTTTATAAAAGAACACGCATGCAATGGCATCTAGTGGACCTGTGGTTTAGGAATGTAACACACATGCAATAAACTTGGTGGATCCATGTGGTTTATGAAATGAACAAACACGCAAAAAACTTGTGTGGATCCACATGGATTATGAAAAGAACAATAAGTAATGAAATTTAGGATCCACAGATTGCGAAAGAACACACATGCAATGAAATCATTGACCATGTGGTTGTGAATGTAAATACCTATTTAATGGTACTATTGGGATTACTCAACCTATGATTCAAGTGTGGTTTAGAATAGAACACACATGTAATGAACTTAGTGGATCCATGTGGTTATCAAAGAACACATCTCATTGGGCACGGTGGATCCATGGCGAGAATGTTAACACAATGGTATCTAGTGATCCATGTGGTTTATGAAAAGAAATATCGCATACATGAACTTAGTGGATCCATGGAGCTGCAGGAAAATACACACATGCAATGAAATCTAGTGGATCCATGTGGTTTATGAAAAGAACACATGCAATGGCGACAGATCCAGTATGTGGTTTATAGTGCTGAAATACGATGCATGGTACTAGTGGATTCATGGGTTTATGAAAAGAATATGGTGGCATCTAGTGGATCCATGGTTTATGTAATAGAACACACATGCAATGGTCTCAGCCATTCTAACGCATGGCTAGTGCAACACACAACGCGTGAATTATATGGATATATATGGATGTATAAACAACACATGCAATGATATCCAGGATCCATGGTTTTATGAAAAGATTGCTACATCCAATGGCATCTATTGGATCCATGGGCTTGTGATTAGAACATACATGCAATGGATAATAGTGATCCGCTGTGGTTACAAAAGTATCACAAATGCATGCACTAGTGATGTATGTAATAGGAATGTAACATATGGCGCATGACATTCAGTGGATCCATGTAAGTTTATGAAAAAACATGCACAGTATCTAGGGATTCATGTGGTTGGTGAAAAGAATACACGATAAGAATTTGGTGGATCTATGTGGTTGGTAGCAAATACATGCAATGGTATTTCCGTGGATCCATGTGGTTTATGACGTAACACACATAATGACATCTAGGTATCCATGTGGTTTAGAACAGACCACACATTTAATGGCATTCAGTGGATCAATGGAACTCTATTGATCCATGTGGTTTAGGAATAGAACACACATTTAGACGTGCATCTATAATGGATCCTTGTTTATGAACAGAATACATATGCAATGAACCTCAGTGGATCCATGGTTTATGATAAGAACACACATCCAATGGCATTCTAGTGGGATTCATTTGACGGGGAATAGAACACATGCAATAAAATCTAGTGGATCCATGTGGTTTAGTAATGAACACACGCCCAAAGGAACTGTGGATCCATGTGTTTATGAAAAGAACACACATGCAATGGCATTCAAAGGATCCATATGGTTTAGGAACAGAACACACATGCAATGAACTTAGGGATCTGTGGTTTATGAAAAAACACACAAGCAATGGTATCTAGTGGATCCACATGGTTTATAAAAGAACAGACGACAAAGAACTTTTGTATTCATGTGGTTTATCAAAAGAACACACATGCAATGGTATCTAGTGGATCCATGTGGTTTAGGAATGTAACACACATGCAATGAACTTCTAGTGGATCTATGGTTTGGTGAAAAGAACACACATGCAATGAACTATAGTGATCCATAAGGGTTTATGAAAACTACACACATGCAATGACATCTAGTGGATCCATGTGGTTTATGAAAGAGTACATCCAATGGCATCTTAGTGGATCCATGTGGTTTAGGATGAGAAAAGACACATGCAATGGATAATAGTGGATCCATGTGGTTTATAAAAAGAACACACATGCAATGGCATCTAGTGGATGCATGTGGTTTAGGAATATAACACATATGCAATGACACTCCAGTGGATCCATGTGGTTTGCGAAAAACACATGCAATGGCAGCATCGTGTGGATCCATGTGGTTTGCGAAAAGAACACACGCATAATGAAACTCTGGGTGGATCCATGGTTTATGAAAAGAACACACATGCAATGGTATCTAGTAGATCCATGGTTTATGAATAGAAACACACATGCAATGACATCTAGTGGATCCATGTGGTTTATGAAAATAACTCACATCCAATGGCATCTAGTGAATCATGTGGTTTAGAATAATACGGGGCCTAAGATCTAGTGATCCATGTGTTTATGAAAGAGCACACATGCCAGAACTTCAGTGGATCCATGTGGTTTATGAAAACACATACATGCAATGACATTCCAGTAATCTGGTTGCGAAGAGAACACACATCCAATGCAGCATCTAGTGGATCCATGTGGTACAGGATTGTAAACACACATGCAATGGATACAGTGGATCCATGTATTTATAAAAATAACACACATGCAATGGCATTTCAGTGGATGGCCGTGGTTTAGCACAGAACACACATGCAATGAAACGGTGGATCCTATTGATCCATGTTGTTTAGAATGTATCACATTTAATGGCATCTAATGGATCCTTAGTTTATGAATAGAACACAGGCGCAATGAACCCTAGTGATCCATGGCTATGATAAGAACACACATCCATCAGTATCTAGTGATCCATTTGGACAGAATGTATGGTTACATGCAATAAAAATCTAGTGGAACCATGGTTTAGGCAATAGAACACACATCCAAAGAACTCAGTGGATCCATGGTTTTTGTGAAAGGCCACATGCACGGCATCTAGTGGATCCACATGGTTTAGGAACAGAACACATGCAACGAACTCTAGTGGATCCAGTATGTGGTTTATCAAAAAGAACACACCATCCATCGGGCATCTAGGGATCCATGGTTTAGGAATAGAACACACATGCAATGGCATCTAGAGTGGATCCATGTGGTTTATGAAAGAATACACATGTAATGGGCATCTAGTGGATCCAAGGGTTTAGGAACAGAACATTAATACGTACAGAACTCCAGTTGATCCATGGTTTATGAAATAACACACATGCAATGAACTCTGGGTGATCCATGGCTATGAAAAGAACACACGGCAATGGCAATCAGTAGATCCATGTGGTTTTATGAAACAACATACATGCAATGACATCAGGGATCCATGTGGTTTATGAAAATAACACACATCTAATACACCCAGTGATCCATGGTTTAGAACAGAACACACACGGCATCTAGTGGAATCCATGTGGTTTATAAAAAGAACACGATGCAATGGCATCTAGTGGATCCATGTGGTTTAGAATGTAACACACACATGCAATAAACCTAGTGGGATCCATGGTTTATGAAATGAACAATACCAAATAAAACTCTAGTGGTTCCACATGATTATGAAAAAAGAACACACATGCAATGAACTCTAGTGATCCATGTATTTATGAAAAGAACACACATGCAATGTGAAACCTATTGGATCCATGTGGTTTAGGAATAATACTCATTTAATGGCACGGCTGATCAATTAAATCAAGTGATCCATGTGGTTTAGAACAGAACACACATGCAATGAACTCTAGTGGATCCACATGGTTTATCAAAAGAACACACACATCCATTGGCATCTAGTGGATCCATGTGGTTTAGGAACAGAACACACATGCAATGGCATCTAGTGGATCCATGGTTTGGCGAAAACACGCATGCCATGAACTTCAGTGGATCCATGTGGCTTTATGAAAATAACACACATGCAATGAAATCTGTGGATCCATGTGGTTATGAAAAGAACACACATGCAATGGCGACAGTGGGATCCATGTGGTTTATGAAAGAATGATGTATGCAATGACTCCAGTGGATCCATGGTTTGGTGAAAAGAACAACATACATGCGATGGTATCTATGGATCCAGATGTGGTTTAGGAACAGAACACACACGCAATGAACTCTAGTGATTCATGTGGTCATGAAAAGAACACACACGCCAGAAAACTATATTGACAGTATATGGTTATTAAAAACAACACACATGCAATGACATCTAGTGGATCCATGGTTTGGTGAAAAGATCACACATCCAATGGCATCTATTGGATCCATGGTTTAGGATTAGAACACACATGCAATGGATAATAAGGATCCATGTTTACAAAAGAACATAAATGCATTTATATCTAATGATGCATGTGGTTTAGGAATGTAAATACATATGCAATGACATCTAGTGGATCCATGGTTTTATGAAAAAACACATGCAATGGCATCTAGTGGATCCAATGTGGCTATTTTAAAAATAACACACGACAAATGAACTCAGTGATCCATGGTTTATGAAAAGAACACACATGCAATGGCATCTAGTGTGATCCATGGTTTATGAATGTAACAATACATGCAATGACATCTAGTGGATCCATGGTTTAGGAATGGCATCACACATTAATGGCACCCAGTGGATCAATAACCTGGCTGGATCCATGTGTTTAGGAACAGAACACACATTTAATGGCACTAATGATCCTTTTTAGTTTATGAATAACACATAATGAACCCAGTGATCCATGTGGTTTATGACAGAAACACACATTCAATGGCAGTATCTGAAGGGATCCATTTGGATTAGGAACAGAACAACATGCATAAAACCCAGTGGATCCATGTGTTAGTATTGCAACACACGCCCAAAGAATCCCTAGTGGGATCCATGTGGTTATAGAACACACATGCAATGGCATTCAGTGGGATCCACATGTAGCCAGGGAATAGAACATACATGCAATGAATTTAGTGTGGACCATGTGTTTATGAAAACACACAAGCAATGGCACTAGTGGAATCTGCCATGGTTTATAAAAGAACAGACGACAAAGAAACTTCTGTGTATCCATGTGGTTTATCAAAAGCAACACACATGCAATGGCATTCAGGACCATGTTTAGAAGAACACACACATGCATGAATCTCTAGGGATCTATGTGGGTTTATGAAAGAACACACACATGCAATGAAATTCATAGTGTGATCCATATGGTTTATGAAAATTCACACATGCAATGACACTAGTGGATTCATGTGGTTTATAAAGAGCACATATTCAATGGCATTCAGGGATTCATGGTTTAGGATGAGAAATACATGCAATGGATAATAGTGGATCTATGTGTTTATAAAAGAACATACATGCAATGCATTTGCAGTGGATGTATGTGGTTAGGAATATAAATACATATGTAATATATCTAGGATTCATGTGGTTTATGAAAAACACATGTAATGGCATTCGTGGATCTATGTGGTTTATGAAAGAACACATGCAATGACATCTAGTGGATCCATGTGGTTTAAGAAAAGAACACACATGCAATGGCATCTAGTGGATCCATGTGGTTTATGAAACACACATGCAATGAACTCTAGGATCCATGTGGTTTATGAAAAGAACACACATGCAATGGCATCTAGTGGATCCATGGTTTATGAAAAGAACACACATGCAATGACATCTAGTGGATCCATGTGGTTTATGAAAAGAACACACATCAATGGCATCTAGTGGATCCATGTGGTTTAGGAAACACATGCAATGGCATCTAGTGAACACACATAATGAACTCTAGTGGATGCATGTGGTTTATGAAAAGAACACACATGCAATGAAATCTAGTGGATCCATGTGGTTTATGAAAGAACACATGCAATGTGGATCCATGTGGTTTATGAAAAATACACATGCAATGGCATCTAGTGGATCCATGTGGTTTATAAAAATAACACACATACAAAGAACTCTAGTGGATCCATGTGGTTTATGAAAAGAACACACATGCAATGGCAACTAGTGATCCATGGTTTATGAAAACAACAGACATGCAATGACATCTAGTGGATCCATGTGGTTTATGAAAAGATCACACATCCAATGGCATCTAGTGGATCCATGTGGTTTAGGAATAGAACACACATGCAATGGCATCTAGTGGATCCATGTGGTTTATAAAAGAACACATGCAATGGCATCTAGTGGATGTGGTTTAGGAATAGAACACACATGCAAAACTCTAGTGGATCCATGTGGTTTATGAAATGAACACACATGCAACATCTAGTGGATCCATGGATTATAAAAAGAACACAAATGCAATGAACTCTAGTGGATCCATGTGGTTTATGAAAAGAACACTCATGCAATGATAGTGGATCCATGTGGTTTATGAAAAAGAACATACATGCAATGACATCTAGTGGATCCATGTGGTTTATGAAAATAACACACATGCAATGGCGTCTAGTGGATCCATGTGGTTTAGAATAGAACACATGCAATGGCATCTAGTGGATCCATGTGGTTTATAAAAGAACACATGCAATGGCATCTAGTGGATCCATGTGGTTTATGAATAGAACACACATGCAAACTCTAGTGGATCCATGTGGTTTATGAAAAGAACACACATGCAATGAACTCTAGTGGATCCATGTGGTTTATGAAAAGAACACACATGCAATGAAATCTAGTGGATCCATGTGGTTTATGAAAAGAACACACATGCAATGGCATCTAGTGGATCCATGTGGTTTAAGAAAAGAACACACATGCAATGGCATCTAGTGGATACATCTGGTTTAGGAAAAGAACACACATGCAATGACATCTAGTGGATCCATGTGGTTTATCAAAAGAACACACATGCCATTGGCATCTAGTGGATCCATGTGGTTTATTAAAGAACACACATGCAATGACATCTAGTGTATCCATGTGGTTTATGAAAATGCACACATGAACATCTAGTGGATCCATGTGGTTTATGAAAAGAACACACATGCAATGAAATCTAGTGGATCCATGTGGTTTATGAAAAGAACACAATGCAATGGCATCTAGTGGATCCATGTGGTTTATGAAAGAACACACATGCAATGGCATCTAGTGGATCCATGTGGTTTATGAAAAGAACACACATGCGATGTCATCTAGTGGATCCATGTGGTTTATGAAAAGAACACATGCAATGGCACCTAGTGGATCCATGTGGTTTATGAAAAGAACACACATGCAATGGCATCTAGTGGAGCCAGATGGTTTATGAAAAGAACACACATGCAATGACATCTAGTGATCCATGTGGTTTAGGAATGTAATCAATACTTAATGGCATCTAGTGAATCAACAACCTATTGGATCCATGGTCAGGAATAGAACACACATTTAGCCTACTCCAATGGATCCTTTAGTTTATGAATAGAACACATATGCAATGAACCCCTAGGTGATCCATGTGGGTTTATGACACAGCTATCCAAATGCATCTAGTGGATCCATTTGGCTAGAATAGAACACATGCACAAAATCTAGTGGACCATGTGGTTTAGTACGTAACGTCTGTAAAGAACTCTAGTGGATCCATGTGGTTTATGAAAAGAACACACATGCAATGGCATCTAGTGGATCCATATGGTTTAGTTGTATCAATATGCAATGAACTTCTCAGTGGATCCATGTGGTTTATCAAAAGAACACACACATCCATATGGCATCTAGTGGATCCATGTGGTTTAGAATAGAACACACATGCACGTGGCATCTTAGTGGATCCATGTGGTTTAAGTGAAAAGAACACAATATGTAATGGTACCTAGTGGATCCATGTGGTTTATATGTAACATTAACATGCAATGAACCTAGCTTGATCCATGTATACAGAAAAGAACACACATGGCAATGAACTCTAGTGGATCCCATGTGGGTTTTTCTATGAAAAAAGAACACACGGGTAATGAACTCTAGTGGATTCACATGTGGTTTAGGAATAGAACACACATACATAATGAACTCTAGTGGATCCATGTGGAGCCAGAATGTGAACACAACATCCAATGCAGAACTCTCTAAAGTGGATCCACATGTGGTTTAATATTTAAAAGAAATTATCAAGAATGCTACATGAACTCTAGGTGTGATCCATGTGGTTTGGTGAAAATAACACATGCATGGAATGAAATCTAGTGGATCCATGTGTGGTTTATAGAAAAGAACACACATGCAATGGCATGATAGTGGATCCAGATATATGTGGGCTTATAGAAAAGAACACACACAGATGCAATGGCATTCTAGTGGATCCATGTGGTTTATGAAAAGAACACACATGCATATGGCATACTAGTGAATCCATGTGGTTTAGGAATAGAAACACATGCAATGAACTTCTAGTGGATTCATGTGGTTTTATGAAAAGAACACACACGGCCAAAAGAACTATATTGGATACATATGGTTTATGTAGTAAACAAATAACAACACACATGCAATGACACATCTAGTGGATCCATGTGGCTTGATGAAAAGATCACACACATCCAATGGCATCAGTGGATCCATGTGGGTTTAGGATTGGAACACATGCAAATGGATATATATAATAGTGGATCCATGTGGGTTTAAGGCAAAAAAGTTAACACAAATGCAATGGTGATATATCCCATAGTGGATGCATGTGGTTTAGGAATGTAACACACATGCAATGAAATCTAGTGGATCCATGTGTGTGGTTTATGAAAATACACATGCATGGCATCTAGTGGATCCATGTGGCTTATAAAAATAACAACACACACACACAAAGAACTCTAGTGGATCCATGTGGTTTATGAAAAGAACACACATGCAATGGCAATAGTAGATCCATGTGGTTTATGAAAACAACATACATGCAATGACATCTAGTGGATCCATGTGGTTTATGAAAATAACACACATCCACGCCCATGGCATCTAGTGGATCCATGTGGTTTAGAATAGAATAGAACACATGCAATGGCATCTAGTGGATCCATGTGGTTTATAAAAGAACACGCATGCAATGGCATCTAGTGGATCCATGTGGTTTAGGAATGTAACACACATGCAATAAACTCTAGTGGATCCATGTGGTTTATGAAATGAACACACACAACAAACTCTAGTGGATCCACATGGATTATGAAAAGAACACACATGCAATGAACTCTAGTGGATCCATGTGATTTATGAAAAGAACACACATGCAATGAAACCTATTGGATCCATGTTTTAGGAACAGAACACTCATTTAATGGCATCTATTGGATCAATTAAACCTAAGTGATCCATGGTTTAGGAATAACACACATGCAATGAACTCTAGTGGATCCATGTGGTTTATCAAAAGAACACACATCCATTGGCATCTAGTGGATCCATGTGGTTTAGAATAGAACACACATGCAATGGCATCTAGTGGATCCATGTGGTTTATGAAAAGAACACGCATGCCATGAACTCTAGTGGATCCATGTGTTTTATGAAAATAACACACATGCAATTAAATCTAGTGGATCCATGTGGTTTATGAAAGAACACACATGCAATGTCGTCTAGTGGATCCATGTGGCTTATGAAAAGAACACAGATGCAATGGCATCTAGTGGATCCATGTGGTTTATGAAAAAGAACACACATGCGATGGCATCTAGTGGATCCATGTGGTTTAGAACAGAACACACATGCAATGAACTCTAGTGGATTCATGTGGTTTATGAAAAGAACACACACGCCAGGAACTATATTGGATATATATGGTTTATTAAAACAACACACATGCAATGACATCTAGTGGATCCATGTGGTTTATGAAAGATCACACATCCAATGGCATCTAGTGGATCCATGTGGTTTAGGATTAGAACACACATGCAATGGATAATAGTGGATCCATCTGGTTTACGAAAAGAACATTAAATGCAATGGCATCTAGTGGATGCAAGTGGTTTAGGAATGTAACAATATGCAATGACATCTAGTGGATCCATGTGGTTTATGAAAAACACATGCAATGGCATCTAGTGGATCCATGTGGTTTATGAAAAGAACACGCATAATGAACTCTAGTGGATCCATGTGGTTTATGAAAAGAACACACATGCAATGGCATCTAGTGGATCCATGTGGTTTATGAATAGAACACACATGCAATGACATCTAGTGGATCCATGTGGTTTAGGAATAGACCACACATTTAATGGCATCTAGTGAATCAATGGAACCTATTGGATCCATGTGGTTTAGGAATAGAACACACATTTAATGGCATCTAATGGATCCTTTAGTTTATGAATAGAACACATATGCAATGAACCCTAGTGGATCCATGTGGTTTATGACAAGAACACACATCCAATGCATCTAGTGGATCCATTTGGATTAGGAATAGAACACACATGCAATAAAATCTAGTGGATCCATGTGGTTTAGTAATAGAACACACGTCCAAAGAACTCTAGTGGATCCATGTGGTTTATGAAAAGAACACACATGCAATGGCATCTAGTGGATCCATATGGTTTAGGAATAGAACACACATGCAATGAACTCTAGTGGATCCATGTGGTTTATCAAAAGAACACACATCCATTGGCATCTAGTGGATCCATGTGGTTTAGGAATAGAACACACATGCAATGGCATCTAGTGGATCCATGTGGTTTATGAAAAGAACACACATGTAATGGCATCTAGTGGATCCATGTGGTTTAGGAATAGAACACACATGCAATGAACTCTAGTTGATCCATGTGGTTTATGAAAAGAACACACATGCAATGAACTCTAGTGGATCCATGTGGTTTATGAAAAGAACACACGTGCAATGAACTCTAGTGGATCCATGTGGTTTAGGAATAGAACACACATACAATGAACTCTAGTGGATCCATGTGGTTTAGGAATAGAACACACATCCAATGAACTCTAGTGGATCCATGTGGTTGTGAAACAACACATGCAATGGCATCTAGTGGATCCATGTGGTTTATGAATAGAACACACATGCAATGAACTCTAGTGTACCCATGTGGTCTATGAAAAGAACACACATGTAGTGAACTCTAGTGGATCCATGTGGTTTATGAAAGAACACACATGCAATGACATCTAGTGGATCAATGTGGTTTAAGAAAAGAACACACATGCAATGGCATCTATTGGATTCTTGTGGTTTAGGCATAGAACACACATGCAATGGACTCTAATGTATCCATGTGGTTTATGAAAAGAACACACATGTAATGGCATCTAGTGGATCCATGTGGTTTATGAAAAGAACACACATGCAATGATATCTAGTGCATCCATGTGGTTTATGAAAAGAACACACATCCAATGGCATGTAGTGGATCCATGTGGTTTAGGAATATAACACACATGCAATGGCATCTAGTGGATCCATGTGGTTTACGAAAAGAACACGCATGCCATGAACTCTAGTGGATCCATGTGGTTTATGAAAATAACACACATGCAATGAAATCTAGTGGATCCATGTGGTTTATGAAAAGAACACACATGCAATGGCGTATAGTGGATCCATGTGGCTTATGAAAAGAACACAGATGCAATGGCATCTAGTGGATCCATGTGGTTTATGAAAAGAACACACATGCGATGGCATCTAGTGGATCCATGTGGTTTAGGAATAGAACACACATCCAATGAACTCTAGTGGATTCATGTGGTTTATGAAAAGAACACACACGCCAGGAACTATATTGGATACATATGGTTTATGAAAACAACACACATGCAATGACATCTAGTGGATCCATGTGGTTTATGAAAAGATAACACATCCAATGGCATCTAGTGGATCCATGTGGTTTAGGATTAGAACACACATGCAATGGATAATAGTGGATCCATGTGGTTTACAAAAAGAACACAAATGCAATGGCATCTAGTGGATGCATGTGGTTTAGGAATGTAACACATATGCAATGACATCTAGTGGATCCATGTGGTTTATGAAAAAAACACATGCAATGGGATCTAGTGGATCCATGTGGTTTATGAAAAGAACACACGTACAATGAACTCTAGTGGATCCATGTGGTTTATGAAAAGAACACACATGCAATGACATCTAGTGGATCCATGTGGTTTATGAATAGAACACACATGCAATGACATCTAGTGGATCCATGTGGTTTAGGAATAGACCACACATTTAATGGCATCTAGTGGATCAATGGAACCTATTGGATCCATGTGGTTTAGGAATAGAACACACATTTAATGGCATCTAATGGATCCATGTAGTTTATGAATAGAACACATATGCAATGAACCTAGTGGATCCATGTGGTTTATGACAAGAACACACATCCAATGGCATCTAGTGGATCCATGTGGATTAGGAATAGAACACACATGCAATGAAATCTAGTGGATCCATGTGGTTTAGTAATAGAACACACATCCAAAGAACTCTAGTGGATCCATGTGGTTTATGAAAAGAACACACATGCAATGGCATCTAGTGGATCCATGTGGTTTAGGAATAGAACACACATGCAATGAACTCTAGTGGATCCATGTGGTTTATCAAAAGAACACACATCCATTGGCATCTAGTGGATCCATGTGGTTTAGAACAGAACACATGCAATGGCATCTAGTGGATCCATGTGGTTTATGAAAGAACACACATGCAATGGCATCTAGTGGATCCATGTGGTTTAGGAATAGAACACACATGCAATGAACTCTAGTTGATCCATGTGGTTTATGAAAAGAACACACAAGCAATGAACTCTAGTGGATCCATGTGGTTTATGAAAAGAACACACGTGCAATGAACTCTAGTGGATCCATGTGGTTTAGGAATAGAACACACATACAAGGAACTCTAGTGGATCCATGTGGTTTAGGAATAGAACACACATCCAATGAACTCTAGTGGATCCATGTGGTTTGTGAAAAGAACACACATGCAATGGCATCTAGTGGATCCATGTGGTTTATGAATAGAACACACATGCAATGAACTCTAGTGTACCCATGTGGTCTATGAAAAGAACACACATGTAGTGAACTCTAGTGGATCCATGTGGTTTATGAAAGAACACACATGCAATGACATCTAGTGGATCAATGTGGTTTAAGAAAAGAACACACATGCAATGGCATCTATTGTATTCCTGTGGTTTAGGCATAGAACACACATGCAATGGACTCTAATGGATCCATGTGGTTTTATGAAAAGAACACACATGCAATGGCATCTAGTGGATCCATGTGGTTTATGAAAAGAACACACAAGCAATGTCATATAGTGGATCCAATTAGTTTATGAAAAGAACACACATGCAATGATATCTAGTGCATCCATGTGGTTTATGAAAAGAACACACATCCAATGGCATGTAGTGGATCCATGTGGTTTAGGAATAGAACACACATGCAATGGCATCTAGTGGATCCATGTGGTTTATGAAAAGAACACGCATGCCATGAACTATAGTGGATCCATGTGGTTTATGAAAAGAACACACATGCAATGAAATCTAGTGGATCCATGTGGTTTATGAAAAGAACACACATGCAATGGCGTATAGTGGATCCATGTGGCTTATGAAAAGAACACAGATGCAATGGCATCTAGTGGATCCATGTGGTTTATGAAAAGAACACACATGCGATGGCATCTAGTGGATCCATGTGGTTTAGGAATAGAACACACATGCAATGAACTCTAGTTGATTCATGTGGTTTATGAAAAGAACACACACGCCATGAACTATAGTGGATACATATGGTTTATGAATACAACACACATGCAATGACATCTAGTGGATCCATGTGGTTCATGAAAAGATCACACATCCAATGGCATCTAGTGGATCCATGTGCTTTAGGATTAGAACACCTGTGCAATGGATAATAGTGGATCCATGGTTTACAAAAGAACACAAATGCAATGGCATCTAGTGGATGCATGTGGTTTAGGAATGTAACACATATGCAATGACATCTAGTGGATCCCTGTGGTTTATGAAAAAAAAACACATGCAATGGCATCTAGTGGATCCATGTGGTTTATGAAAAGAACACACGTACAATGAACTCTAGTGGATCCATGTGGTTTATGAAAAGAACACACATGCAATGGCATCTAGTGGATCCATGTGGTTTATGAATAGAACACACATGCAATGACATCTAGTAGATCCATGTGGTTTAGGAATAGACCACACATTTAATGGCATCTAGTGGATCAATGGAACCTATTGGATCCATGTGGTTTAGGAATAGAACACACATTTAATGGCATCTAATGGATCCATGTAGTTTATGAATAGAACACATATGCAATGAACCCTAGTGGATCCATGTGGTTTATGACAAGAACATACATCCAATGACATCTAGTGGATCCTTGTGGATTAGGAATAGAACACACATGAAATGAAATCTAGTGGATCCATGTGGTTTAGTAATAGAACACACATCCAAAGAACTCTAGTGGATCCATGTGGTTTATGAAAAGAACACACATGCAATGGCATCTAGTGGATCCATGTGGTTTAGGAATAGAACACACATGCAATGAACTCTAGTGGATCCATGTGGTTTATGAAAAGAACACACATGGAATGAACTCTAATGGATCCATTTGGTTTATAACAAGAACACACATGCAATGGCATCTAGTGGATCCATGTGGTTTAGGAATAGAACACACATCCAATGAACTCTAGTGGATGCGTGTGGTTTATAAAAATAAAACACATGCAATGGCATCTAGTGGGCCCATGTGGTTTATGAATAGAACACACATGCAATGAACTCTAGTGTATCAATGTGGTTTATGAAAAGAACACACATGCAGTGAACTCTAGTGGATCCATGTGGTTTATGAAAAGAACACACATGCAATGAACTCTAGTGGATCCATGTGGTTTATGAAAATAACACACATGTAATGGCATTTAGTGGATTCTTGTGGTTTAGGCATAGAACACACATGCAATGAACTCTAGTGGATCCATGTGGTTTATGAAAAGAACACACATGCAATGGATTTAGTGGATCCATGTGGTTTATGAAAAGAACACACATGTAATGGCATATAGTGGATCCATGTGGTTTATGAAAAGAACGCACATGCAATGACATCTATTGCATCCACGTGGTTTATGAAAAGAACACACATCCAATGGCATCAAGTGAATCCATGTGGTTTAGGAATAGAACACACATGCAATGGCATCTACTGGATCAATGTGGTTTACGAAAATAACACACATGCCATGAATTATAGTGGATCCATGTGGTTTATGAAAAGAACACACATGTAATGAACTCGAGTGGATCCATGTGGTTTATGAAAAGAACACACGTGCAATGGCATCTAGTGGATCCATGTGGTTTATGAAAAGAACACGCATGCCATGAACTCTAGTGGATCCATGTGGTTTATGAAAAGAACACACATGCAATGAAATCTAGTGGATCCATGTGGTTTATGAAAAGAACAGACATACAATGAACTCTAGTGGATCCATGTGGTTTATGAAAAGAACACACATGCAATGGTATCTAGTGGATCCATCTGGTTTATGAAAAGAACACACATTCAATGGCATCTAGTGGATCCATGTGGTTTATGAAAAGAACACACATGAAATGAACACTAGGCTATCCATGTGGTTTATGAAAATAACACACATGAAGTGAACTCTAGTGGATCCATCTGGTTTATGAAAAGAACACACATGCAATGGCATCTAGTAGATCCATGTGGTTTAGGAATAGAACACACATCCAATGAACTCTAGTGGATCCATGTGGTTTAGGAATAGAACATACATGCAATGAACTCTAGTGGATCCATGTGGTTTATGAAAAGAACACACATGCAATGAACTCTACTGTATCCATGTGGTTTAAGAATAGACCACACATTTAATGGAATCTAGTGGATCAATGGAACCTATTGGATCCATGTGGTTTAGGAATAGAACACCCATTTAATGGCATCTAATGGATCCATGAAGTTTATGAATAGAACACATATGCAATGAACTCTACTGGATTCATGTGGTTTATGACAAGAACACACATCCAATGGCATCTAGTGGATACATGTGGTTTAGGATTAGAACACACATGCAATGGCATCTAGTGGATTCATGTGGTTTATGAAAAGAACACACATGCAATGGCATCTAGTGGATCCATGTGCTTTAGGAATAGAACACACATGCAATGAACTCTAGTGGATCCATGTGGTTTATGAAAAGAACACACATGGAATAAACTCTAGTGGATCCACGTGGTTTATAAAAAGAACACACATGCAATGGCATCTAGTGGATCCATGTGGTTTAGAAATAGAACACACATCCACTGAACTCTAGTGGATCCATGTGGTTTATAAAAAGAAAACACATGCAATGGCATCTAGTGGGTCCATGTGGTTTATGAATAGAACACACATGCAATGAACTCTAGTGTATCCATGTGGTTTATGAAAAGAACACATGCAATGAACTCTAGTGGATCCATGTGGTTTATGAAAAGAACACACATGCAATGGCATATAGTGGATCCATGTGGTTTAAGAAAAGAAATCACATGGAATGGCATTTAGTGGATTCTTGTGGTTTAGGCATAGAACACACATGCAATCAACTCTAGTGGATCCATGTGGTTTATGAAAAGAAAACACATGCAATGGATCTAGTGGATCCATGTGGTTTATGAAAAGAACACACATGCAATAGCATATAGTGGATCCATGTGGTTTATGAAAAGAACACACATGCAATGACATCTAGTGCATCCATGTGGTTTATGAAAAGAACACACATCCAATGGCATCTAGTGGATCCATGTGGTTTATGAATAAGACACACATGAAATGAACTCTAGTGTATCCATGTGGTTTATGAAACGAACACACGTGCAATGAACTCTAGTGGATCCATGTGGTTTAGGAATAGAACACACATACAATGAACTCTAGTGGATCCATGTGGTTTAGGAATAGAGCACACATCCAATGAACTCTAGTGGATCCATGTGGTTTGTGAAAAGAACACACATGCAATGGCATCTAGTGGATCCATGTGGTTTATGAATAGAACACACATGCAATTGTAGCATCCCAATTGTCTAACAATTGCAATGCTACTAGCCTAGTCTATATAGATGCTACCTTCCTATATATAATTGTTGCATCATCATTGTATCATGCTCATGTCATCATGCCTCCTTGCATTTGAGCATCATATCAAACCCTTTTCCATTTGGTTCTTATCTCATATGCATTATTAATTGTATTTGCCTCTTGATATTGTATTTGGTTCTTGATATATTGTAATGCCCAAGTTGAGTTGGGGCATATCTCTTATTAACTCCACCACCTTTTCTCTGTCACCACCTTATAATTCCACCATCCAACTAAATATGAGCTTGGCTTTATTTGAGTTTATCTCTAGCTCATGTGGGTTGGGATGGATCCAATTCTTTTACCACATGCTCTCATCTTAGTGTCATGTTGTTTTCACATTATTGATACATGAGACCCACATGGCCACCTTTGCATGCCTTGTGGGTGGAACCTTTTTCCTAGCTTCCATATGTGTGTTTTTGGGGTTATCATCATGTTGGGATATTTTGTGGGCTTATTAAATACCTAGTGGCATATACACACTAGCAAGTCCCAAATATAATCCAATGTGATCATCTCCATATACTCCACTTGGAATTCTTTCTAAATTCCTTTGCTTGGGCCTTACTCCAACTTTGGGTTGCATAATAATAATGCCATGAAAGAATATTGTTTCCACAAGAATTATCATGGCATTAAATAATTTGCATGGGCCATGCAAGCACCACCTTTTGCTTGTCATTTGGATTTTATTTGTTCTTGGAGTGGATCATCTCTACCTCTATCTTTCTTTTGGCTTGATCTTATTTGATCATGCTTAAACCACCTCCCCCTCTTTTCTTGTTTTGTTTTGGTTTGATCTTGGTTGATCTTGGCTTGACCTTGTCCATAGTAAACCCTAATCTACCTTGCCCTCATCTAACTCTAACCCTAAACCCTAACCCTAGTCATCTAAACTACTCCATCATCATCACCATAACCCCCCTCTCTCCTCAACCCCACCATGACCTAAACCCTAAGCTACCATCTCCCCCTCCTTCTACTCCGCCATGCAGGCCCCACCTGGTCCCTCACCTGGCCCGAGCCCACCAACCCTAGCCCGAGCCTAACTCTACCCGAGCCTACCCCTCTCCCTCTCTGTTTCTCTCTCTTAGGGGCCCTCAAACCCGAGCCCGCCGCCTTGGCCTCACCGCCCCACCAGAAGCCCCACCTGCACCCCTGCCTGCCTCCGCCCGAGCACGTGAGGAGGAGAGAGTAAAGGTGGCGGCCACCTTTATCTCCACCTGCTCCCACACGGCACCTCGCCGCCTCCCTCGCTTTACCCTCCCTCTCTCGTGCCTCGCCTCTTCCAGATCTGCCCCGGCGCCCTGCTCCCTCCTCTCTTCTCCACCACCGTCTACACCCCCAACACCGGCCACCGTCTGCCCCAACCTTGCTACGCCGATCCAGTCGAGCCGCGCGACCGTGGAGTGACCTGGGAGATCGAGGAGGTCCCCGCTGCCTGTGTTTCGCCGTCAAGAGGAGGACCGGAGCCACCAGATCGTCGTCGCCCTTGACCAGAAACCCTAGCCGCCGTCATGAAGCCTGCCGACGATCGCTCGCCGACCCGAACCAACGCCGCCAACACCCTCTAGGTGAGCCCCTGGATTCCCCTGACATGGTCCCCTTTGCCGAGCAGCCCTAGATGCGCCGTTCGTTTTGTCGAACGCTCGCTGCGCACCGCCGCTCGTCTCTGTCTGTCGCTCTCGCATCGCTTAGCCCTTGTCTAGCCGCTGCACCCCTCTAGACACTAAGCCCAGCCAGCGCAGTGCTCCGCCACAGCCCTAGGTCGCGAGTTCGAGCCCGCCTCGCCAAGGCCGCAGACAGACCGTCATTCAGCAGCGTGGAAGAAAAACAGAGCCGCCATTGCTTTGCGAATACCCCCTCGTTTGTTGGCATCATCCCGCCCCGCTGGCCCACTAGTCAGCTGCTTTTGCGTAAAACCCCGGCGTTTTCCTGTTTGCAACCCGGCCCAGCTCGGCCCACGGTACAAGGCTGTCACGACATGTGGGTCCGGCCTCGGACCCACTTGTCATTCTTCAGGTTCCGGCAAAGACCTGTGTGAAACGTTCGAGCGCATGCGTTGCTTGAGTCAGCAGGGCCCACCTGCCGCCTGTGGCTGGCTTAAGCTGAGTAACAAAAGTATTTTCACATACTGCTTGAATTCAAACTTAATCCAAATTAATTTAAATTCAAATTAAATTGCTTTTAAATAACTTTTCAAATATTAATCCAAATAATACATATAATATATGTTTTGAGATCAGAAAATGTGAGGATTTCAAATATGCTATTCAAAATATATTTTGGACATTTAAAATTCCAAGTTTATTTAAATTACAATAAATGCCCCTTTTCTTTAATAAATTAATAACTTTTGATTTATAAATCCAAATTTAACAAATGATATGTCTAAAATGATTAGCTCGACGAGACCTTTCTGTTTATGCATTCCATGGTTTGAATTGAAGCATGCATCATATAAATATAAAGTATACAGCAACTAATATGAGATTAAAATGGGGCTAAAACTCAATAAAATGATTTATTCTGTGTTCCACACCTCACCCATGCCATGCTACTGCATTGCCATGCAAATTGTGCATCATTCATCATGGCATGATTGTTTGCTTGATGCATTTATTCATATGCTTGTGCACTTTATTTATGTTGGCCCTTGTTTGTTTGGTTCTTCTTCGAATAGACGAGCAGGATATATCAAGAGAACCAGAGCACCACCGATCCATCACTTGCTTCAATGAGCTGCCAGCAAGCACTACCACATGCTTGCATACATATAGTACCTATTGCCTCTATCTTATTCTTGCATCATTGAGTCGCGATTGCATTAAATTGAATCCCAAGTATTGCATAGCCTTTTATTTTTAAACCCCACCGAAGCTTGTTCCTCCACCCTATGAGCCATTACTACAGAGTTGTTTGAGCCATGCGAGTCGTAGAACAGCATGTGTAGGGTATGTGAGTGTTTGATGGATAACGAGGTACCTAAACAACTTAACCTGAGTAGTAATGGGATAACTAATGAAAGTGGCATCGGTGAGCCATATTCGCTATTTGGTTTTCAGGCTCACTTGTGTCCCAGAAGACCCCGAGTACTTGATTCCTGCTCCAAGAATATTCGCTATCCACATCCGGAGGCTTATGGACCCCCGAGCTAGAGCTTGATTCATTCTTATTTCTTGAGGGCCACAAACTAGTTTGAGGTTTTATTTACGATCCTATACCTATGCCATGCTTTATCGCTTTATTTAAGATTGTGCGAGAGCACTGCATCGTTAGGTCCGTGACCTGCTTATGCCAGACGACAAGCCCACCACACTTTCGGTTCCCAATCGTTACACGGCTCCACAAACCTTGAGACCGTCTCGAGTCAGCTAACTTCGCTATGGGTAGCTCAATGGGTGGCCCCTGAAATATTTCTGAATCCTATGATTGCTTTGTCGTGGATCGCCTCGTTGGTTTTGATTTGGTTTTTCCGAGGCATATCGAGTGTGTGTTGTTATTTGTGCACCCCGCAGGTAAAACTTTCAAAAGCCGTGTCCGCGGTTATGGACGACTTGGAGCACAGTTTCGACCATAGACAAGCATAGCTAAAGTACGCTTTTAATCTGACTAGACTAGGTACGACTAGTAAATAGTGCAATACTCACGGAATGGATAATAAACTGCCAACGGATGGGGGTTGTTCGTCCGCTTCTCGTCGAAGGGTGAGGAGGATGGATCATTAAGATTACCTTTATAACCGTTATAATCATGTTATTAATTCACGGACATCCGACTATCTCTGGTTAGGTGGATGGTTAGCACTATCTCAGAGAATTGTTAGGGTTTATCTCTTGCTGCAATTGCGCCACCTGTGCTGTGTCCCTTTAGAGGCATAAAGACTTGCCGAGTACCCTAGGTCTCACACGATAAATTATTGGTTCATATGAACAGTACACTCGCAAGATGGATACTGGGTGGAAGAGACGGACGATGTGGGCAACGATCATTCGGTGTAGAGATTCCGAACGGGATCCGTGAGATCCGTGGGCGGATGTGCTTATTTATGGGGCATCTTATGCCGATTTGCTTCTTATCCGCATCGGATTTTGTCTTCCGCCCGCTTGATACTGCTTGATTGATGTATGAGGAGATATCCTACACTATTATATCTATCTAGGATATTTGGATCTTGCCGTATGGCGCGTTATATTTCCTTTCTTTTAGATGGAATGGCTCGATGTACTATTGTATGGTGGCTTGCATACATACTCATTTGTGTATGTAGTTGATCCTTCGTTGCCGACATTACTGTTCTTATCCCGATGTTTGGAAATGGTTGGGACGGCCGAAAGGTCTACCTGTGAGTGGCATTTGGGCCCCACCGTACTATTTCAACCATTTCTGATCATCCAGGATTGTACTAGGAGCGTAATTCACCGAGGTAGTTACAGCAATGAACTCTAGTGTACCCATGTGGTTTATGAAAAGAACACACATGTAGTGAACTCTAGTGGATCCATGTGGTTTATGAAAGAACACACATGCAATGACATCTAGTGGATCAATGTGGTTTAAGAAAAGAACACACATGCAATGGCATCTATTGTATTCCTGTGGTTTAGGCATAGAACACACATGCAATGGACTCTAATGGATCCATGTGGTTTTATGAAAAGAACACACATGCAATGGCATCTAGTGGATCCATGTGGTTTATGAAAAGAACACACATGCAATGTCATATAGTGGATCCAATTGGTTTATGAAAAGAACACACATGCAATGATATCTAGTGCATCCATGTGGTTTATGAAAAGAACACACATCCAATGGCATGTAGTGGATCCATGTGGTTTAGGAATAGAACACACATGCAATGGCATCTAGTGGATCCATGTGGTTTATGAAAAGAACACGCATGCCATGAACTATAGTGGATCCATGTGGTTTATGAAAAGAACACACATGCAATGAAATCTAGTGGATCCATGTGGTTTATGAAAAGAACACACATGTAATGGCGTATAGTGGATCCATGTGGCTTATGAAAAGAACACAGATGCAATGGCATCTAGTGGATCCATGTGGTTTATGAAAAGAACACACATGCGATGGCATCTAGTGGATCCATCTGGTTTAGGAATAGAACACACATGCAATGAACTCTAGTGGATTCATGTGGTTTATGAAAACAACACACACGCCATGAACTATAGTGGATACATATGGTTTATGAATACAACACAGATGCAATGACATCTAGTGGATCCATGTGGTTCATGAAAAGATCACACATCCAATGGCATCTAGTGGATCCATGTGCTTTAGGATTAGAACACACGTGCAATGGATAATAGTGGATCCATGTGGTTTACAAAAAGAACACAAATTGAATTGCATCTAGTGGATGCATGTGGTTTAGTTATGTAACACATATTCAATGACATCTAGTGGTTTGATGTT
Organism: Avena insularis; assembly: GCA_023614405.1. Lineage (NCBI taxonomy): Eukaryota > Viridiplantae > Streptophyta > Magnoliopsida > Poales > Poaceae > Avena > Avena insularis. The sequence continues at coordinate 61,705 of JAJUPC010000352.1, read as the reverse complement.
TTTTATTAAAAAACACATGCAATGGCATCTAGTGGATCCATGTGGTTTATGAAAAGAACACACGCAAATGAACTCTAGTGGATCCATGTGGTTTATGAAAAGAACACATGCAATGACATCTAGTGGATCCATGTGGTTTATGAATAGAACACACATGCAATGACATCTAGTGGATCCATGTGGTTTAGGAATAGACCACACATTTAATGGCATCTAGTGGATCAATGGAACCTATTGGATCCATGTGGTTTAGGAATAGAACACACATTTAATGGCATCTAATGGATCCATGTAGTTTATGAATAGAACACATATGCAATGAACCCTAGTGGATCCATGTGGTTTATGACAAGAACATACATCCAATGACATCTAGTGGATCCATGTGGATTAGGAATAGAACACACATGAAATGAAATCTAGTGGATCCATGTGGTTTAGTAATAGAACACACATCCAACGAACTCTAGTGGATCCATGTGGTTTATGAAAAGAACACACATGCAATGGCATCTAGTGGATCCATGTGGTTTAGGAATAGAACACACATGCAATGAACTCTAGTGGATCCATGTGGTTTATGAAAAGAACACATGGAATGAACTCTAATGGATCCATTTGGTTTATAACAAGAACACACATGCAATGGCATCTAGTGGATCCATGTGGTTTAGGAATAGAACACACATCCAATGAACTCTAGTGGATGCGTGTGGTTTATAAAAATAAAACACATGCAATGGCATCTAGTGGGCCCATGTGGTTTATGAATAGAACACACATGCAATGAACTCTAGTGTATCAATGTGGTTTATGAAAAGAACACACATGCAGTGAACTCTAGTGGATCCATGTGGTTTATGAAAAGAACACACATGCAATGAACTCTAGTGGATCCATGTGGTTTATGAAAATAACACACATGTAATGGCATTTAGTGGATTCTTGTGGTTTAGGCATAGAACACACATGCAATGAACTCTAGTGGATCCATGTGGTTTATGAAAAGAACACACATGCAATGGATTTAGTGGATCCATGTGGTTTATGAAAAGAACACACATGTAATGGCATATAGTGGATCCATGTGGTTTATGAAAAGAACGCACATGCAATGACATCTAGTGCATCCACGTGGTTTATGAAAAGAACACACATCCAATGGCATCAAGTGAATCCATGTGGTTTAGGAATAGAACACACATGCAATGGCATCTACTGGATCAATGTGGTTTATGAAAATAACACACATGCCATGAATTCTAGTGGATCCATATGGTTTATGAAAAGAACACACATGTAATGAACCTCAGTGGATCGATGTGGTTTATGAAAAGAACACACGCAATGGCATCTAGTGGATCCATGTGGTTTATGAAAAGAACACGCATGCCATGAACTCTAGTGGATACATGTGGTTTATGAAAAGAACACACATGCAATGAAATCTAGTGGATCCATGTGGTTTATGAAAAGAACAGACATACAATGAACTCTAGTGGATCCATGTGGTTTATGAAAAGAACACACATGCAATGGCATCTAGTGGATCCATCTGGTTTATGAAAAGAACACACATTCAATGGCATCTAGTGGATCCATGTGGTTTATGAAAAGAACACACATGAAATGAACACTAGGCTATCCATGTGGTTTATGAAAATAACACATGAAGTGAACTCTAGTGGATCCATCTGGTTTATGAAAAGAACACACATGCAATGGCATCTAGTAGATCCATGTGGTTTAGGAATAGAACACACATCCAATGAACTCTAGTGGATCCATGTGGTTTAGGAATAGAACAGACATGCAATGAACTCTAGTGGATCCATGTGGTTTATGAAAAGAACACACATGCAATGAACTCTACTGTATCCATGTGGTTTAAGAATAGACCACACATTTAATGGCATCTAGTGGATCAATGGAACCTATTGGATCCATGTGGTTTAGGAATAGAACACCCATTTAATGGCATCTAATGGATCCATGAAGTTTATGAATAGAACACATATGCAATGAACTCTACTGGATTCATGTGGTTTATGACAAGAACACACATCCAATGGCATCTAGTGGATATATGTGGTTTAGGATTAGAACACACATGCAATGGCATCTAGTGGATTCATGTGGTTTATGAAAATAACACACATGCAATGGCATCTAGTGGATCCATGTGCTTTAGGAATAGAACACACATGCAATGAACTCTATTGGATCCATGTGGTTTATGAAAAGAACACACATGGAATGAACTCTAGTGGATCCACGTGGTTTATAAAAAGAACACACATGCAATGGCATCTAGTGGATCCATGTGGTTTAGGAATAGAACACACATCCACTGAACTCTAGTGGATCCATGTGGTTTATAAAAAGAAAACACATGCAATGGCATCTAGTGGGTCTATGTGGTTTATGAATAGAACACACATGCAATGAACTCTAGTGTATCAATGTGGTTTATGAAAAGAACACACATGCAATGAACTCTAGTGGATCCATGTGGTTTATGAAAAGAACACACATGCAATGGCATATAGTGGATCCATGTGGTTTAAGAAAAGAAATCACATGGAATGGCATTTAGTGGATTCTTGTGGTTTAGGCATAGAACACACATGCAATCAACTCTAGTGGATCCATGTGGTTTATGAAAAGAAAACACATGCAATGGATCTAGTGGATCCATGTGGTTTATGAAAAGAACACATGCAATTGCATCTAGTGGGTCCATGTGGTTTATGAATAGAACACACATGCAATGACATCTAGTGCATCCATGTGGTTTATGAAAAGAACACACATCCAATGGCATCTAGTGGATCCATGTGGTTTATGAATAAGACACACATGAAATGAACTCTGGTGTATCCATGTGGTTTATGAAAAGAACACACATGCAGTGAACTCTAGTGGATCCATTTGGTTTATGAAAAGAACACACATGCAATGACATCTAGTGGATCCATGTGGTTTAAGAAAAGAACACACATGCAATGGCATCTAGTGGATTCTTGTGGTTTAGGCGTAGAACACACATGCAATGACATCTACTGGATCCATGTGGTTTATGAAAAGAAGACACATGCCATGAACTCTAGTGGATCCATGTGGTTTATGAAACTAACACACATAAAATGAACTCTACTGGATCCATGTGTGTCACATCCCAAAATTTTCCAAATTTTGGAATGTGAAATAGATAAAATAAGTTCGGTTGATTGTTTTGACTTTGTTGAAAATTCTCAAGGAAAAGAAACCTTTTGAATTGGATAGAACTCACTGTTATGACTTAAGTAGCCATTTAGGAAAAAAGGCATGGATTGAGTTTTAGTTTTAGTATTTGTGTGAATGTTTGCAAAAATGAAAATCATGAAGCATTCATAAGCATTGAATTGCATCCATACAAAGTTCCCAAAAATTGAATTCAAATCCTAATATCTAAATCCGATAGTTGATTTGCCCAAATGTTCCTATAAGTATTATATAGAGATTTATGAAGTAACCATCTTCAAACTAGTGAAAATGTTACAAATATGATACTATAATGATCTACTAATTTTTACAAAAATTTAGAAACAAGAATCATATCGTTTGAAGTTCGTATGCAAAATATATAAAAAAATACCAAAATAGAAAAAGAAAAAAAGGAAAAAAACAAAATGAAATGGGCCACCGACCGACCCACTCAGCCGACCGAGGACGGGAGAAGGATCGATGCCTAGGTTGCATCAAAAAGCGTGCGGAATCGATTTTCTCAAACCTATCGCTATTCAAATTCTTATATCTGTTTATCTACAACTCCAAGTTAACTTCCGTTTGTTTCTACTTGTTCCCTACTCTAAGATCTATCTCCCCACCTTCCTAAAAGCCTATATAATACACCGTAGCCACATCTATATCACTTTTACTTCTCGAAATCCCGAATCTACACCTTTCCAAATCATATTTTGCTTCTAATCCTATCTAAACTTCATCGGATTCCTTCGGCTCCAACAAGAAAGTTGTAGATCTCGTTGAACCATTTCAGTTCCGACAAACCTGACCTCTTTTCATTAACCACAGACGAAGAATTTCGCCATGCAATATTTCAGATCTGACGGCGTAATTTCAAGATTTACTCGCGCTCGTTTCTTCAAATCCAAATTTCTTTGGTGAAAAGGTAGATCTGATGATTCTCCACAACTTTAATGTTGGAAGTTTTTCGATTTGAGCTACGAATTTATCTCTCTAACACACATCTGTTTTAATCTTCTCTAAGGCAAAATCGAGCCGCTTTTGAAGCCATCTTCTCCCAGCCACTTGATCTTATCCCCGACGGGTCGAGATTCAATCGTTCCGTTCATTGTCTCATCACCACCACGTCATCACCAAGTCAATCTAGTCCTAGTCGTAATGCACGGTCAACTGTCCGTCGGTGAATATTCCTGAATATTCTACTCGAATTTAAAATTGCGTATTATAGGTCTAACTTGTAAAATCTGTAGAAAATTCATACTATATAAAAATTGCATATAATATATCAAATTGAATATAATTGCATGTAGTTTAATAATATTAGGTTAGATCTAGCTTTTGCATTATAGATTATCGTATAAATTATTTGGTATTAATGGCTTTATAGATCTTTAAATTCATAGTAAATTATTCATAGCTCAAAAATATAAATAATATGTCTCTGGATTCACAATTCAAAGGTAAATTCTAGATCTGGTCTTATATTTATTTTTGGTTGTGGTAAACTGTTTAAATAGTTTAAACTCTATTAAGTAGTAATTAAATCATAGAAAAATATCTACAACTCCGCTTAGGGTGAATCCAATTACTATCGAGTGCGTATTAATGTCGCCTATTCAGTACACTTAAGATATAAATTTAATGACAATTAGTACAGAAGTTCCAACATAACTATTAAAACTCCTCTATGGATGATTAAGAATTAATAATCAATACCTAATGCATTAAATGATTCTATACATGCATCATGTGATCTAGTATTGTTTAGATAACTACTTAAAACCATTGTGATATATTAAATCATCATGCATGCATTTGATCATTATTGTTTTATTGTATTGTTGCATTGTTGCATTATTGCAATGTTTGAATGATGTGTTGTTGTGCCTTTGCTTTTCAACGATAGATTACCGCTATGATTGCGAGTATTGTGATTGCATGTCTTTTGAGTGCGATGAGTGCAACCATTATATTTGTAAGGATTATCTAATCGACTACATCTACAACAAAGGCAAGTAGATGCTATTTTGATCATGAATTGTCCTACTATTTTCTACTACATGTGTAGTGTATTTCTCATAGATGCATGAGTAGGAACTACTATCGCTATGCTAGGTCCTATGTATCTTGGTAGGAGCCACTTGTAGTTGAGCCATCATGATGCTAGTTGTGCTTAGTCATGCTATCTAGATGGAGATGGGTCTACACCATGCTATGGTATTGTGTATGTTTTGTTCAACTAAAACAACTTAAACAATAAACTCTCCGGGTGGAATTGGTAATTTCTTGGTTCGTGAATGTCGGCCCATGTCTATGGTTTACAGTATCTCACTTGTGGATGGCCACTTAGGTTTCAGAGAAATGATTAGTGTCTTGATTTGGTAGCCACGTACGGCCATATGCTAGTGAGTTATGGGTGGTCGGATGGACTTAGTAGGTCGTGGTGACCCAAGATCTTCGTATCCAGAGATGTAGTGAATGTGATAGGTTGGAACGGTGTGTGGATGGGCTCGGGGAGTTACTTCCCGAATTATCTCTTCTTGGACTTCTCCCTATCATGACTCAATATGCGTGTCATGGTACGAATGCGACCAATTGTGTCATATGGGTAAGTGTACAACCCTTAGGTGTAAAACTAAGTGCCTAGCCGTGTCCCGATAATGGACATTTGATTTGCTAAATTATGGGTGCTATGATATGTTCTTGTTCATTCCAATTTGCAATTATTAAAACTTGATGGGTGAACTTAATGGGTTGTTGTGATCAAAATTGATTTAAAAGTAGGGTAAAACTGTTTAAGAAAATGCAAGCTAGCAAAGGCCCCACTTAGACAAATAAGCATGTAGTTGCTAGGTATACTGTCTCCTTACTTAGCTCTACTTGCCATACATTCAAAGTATAGACCTGGGGCTGCTCGTTTTATGTTGCAGGTTATACCGATTCAGTGATCAGATAGGGTCGCGAGACTCCACTCATCAATTGTTCGCCTATGGAACATTTGAAGGATGGAGATCTACCTTGTATTGTTTCCGTAATATAATGTAAATTGGATCATATTCGTTATATTCATGATGCATGATTATATTTGGTATCATTTTGTCTGTGTGTGCTAGTGAACCGATCCAGGATTAACACTATACATAGGAACTCAGCCTTATCGGTAGAGGTGTTACAAGATGGTATCGAGTTGTGTGTTGTAGAGAATCGTGACCTAGAATAGAATTGGAAAACACTATTAGGAGTATTCTATTAAGCCAAATTCCTATAGAGTGATGCGCCGACGATCGACGAGAGCTCGTTGAACCCCAAGAGGAAGGTATGATGAGCACAAGAGCAAGTTTTCCTCGTTATGAAACCAAGGTTTAATCGAACCCGAGCAAGGAAATACCCAAAGGTGTTACTAGTGAAGCTTTGGCAGGCGCACTAACGGTGCTAGTAGCAACGTGGAGACCTGCACAACACAACCACGTAACTTTGTCCCCAACTCATGGCGAGGTTGTCAATCTCACCGTGTTTCTGGAAAACAAAGGATTAAATGTATCGAATGGAAAGAAGTAAAGTTTGCAAAGTAAACACAAAGCGTAAAAGATTGTAGATTGAATATAAAAGACAAGGACCGGGATCCATAGTTCACTAGAGGTGGCTCTTAGATAGATAACATGGGTGAACAAATTACATGAAGGGCAATTGACAAACACCGAAAGCAATACATGCATATACTAATTATCTTGACTCCTTTGAGACTTGATTGGGCAATACAACATAATACATAGACCACCATCCAACTTCATCTATGACTAATAATCCACCTTTAGGTTATCATCGAACCCCCAAGATTAAGTTGCAAGCAGCAGTTATTGCTTCGAATGCGTGTAAGGTAAACAATACGATTGTTCTATGAACAAAGGATTGTTGTTTTCTCCTAGTAGCAATAGCACATCTAGTACCTTAGAGATTTCCGTCACATCCCAGATTACGAGGCATGAACCCACTATCGGCGTAAATACTAACTCTTGGAGTTGCTAGCATCTACTTGGCCAAGATAGCTACTAACAACGGAAAGCATGCAAGATCACAAATAACAAAGACATTATAGAATCAATAATCAATCTGAAATAGTATCTCAATATCCATGGATCCCCACAAACACAACATGTATGGATTACAAAAGATGATCTTGATCATGAGCAGACTCACAAGATCTAAACATGAAAGGAGGAGAAACCAGCCATCTAGCTACTACATGGATCCGTAGTCAGGATGAACTACTCACGCATCACAAGAGGCTTGCATGGTGATGAAGAAGGCCTGGGTGAATTCCCTCTCCGTGGTCTGGGAAGAGCTAGATCCCTCCCGATCTAGGGATGGAGATGACGGCAGCTGAGACTCTTTGTGGATTTTGATCGGGTAATTAGGGTTTTCGTCCAGGGCAACTTATAGGCGGAAGGAGAGGCCGAGGTGCAGCCACCACACCACCTGGCGCGGGTCAGGCCTAATCGCCTGACCATGTGGTGTGGCCGGCCAGCCCTCTCCGTCTCGTATTCTAGCACTTGATCCATACGCAAAAAATAGGCACTTTGGCTTTTGTCCGTCCAATTAGAATATTCATTTTCGACTTTCACGGAACCAAAAACAGCAGAAAACAGGCAGGCTTTGTGGCTCTTGTTAATAGGTTAGTCAAGAAATCATATGAAAAGTACTCCAAAGTTGGAACAAAAACACAAGAAAGTGGATAAAAGCAAGCATGGAACATCAAAATTATAGATACATTTGCAATGTATCAACATCCCAAGCTTAACTCCTGATGAGTCCTCGGTAGGTAAGTGATAAAAAGAAATAATTTTTGAGGTGACATGCACCATCAAAGACTTGATCAAAGTATTTGCAAAACATTCAAAGCTGGGATCATAGTACTTCAATCATAACATGAAAGACAAGGTTCTAGCAATAAGCAAAGAAACTATGATGCAACATGCAAAGGCACAAACAAAAGAATCAGGAATAACATGCTTTGCAAGACATTTGTTTGTTTCACATAAAGAAAACATAGCATAATAGTATTCAGCTTGTCCCTCAATAGAGTAGCAAATATAAATGCATAGGACACCTTCAAAGTTCATAAGAGTGACTAGATACAATAGTTTAAAACAAGCAATAACAAGTTATGCATCAATCAACTAGTCTTGGGACAATGCACATAGAACTAAGAATGACCACTATGCTCTCAAAGTAGTGCATAAAGATAGAAGGTGGAGACTCAATGTAATGGTGGAAGAAAGGCCTTTGTAAAAGGAAGTAGGGATTCAAGTCTCATAAGAGCTTCCAAAAATTATGGTACTTATAGCTTTCAGCTCTTATTCCCCTATCATAAGCATCTTGAAGGTGATTAAGGTTAAAGTGACACAACTAAGAGGATATGCTTGACAAGTTATAAACCGAAATCTCATGCCCCTTACTTATGAAGACTGATCCTCATGCTACTCAACTTGATCCTGATTAAGCTCTTGTCATTGTAAGTATATGTGTATCATTAGAACGCCAGCAGGGTACCCTTGCACATGATACGGAGCTTTCCCATAATCAAAATGACAAGGCAAGCAGCCAATGAGCATCTCAACAATCTTTTATTTGCTATTTGCATAGGTTTTATTGAGGATGCTTATAGAGTTCTCATTATGGTGATGCTGCAAGTTTCCACCATGATTAGGCATGGCTTAGGCTAGCGGCCCGAGGCGTTTCTAACACAAATACAAACTCCATTATCTTACAAGTTCCACTTTTATTTCACCGTGATCCATAAGCAAAAGAACATGATATCAGCGGTACAAAGTACAAGTGCAATGTTGAAAGCGTTCCCCATGAAACATGGTTACGCTAACTTCAACTTATAAAGCGCAAGCATATCATAACAAAGAAGAACCCAATGGTTCAAGTTTATTAGAGGCAATAAAGTAAAATGTGCCATCAAGTTAGTGAGAGATTTAATCACTAGTTTTCTCATAACAAGTGAAAGGTAGACAAAAGCATGAATATACTTGGAATAGCATAAGCTAGTAGGCGTATGATGGACTCTTTGGAAAAACTTGGTTTAGGGAGTTGGATGCATGAGTGGAACTCATACTTTGTTGTGAAGGCTAGCAAAACTGGGGCGACAAACTAAGAGAGCAATAATGGCCATAATCATGTAGGCGACAAAACATCATTGATCAAAGCATAAAGTGATACTACTAGTTGAAAACTAAAGGATCATAAAGGCTATGGTGACTTGTGCAGTCATAACATGGTGTGAGCATGTGCCAAGTCAGCCCAAATAAAGTATCAAGGAGAATACCACTATACTAAGCTTTAATATGCTAAAACAACATGATTCATCTAAGGCACATTAAGAAATCTCAATTGTTTATAACAAGTCATGCTACAGCAAAGAATACTAAGCATAAAGCCAAAACAATATCAAGCATGGCATGACAAAGCATTGCCACAGTCAAAAATGAGCTCTTTTTACCACATAAGCATGAACTTTCCTACTCTTTTCCAAACCAAACCAAACTAATTGCAAACCAAGCATTATGAAAGAGGGGGTCCAACCAATTTATTCAGAAAACTAAGCAAACCAAGCAAACTAAAAACCAATACGACGAAAAGAAAGGCGCTCCAAGAAAAACACAACTGTGCATGAAACAATAAAAATGAAGCGTTTGGAAGAAACCTGGGATTTTTATTGATGAAGAAGGAAATGCCTTGGGCATCCCCAAGCTTTGATGCTTGTAATTCTTGGATATTTCTTGGGATGACACGCGTGGCATCCCGAAGCTTGAGCTTTAGTCCATCCTTCATCTCATTACTCATTCGTTCCATACACATGAAATTTTTTCTTCATACAAAACTTCACACAATCTTTATTAGCAACATTAGTGCACTCAAGATAAATAAGACTTAAGGTTCAGTTCTAACACCAAATAAACTTCTATTAGAACACTAGCTACTGTAGCACTTTCCTCAGAAAGCTCAATTCCCCAAAGGAACTCAAGAAGGAACTAACAAGAAGCAAATGCAGAAAATGGCAGAAATCTATCCAAACAGACCAGCAGGTAAAGACAATTTTTTTAGAAGACCTTCTGTTGCTCAAATCAAAAAGTGTTGAACTAACAAAAGTTAGATAACAACCTGGGCAGAAGCACCAAACATTACAGCTCAATCCGACATAGAGCTCTCTCAGGAATTTTACGGTGAAGCACAAATCTGTTTGGAGAGCAACTTTCCCAATCATTACTTCACTCTCATTAGAGGTTACTCTTGGCACAAAAAGCAAAAAAAAGGATAAGGAGAGGTTATTACTGAAGTAACTTCCAAGACACAACTAAAACTCTTGGGTTATCTCCCAACAAGTACTTTTCTTTAACGCCTTTAAGTTAGGCAAAAGAACCAAAGAAAGAATCAAGTGTTCTCAAATGAAGAAGCATTAAGATCAATACCAGAAATATTTTCAACAAGGCAAGGTATATCATCCAAATAAGTTCTAGAGGATCCTCTCTCAATGCTCTTAGGTTCACTATTCTCATCAAAAGGGTTTGCAGGAACAATCCAGTCAAGATTCTTTTCTATGGCATCATGTATTGCTACTAGTTTAAAGGGTATTGGTATCTTAGGTTCCTCCCCATTAGGTTCGGTTTTGTTCATCTTTTCTCGTGTACCAACAATATCTACACATGAGCCTAGCATATTGAAATGTTCAAAAACTTTTCTAGCTTCCTTGGCAACATCATAGAACTCCTTAAACAAAGTTTCTAGATTAAAATCCCTCTTTTTCAGGGTCCTCAATTTCTTTAAGCTTAAGAAACATTACTTGCATTAAGGGGTTGAGGTTAACAAACCTAGCTTCTAACATGTGAATTAAAGAAGCTGTAGCAATCTCAAAATTTGGAGCAAGTTCTACAAGGGATCTATCCTCAGTATCTTCATGTTTGCTAACATGATTAAAGAATTCTTCAATATTATCTTTCCCAATTATAGAACCACTACCAATTGAAAGGTCTTTCAAGGTGAATGTAGGGATCAACATGGTGAGCTAAGGAAGAGGTGACAACTAAAGGAGACTTAATTTTTTTGTGTTTTTGATAAAGAAAGCAAACAAGTAAAACTAATTTTTTTGTGTTTTTGAAGAACAAAACAAGCAAACAAAGCAAAAAGAAAACTAAGCAAAACAAAAACAACAAAGTAAAGAGATTGGTTATGAGGGAGTCCCCTTGTGAAGATGTCCTTGACTCCCCGGTAACGGCGCCAGAAAACGTCTTGATGCGCTCAACAATCGACGTAGAGCTCGTTGGGAACTCCAAGAGGAAGGTATGATGAGCACAGCAGCAAGTTTTCCCTCAGTTATGAAACCAAGGTTTAATCGAACCAGTAGGAGCAAGGAAACACCCCAAAGGTGTTACTAATGAGCTTTGGCGAGGCGCACTCGGTGCTAGTAACAACGTGGAGACTGCACAACACAACCACGAACTTTGTCCCCAAATTGCGATGAGGTTGTCGATCTCACCGTGTTTTGTGGAAAACAAAGGATTAAGCGTGTCGAATGGAAAGAAGTAAAGTTTGCGAAAGTAAACACAAGCGATAAAGATTGTAGATTGAATATCAAAGACAAGGACCAGGATCCATAGTTCACTAGAGGTGGCTCTCCTTAGATAGATAACATGTTGGGTAAACAAATTACAGCGGGGCAATTAACAAACACCGAGAAAGCAATACATGCATATACTAATCATCTTGACTCCTTTGAGACTTGATTGGGCAATACAACATAATCTGAGGCCATCCAGCGCATCTATGACTAATAATCCACCTTCAGGTTATCATCCGAACCCCTCCGATTAAGTTGCAAACAGCAGTTATTGTGACGAACTGCGTGTAAGGTAAACAATACGATTGTTCTATGAACAAAGGATTGTTGTTTTCTCCCTAGTAGCAACAACACATCTAGTACCTTAGATATTTATGTCACTTCCCCAGATTACCAGAGGCATGAACCCACTATCGAGCATAAATACTAACTCTTGGAGTTTCTAGCATCTACTTGGCCAAGATAGCTACTAATAACGGAAAGCATGCAAGATCACAAATAACAAAGACATGATAGAATCAATAATCAATCTGAAATAGTATCTCAATATCCATCGGATCCCATAAACACAACATGTATGGATTACAAAAGATGATCTTGATCATGAGCAGCTCACAAGATCTAAACATGAAAGCACAAGGAGGAGAAACCAGCCATCTAGCTACTACATGGATCCGTAGTCAAGGATGAACTACTCACACATCACCGGAGGCTTGCATGGTGATGAAGAAGGCCTCGGTGAATTCCCTCTCCGTGCGGCCGGGAAGAGCTTCAGATCCCTCGATCTAGGGATGGAGATGGCTGACTATAGACTCTTCGTGGATTTTGATGGTGCCAGGGTTTCGTCCCGATGGCAACTTATAGGCGGAAGGAGAGGGCGAGGGTGCAGAGCCACCACACCACCTGGCGCGGGCCAGGCCTGGCAGCTGACCAGGTGGTGGCCCCCTGGCCCCTCTCAAATCTCGTGTACGGCATGATCCCTTCGGAAAATAGGCACTTTGGCTATTGTCCCGTCCAAATCCGAGAATATTCATTTTTTGACTTGCCTAGAACCAAAAACAGCAGAAAACAGGCAGCTGGCACTGTGTCTCTTGTTAATAGGTTAGTCAGAGAAATCATATCACAAGTACTCCAAAGTTGGAACAAAACACAAGAAAGTGGATAAAACCAAGCATGGAACATCAAAAATTATAGATATATTTGCAATGTATCAGAGAGTTGGCCCATAAGTAATTAACAAATAAGACGAGACAATGAATGTCTCACCAAGTTTGAGTAGATATAGACCACCATGTTTATCTCTTTAGGAGATTATCGCTATCAGCGTTAGAATATTGATCTTACCAACTTATGCGGTATGCCAATACTAGTTTGCTTTCTTGTTTGTTTTGATACATATTGTGTGATACCTTGTTTTGGATCTTGTATTTTTGAAACTCCAAAGTTCAAGGACTTTTGAGAGGTATTATAACACGTTAATGTAAGTAAAAGATAAAACTTCATAAGTGGTTCAGTTGTACTTTTACATCGACATGTTTCACCGCATGATTTGTAATTCCTTACTGGTAAGTCGGATTGCGCTCATATTTTAGGATCTGGAGCATAATTACCTATACCATATGCACCAAATTGGCTAAAATTCTGCGAGTTTAAGTTGGTCATAAAAATTCGTGAAACCTATTGTTACGTTTGACAAAACCTGTCTTTCATCTTAGTTGATGTTCTACTTAATCCTAATGTTGTTTCCAAAGTTTATAAACTATTTTGTGGATGATAATCACTAAATTACAAGCCTGTAACTAAACATTATAATTCATTTATGCTTGTGTTTGTGTGTGCTTGTTGTTTGGCGATTGTGTGTTATATGAACTTGTTTGTATGAGTGACTATAGTTCATTTTCTCTAGGATCTATTCTTTCCTACCTTAAACCATTGGAGTTAGAATGATGCGTTGAAGACATTTAGAAGGATTAACTGGAAGTTTATAAAACATAATACATCTATGAAGGAGGATAGACGTCCATCTAATGCAACAAAAAGGATATGGAAGTATGAAATATTGCAAAGGATGTTATGTAGTAGATTCATAACCTCAATGTTTTGGAGAATCCATAGCTTACTTTTGTAGTAGCTTTGTGGATTGAATACATGGGAGGATACATGAGCATTTGTTAGTGCCCATGGAAACATCTGCAAAGAAAGTGAGGTGCCAGTGATAAGTTGTGTGATTCACCTATCCTCATGCAGGTAATGATTTGGGTAGAGGATGGATTGATCACCATTCCTACTACTCTTATTATTCGCTCTTGTACTATTGGATTTGTGAATCTTGAGTGTCTTTTAAACCTTAGCAAAGAGCCGATGTTGAGCCTAGACCTTAGAATGGTATGACTTTGAACCTTTACAAACGCATCCACTACTAAGCATAGGAATGTACGGCAAGGATGAATCTCAACCGTGTATAATGGGTATCATGAAGTAAACGTTCCCTAATTGTCTACCATGAGAGTTTTGCTAGTTCAAGTAGTGTTAGCCTAGAATCTAAAAATCATGGAGTTTAGAAAGTCTAGGGACATTGTACCAATAAATCTCCAAGGGAGAATCAATAGAAGACAAGTGAATTAATAAGAGACAATCTAGTCAATTTCCTTTTAAGGATGGTAGCGGCGTAGTGGACCCTTAACCCATCTTTCTTTCTAGCTTTCTCGAATCTCGGGATGAGATTCTTTTTAAGGGTGGTAGTCTGTCACATCCCAAATTTTCTAAAGTTTGGAATGTGAAATAGATAAATAAGTTTGGTTGATTGTTTGACTTTGTTGAAAATTCTCAAGGAAAAGAAACCTTTTGAATTGGATAGAACTCACTTTGTTATGACCTAAGTAGCCATATAGGAAAAAAAGGCATGGATTGAGTTTTAGTTTTAGTATTTGTGTGAATGTTTGCAAAAATGAAAATCATGAAGCATTGAATTGCATCCATACAAAGTTCCCAAAAATTGAATTCAAATCCTAATATCTAAATCCGATAGTTGATTTGCCCAAATATTCCTATAAGTAATATATAGAGATTGATGAAGTAACCATCTTCAAACTAGTGAAAATGTTAAAAATATGATACTATAATGATCTACTAAATTTTACAAAAATTTAGAAACAAGAATCATATCGTTTGAAGTTCGTATGCAAAAGATATAAAAATATACCAAAATAGAAAAAAAAGAAAAACAAAGCGAAATGGGCCTGACCAGCCCACTTAGGCAATGAGGAGCTTATACGGAGAAGGATCGATGCCAGTTGCATCAAAAGCGTCTTGAATCGATTTTCTCAAACCTATCTCTATTCAAATTCTTATATCTTTTTATACGCAACTCCAAATTGACTTCCGTTTGTTTCTACTTGTTCCCTACTCTAAGATCTCTCCATCGTCCTAAAATCCTATATAATACACCGGAGCCACACCTATATCACTTTTCCTTCTCGAAATCCCGAATTTACACCTCCCTGAATCATATTTTGCTTCTAATCCTATCTAAACTTAGCGGATGCCTTCAACTCCAACATGAAAGTTATAGATCTCGTCACCTTTCGGTTCGACAAAGCTCACCTCTTTTCATTAACCACAGGGCGAAGAATTTAGCCATGCAATATTTCGAGATCGTGGTATAATTCTAAGATTTACTCATTTTCGTTTCTTCAAATCCAAATTCCTTTGGTGAAAAGGTAGATCTAATGATTCTCCACAACTTTAATGTTGGAAGTTTTTCGATTTGAGCTACGGATTTATCCCTCTAACACATGTGTGTTTCTAATCTTCTCTAAGGCAAAATCGAGCCGTTTTGAAGCCATCTTCTCTCCTAGCCACTTGATCTTATCCCGACGGTCGAGATTCAATCGTCCCATTCAGCTGCTTCATCACCACCACATCATCACCAGGTCAGCGTCTAGTCCTAGTCAAAATGCACGGTCAACCTGTCCAGTCAACGGAATATTCCGTTCGAATTTAAAATTGTGGATTATAGATCTAACTTGTAAAATCCATAGAAAATTCATACTATATCCAAAAATTGTGTATAATATATCAAATTGAAGATAATTGCATGTAGTTTAATGTTATAAGGTTAGATCTAGCTTTTACGTTATAGATTACGGGCGATAAATTAATTGGTATTAATGGCTTTATAGATCTTTAAATTCATAGTAAATTATTCATAGCTCCAAAAAATATAAATAATATGTCTATGGTTCAAAATTCAGTGTAGATTCCATATCTGGTCTTAGATTTATTTTTGGTCACGGTAAACTGTTTAAATAGTTTAAACTCTATTAAGTAGTAATTAAATCATAGAAAAATATCTACAACTCTGTTTAGGGTGAATCCAATTGCTACTGGTTCGTATTAATGTCGTCTATTCAGTACACTTAAGATCTAAACTTAATATGACAATTAGTATAGAAGTTCCAACATAACTATTAAAACTCCTCTATTGATGATTAAGAATTAATAATAAATACCCTAATGCATTAAATGATTCTATATATGCATCATGTAATCTAGTATTGTTTAGATAACTACTTAAAACCATTGTGATATATTAAATCATCATGCATGCATTTGATCATTATTGTTTTATTGTATTGTTGCATTGTTGCATGATTGCAATGTTTGAATGATGTGTTGTTGTGCCTTTGCTTTTCAACGATAGATTAACCGCTATGATTGCAGTATTGTGATTGCAAGTATTTTGAGTCGACGAGTGCAACCATTATATTTGTGAGGATTATCTAATGGAAACATTACATCTACAACAAACGCAAGTAGATGTTATTTTGATCATGAATTGTCCTACTATTTCCTACTACATGTGTAGTGTATTTCTCATAGATGCATGAGTAGGAACTACTATCGCTATGCTATGTCCTATGTATATTGGTAGGAGCCACTTGTAGTTGAGCTGTTGTATGCTAGTTGTGCTTAGTCATGCTATCTAGACGGGGGATGGGTCTACAACATGCTATGGTATTGTGTATATTTTGTTCAACTAAAAAAAATTAATCAATCAACTATCTCGGTGGAATTGGTAATTCTTTGGGTTAAATGAATGCCGGGCCCATGTCTATGGTTTACCCAAGTATCTCACTTGTGGATGACCACCCAGGTTTCAGAGAAATGATTATTGTCTTGATTTGGTAGCTTACGTGTACAGTCATATGCCAGTGAGTTATGGGTGGCTGGATGGACTTAGTAGGTCGTGGTGACCTGAGCTCTTCGTATCCAGAGATGTAGTGAATGTGATAGGTTGGAACGGTGCATGGATGGGCTTGGGGAGTTACTTCCTGAATTGTCTCTTCTTGGACTTCTCCCTATCATGAATCAATATGCGTGTCATGGTATGAGCGGGTCGACCAGGTCATATGGGTAAAGTTTACAACCCCTGCAGGGTGTAAAACTAAGTGCTTAGTCGTGTCCCCGGTAGTGGACATTTGAGTTGCTGAATTATGGATGCTATGACATGTTGTCGTTCATCCAATTTGCAATTATTAAAACTTGATGGGTGAACTTAATGGGTTGTTTTGATCAAACTTGATTTAAAAGTAGGGTAAAACTGTTTAAGAAAATGCAAGCTAGCCAAGGCCCCACTTAGCCAAATAAGCATGTAGTTGCTAGGTATACCGTCTCCTTACTAAGCTCTACTTGTGATACATTCCAAGTATAGACCCTTCGGGGCTGCTATGTTTTATGTTACAGGTTATACCGATTACGAGTGATCATATTAGGTGTGAGACTCCACTCAATAATTGTTCTCCTGTGGCATATTTGAAGGATGGAGATCTACCTTGTATTGTTTCCGCTGTAATATAATGTAAATTCTGGATCATATTCATTATATTCATGATGCACGATTATATTTGGTATCATTTTGTACTGTGTGTTCTAGTGAACCGATCGAGGATTAGCACTATACAGAACTCAGCCTTATCGGGCGAGGTGTTACAAGATAGTATCGAGTATGTGTGTTTATGCAGGATCGTGACCTAGGAATAGAATTGGAAAACACTATTAGGAGTATTCTATAAAGCCAAATTTCTATATGAGAGTTGGCCCATAAGTAATTAACAAATAAGATGAGACAATGAATGTCTCACCAAGTTTGAGTAGATATAGACCACCATGTTTATCTCTTTAGGAGATTATCGCTGTCAGCGTTAGAATATTGATCTTACCAACTTATGTGGTATGACAATACTAGTTTGCTTTATTGTTTGTTGTGATACATATTGTGAGATACCTTGTTTTGGATCTGGTATTTTTGAAACTCCAAAGTTCAGGACTTTGAGAGGTCTTATAAGAAGTTAATGGAAGTAAAAGCTTAAAATTAGTAAGTGGTTCGGTTGTAGTTTCTATCGACATGTTTCCTTGCATGATTTGTAATTCCTTACTGGTAAGTCGGATTAACGCTCATATTTTAGGATATGGAGCATAATTACCTATATATATACCAAAATTGGCTAAATTCCTGGCGATTTTAAGTCAGTCATAAAATTGTGAAACCTGCTATTACATTTGGCGAATTTGTCTCTCATCTTAGTAGATGTTCTACTTAATCCTAATGTTGTTTGCAAAGTTTATAAACTATTTTGTGGATGATAATCACTAAATTACAAGCCCGTAACTAAACATTATAATTCATATATGCTTGTGTTTGTGTGTGCTTGTTGTTTGACTTGATTCTGTGTTATATGAACTTGTTTGTATGAGTGACTATAGTTCCTTTTCTCTAGGATCTATTCTTTCCTATCTTAAATCATTGGAGTTAGAATGATGTGTTGAAGACATTGAGAAGGATTAAGTGGAAGGTTATAAAACATAATACATCTATGAAGGAGGATAGATGTCTATCTAATGCAACAAAAAGGATATGGAAGTACGAAATACTGCAAAGGATGTTATGTAGTAGATTGCGCAACCTAAATGTTTTGGAGAATCCATAGCTTACTTTTTGTACTAGCTTTGTGGATTGAATACATTGGAGTATACATCGAGCATTGGCGTGCCCATGGAAACATCTGCAAAGAAAATGAGGATGCACAGTGATAAGTTGTGTGATTCACCTATCCTCATGCGGGGTAATGATTTAGATGCAGGATGGATTGATCACCAATCCTACAACTCTTATTATTCGCTCTTGTACTGTTGGCTTTGTGATATTGAGTGTCTTTTAAACCTTAGAAAAGAGCCGATGTGGAGCCTAGACCTTAGAATGGTATGACTTTGAACCTTCACAAAGCATCCACTACTAAGCGTGGAATGTCGGCAAGGATGAATCTCAACCGTGTATAATGGGTATCGTGAAGTAAACGTTCCCTAATTGTCTACCATGAGAGGTTCGCTAGTTCAAGTAGTGTTAGCCTAGAATCTACAAATCATGGAGTTTAGAAAGTCTAGGGACATTGTACCAATAAATCTCCAAGGGAGAATCAATAGAAGACAAGTGAATTAATAAGAAACAATCTAGTTAATTTTCTTTTAAGGATGGTAGCGGCGTAGTGGACCCTTAACCCATCTTTCCTTCTAGCTTTCTCGAATCTCGGGATGAGATTCTTTTTAAGGGTGGAAATCTATCACATCCCCAAATTTTCCAAATTTTGGAATGTGAAATAGTTAAAATAAGTTTGGTTGATTGTTTGACTTTGTTGAAAATTCTCAAGGAAAAGAAACCTTTTAAATTGGATAGAACTCACTTTGTTATGACCTAAGTAGCCATAGAGGAAAAAAGGCGTGGATTGAGTTTTAGTTTTAGTATTTGTGTGAATGTTTGCAAGAATGAAAATCATGAAGCATTGAATTGCATCCATACAAAGTTCCCAAAAATTGAATTCAAATCCTAATATCTAAATCCAATAGTTGATTTGCCCAAATATTCCTATAAGTAATATATAGAGATTTATGAATTAACCATCTTCAAACTAGTGAAAAATGTTACAAATATGATACTATAATGATCTACTAAATTTTACAAAAATTTAGAAACAAGAATCATATCGTTTGAAGTTCGTATGCAAAAGATATAAAAAAATACCAAAATAGAAAAAAAAAGAAAAAAAGGAAACAAAAAACAAAACAAAATGGGCCACCTAATAGGCCCTTTCAGCCAACCAAGGAGCTTCCTCACGGGAGAAGGATCGATGCCCAGGTTGCATCAAAAAGCGTGCGGAATCGATTTTCTCAAACCTATTTCTATTCAAATTCTTATATCTTTTTATCTACAACTCCAAATTGAATTTCGTTTGTTTCTACTTGTTCCCTACTCTAAGATATATCTCTCCACCATGCTAAAAGCCTATATAATACACCGTTGCCACACCTATATCACATTTCCTTCTCGAAATCCCGAATCTACACCTTCCCGAATCATATTTCACTTTTAATCCTATCTAAACTTCGTCGGATGCCTTCGACTCCAACATGAAAGTTGTAGATCTCGTAGAAACCTTTCACTTTCGACAAACCTCACCTCTTTTAATTAACCACAGACGAAGAATTTCGCCATGCAATATTTCAGATCTGACGGTATAATTCCAAGATTTACTCGCGCTCGTTTCTTCAAATCCAGATTCCTTTGGTGAAAAGGTAGATCTAATGATTCTCCACAACTTTAATGTTGGAAGTTTTTCGATTTGAGCTACGGATTTATCTCTCTAACACATGCATTTCTAATGCATTCTAAGGCAAAATCGAGCCGTTTTGAAGCCATCTTCTCTCCTAGCCACTTGATCTTATCCTGACGGTCGAGATTCAATCGTCCTGTTCAGCTGCCTCATCACCACCACGTCATCACCAGGTCAGCGTCTAGTCCCAGTCAGAATGCACGGTCAACCTGTCCAGTCAACGGAATATTCCGTTCGAATTTAAAATTGCGGATTATAGATCTAACTTGTAAAATCCGTAGAAAATTCGTACTATATCCAAAAATTGCGTATAATATATCAAATTGAAGATAATTGCATGTAGTTTAATATTATAAGGTTAGATCTAGCTTTTGGATTATAGATTAATGGCGATAAATTAATCGATATTAATGGCTTTATATATCTTTAAATTCATAGTAAATTATTCAAAGCTCCAAAAAATATAAATAATATGTCTATGGATTCAAAATTCAGTGTAGATTCTAGATCATGTCTTAGATTTATTTTTGGTCATGGTAAACTGTTTATATAGTTTAAACTCTATTAAGTAGTAATTAAATCATAGAAAAATATCTACAACTCCGTTTAGGGTGAATCCAATTGCTACTGGTTCGTATTAATGTTATCTATTCAGTACACTTAAGATATAAATTTAATATGACAATTGGTACAGAAGTTCCAACATAACTATTAAAACTCCTCTATTGATGATTAAGAATTAATAATAAATACCCTAATGCATTAAATGATTCTATATATGCATCATGTGATCTAGTATTGTTTAGATAACTACTTAAAACCATTGTGATATATTAAATCATCATGCATGCATTTGATCATTATTGTTTTATTGTATTGTTACATTGTTGCATGATTGCAATGTTTGAATGATGTGTTGTTGTGCCTTTGCTTTTCAACGACAGATTGCGACCGCTATGATTGCGAGTATTGTGATTGCAAGTATTTTGAGTGCGACGAGTGCAACCATTATATTTGTGAGGATTATCTAATCGACTACATCTAGAACAAAGGAAAGTAGATGCTATTTTGATCATGAATTGTCCTACTATTTCCTACTACATGTGTAGTGTATTTCTCATAGATGCATGGTAGGAACTACTATCGTATGCTATATCCTATGTATATTGGTAGGAGCCACTTGTAGTTGAGCCATCGTGTGATGACCCACAAGTATAGGGGTGTATCATAGTATTTTCGATAAGTAAGAGTGTAACCGAGCGAGGAAGCGAGAAGGTCTTTGGCTAGTGGTATGGATCAGAATTCTCTGCAAATACTTAGCAAAGCCAGTTTTAGGGTTTTTGATTAAGCAAGTAAATAAAATGCAGTAAATAAAGACAGTAGGAATAAATGCAGCAAGTGGCCCAATCCTTTATGCAGCAAAAGGACAAGCGGTTGTATTTCTAAAGATGACCAAACATTCTCGAGGACACATGGGAAGGCTGTTCAGTGCTTCCGCTTCATAAAGTCGATTAATCTTCTTTAGCTTGCTAAGTGTTGTGTGGGTGAACACTGTGCTAATGTACCGCCCCATCAAGACTAATACATACTTGTGATTAAACCCCTTGCAAACATCCGTAAGTACAAGAAAGTATTTAAGGTAGAAACCTAACTACATCTTTAAACTCTAAGACCCTTATGTCCCTTGTGCGATGGTTTCCTAGCAGGGGTTGGTTTACATCACTCCGGCAACCCATCGACTAGTAGCCATATACACAATGCATTCCCTAGGCCCATATAGGTGAAGTGTCATGTAGTCGATGTTCACATGACACCACTAGAAGAAGTACACCACAACTTAAATAACAATCTATTGAATCTTTCTCAGCAACTCCACTACTAACAACAAGACTTCTCCCATGTCCTCAAGAACAAACGAACTACTCACAAGACATTATGGATCATGATCAGAGATGGAATAATGATGTATAACAATCTGAACATAAACAATAATTCAATGGTTCACTCAATAGCATCAACTACAAAGAGTAATCAACAGGAAAGTTTCCCTATGAACTATGCAAGATTCAGCATAATTGTTACAGCAATATGGAGATGGTGATGAGGGTGCTGATGGTGATGATGGTGGTGATGATGATGATCCCGATGAAGTCCAGCTTGATGGTGGTGTGGATGGCGCGATCTCCCCTCTCAGGAAGAATTCCCCGTGAAATCTGTCTGGGAGATCTTTCTCTCTCGGTGTTTTCCGCCCCGCAGAGGCGGTGGAATCTTTCTATGGTTTCTCCCCGAGTCTTAGGGTTTCGTGGGGATGATATACGCCAGAGGGGAGAGGCTGGAGTGGGCCAGGGTGGCCACACCACTCCCTGGCGCGGCCTAGGCCTGCCTGCACCATGGGGTGGTGTGGGCCCCACAGCAGCCTCCACTCAATCTTCTGGCGTCTGAGTCTTACGGAAAAATAGGATTTTCCGTATATTTTCCGGATTTTCTTATCTTGGCAATTTTCCTCCAAACAGCACCTTTTCCATCAGAATCCTGACTGCAGCGGTCCATGCTCCAAAAGTCAGCAACCATGCAAAAACAGGTGAAATAACATAAGTATCACCTCTCAATACGGAATATATCAATGAATAATAGTGAATTAAGACATAGAATAGTGATGCAAAATGGACGTATCAGTATGCTAGTTATGCTTAGTCATGCTATCTAGACGGGGGATGGGTCTACACCATGCTATGGTATTGTGTATGTTTTGTTCAACTAAAACAACTTAATCAATGAACTCTCTGGGTGGAATTGGTAATTGCTTAGTTCGTGAATGTAGGGCCCATGTTTATGGTTTACAGTATCTCACTTGTGGATGGCCAGTTTCAGATAAATGATTAGTGTCTTGATTTGGTAGCTTCGTTATGCGACCATATGCGAGTGAGTTATGAGTGGCTGGATGGACTTAGTAGGTCGTGGTGACCCGAGCTCTTCGTATCCAGAGATGTAGTGAATGTGATAGGTTGGAACGGTGCATGGATGGGCTTCGGGAGTTACTTCCCGAATTGTCTCTTCTTGGACTTCTCCCTATCATGACTCAATATGCGTGTCATGGTATGAATTCGACCAGGTCATATGGGTAAAGTGTCTGACCCTGAGGTGTAAAACTAAGTGCTTAGCCGTGTCCCCGGTAATGGACATTTGAGTTGCTGAATTATGGGTGCTATGATATGTTCTTATTCATTCCAATTTGCAATTATTAAAACTTGATGGGTGAACTTAATGGGTTGTTTTGATCAAACTTGATTTAAAGTAGGGTAAAACTATTTAAGAAAATGCAAGCTAGCCAAGGCTCCACTTAGCCAAATAAGCATGTAGTTGCTAGGTATCATCTCCTTACTTAGCTCTACTTGCCATACATTCAAATCTGAGACCCTTCGGGGATGCGACGTTTTATGTTGCAGGTTATACCGATTCTGAGTGATCGTATTAGGTCGTGAAACTCCAATCAACAATTGTTCTCCTGTGGCTTATTTGAAGGATGGAGATCTACCTTGTATTGTTTCTGCTGTGATATAATGTAAATTCTGGATCATATTCGTTATATTCATGATGCATGGTTATATTTGGTATCATTTTGTACTGTGTGTGCTAGTGATCCGTTCCAGGGATTAGCACTATACACAGGAACTCAGCCTTATCAGGCGAGGGTGTTACAATGTGGTTTATGGAAAGAACACACGTGAAATGGCATCTAGTGGATCCATGTGGTTTAGGAATAGAACACACATCTAATGAAATCTAGTGGATCCATGTGGTTTAGGAATAGAACACACATGCAATGAACTCTAGTGGATCCATGTGGTTTATGAAAATAACACACATGCAATGAACTCTAGTGGATCGATGTGGTTGATGACCCACAAGTATAGGGGGTGTATCATAGTATTTTCGATAAGTAAGAGTGTCGAACAACGAGGAAGCGAAGGTCTTTGGCTAGTGGTATGGATCAGAATTCTCTGCAAATACTTAGCAGAGCGGATTTTTAGGGTTTTGATAAAGCAAGTAAACAAAGTCTGAGTAAATAAAAGGCGGTAGGAATAAATGTAGCAAGTGGCCCAATCCTTTATGCAGCAAAGGACAAGCCGGTTGTATTACTTAAGATGACCAAACGTTCTCGAGGACACATGGGAAGACTGTCAAGTGCTTTCGCTTCATATAGCTGATTAATCTTCTTTAGCTTGCTAAGTGTTTGTGTGGGTGAACCTGTTCTAATGTACCGACCTTCCTAGGACTAATCCATACTTGTGATTATACCCCTTGAAAACATCCGTAAGTACAAGAAAGTAATTAAGGTAGAAACCTAACCATAGCTTTAAACTCTAAGACCCTTACGTCCCTTGAGCAATGGTTTCCTAGGGGGTTCAGGTTTACATCACTCAAGCAACCCTACGATTAGTAGCCAAATACATAATACATTCCCTAGGCCCATATAGGTGAAGTGTCATGTAGTAGACCTTCACATGACACCACTAGAAGAAGTACACCACAACCTAAATATCAAACTATTGAATCTTTCTCAACACAACTCCACTACTAATAACATGACTTCTCCCATGTCCTCAAGAACAAAACGAACTACTCACAAGACATCATATGGATCATGATCAGAGATGGAATAATGATGTATAACAATCTGAACATAAACAATAATTCAATGGTTCACTCAATAGCATCAACTACAAAGAGTAATCAACACCGGGAAAGTGTCCCCTATGAACTATGCAAGATTCAACGCAATTGTTATAGCAATATGGATATGGTGATGAGGGTGTTGATGGTGATGATGATGATCCCGATGAAGTCCATCTTGATGATGGTGTTGATGGCGATGATCTCCCCTCTCCGGGAAGAATTACCCAGAATCGGTCTGGGAGATCTTTCTCTCGGTGTTTCAGCCCATGATGGCGGAATCTTCTGTGGTCACCTTCCAGTCTTAGGGTTTCAAGATGATAATATATGCGGAGGGAGTGCTGGGGTGGGCAGGTGGCCACACCACCTAGTGGCGCGACCTAGGGTGGCCCGCGCCAGGGGGTGGTATGGGGCCCCTGTGGCCCATCTCCAGCCCCCCTTCTAGCTTCCTTCGTCTTCTGAAGAAATAGGATTTTCCATGTATTTTCCTGGATTTTACGATCTTGGCAAATTTTGCCTCCAAGCACCTTTTCCATCGAGAATCCCGGCGTAGCGGTCCATGCTCCAAAAGTCTTCAACCAGGCAAAAACAGATGAAATGACATAAGTATCACCTCTCAATACAAAATATATCAATGAATAACAGTGAATTATGACATAGAATAGTGATGCAAAATGGACGTATCAACTCCCCCCAAGCTTAGACTTCGCTTGTCCCCAAGCGAAACTAAGCTCAATAAACATGACCTCAGGTTTATGGAGTGAAGAGTCGATAAAAGAATACGGACAAGAAGCATCACATTCATCGATACATAGATCATAATAGAAGACTCACTATTATATAACTCAACTTGCAAAGAGTAAAACACAATAAAGATACATAAAGTAAATCATAATTGGTAATGGCAAACTTAGCTCTTGGTGAAGAATAGTTGATAATTTCTTTGGAGTTCACAAATAACTAGTTTTCAATGATAGCTTTCAAAGTAGTGAACATCAAGATAAGAGCAATGTGCAAAACAAGGAACATAAGAAACATGATTGAATAAATCATCATATGAATGAATGAAACACAACAACTCAAAATACTTGCTGAGATAGAAGGGGTAGGTTTCGACTTGACTAAAAAGTAAAAGAAAGGCCCTTCAGGAGAGAAGCGAGGATTACAAGTCTCATAAGAGCTCCCAAAAATTATGATACTTACTAGCTTTGGCTCTCATTGCCCCTATCATAGGCATCTTTAGGTGATTAAGGTTAAAGTGATCAAATATGAGGATATGCATTGACAAGTTGTAAATTGAGAATCTCATGTCCCTTGAATCTGAGGCAGCTCCTCATGCTACTCAAGTTTAGTCACCGGTAAGTTCTTGTCATCGTAAGCATATGTGTATCATAGAGAACCAGCAGGGTACCCCTTGCCCGATGATCTGAAAGAATCCCCATATCAAAATGACAAGACAAGCAGACAACAAACATCTCAGCAATCTTCTTATTTACCATGGGAATATGGTGCTTTTTTCTCTCTTTCATCTTTTCATAATATCTTTTTTTCTTTTTCTCCTTTTCTCAATACCGGACTCTTTTTAGAAGAAGAATGCTTCATAGATGCTCGTTATGGTTATTCTTGCGGTTTCCACCATAATCGGCATGGATTAGACCGGCTGACCGAGCGTTTCTCTAACACATGCATAGCTCCATGGACATACAAGCTCCCTTTCATTTCACAAGCGACATCCATAGACAAAAGAACATGATATCAACTAGGTACAAAGTACCAGTGCAATGTTGAAAGCGTTCCCCATGACAGCATGGTTCTTCTAACTCACAACTTACAAAGCGCAAGCATATACGCAACATAGGTGAGGACAATGGTTCAAGTTTTTAAGTGCAAGAAAGTAAAGTGTGCCATCAAGTTCGTGAGAGCTTTAATCACTACTTTTATCATAACAAGTTTAATTTGGGAGGTAGATAAAACAAGAATTTACTTGGAATAGCAATAATGCTAATAGGTAGGTATGGTGGAAACAAATGGCATGGGTTTTGGTTTAAAGGGGGTGGATGCACGAGAAGAAATCCCTCTTAGTACAGGTTTTTGGCTAGCAAGGCTGGGTAGCAAGTATAAGAGTTGAAGGAAACAACCAAACATACAAGTGATAAAAACAAACATGCAATCTTCCTCGGAAGCACAAAAGATCTTAACTAGAGAATACTAGACTTATGAGCAAATCAAGAAAGAAAGATGATGAAATTATATTTCTTTAGAGTACTTCTATCTTTTTCATTCAACTCTCAAAAATAGTGTTGCTACTGACCAAGCCAGGTTTGCCAAAACCAACTAAATTAACTCAATGATCCCAAAGTGATACCAATACTAACAACAAGATCAATCATATAACCATGAATTGAAAACTAATATAAGCTATGCAAAAGGGTGAATGATAAAACTTCTCATTAATATTCCGTAACGGCAACTCACACCAAGGGATACATATCTAACGAGAGAGGGGACTCTTCCATAATGCAAACCATACTACATAATAACTTCTCTATTCATGATATGACTCTACTAATAAGGTAAAAAGATAGAAGATAGTGATGTGATACCGCGGCACTCCCCCAAGCTTGGAACAAACCTAGGGGATGCAAAACCTAATGACAAATTGCTCCTTCGGTGGTGGTGGTATCCTCTCATCTTCGTCCGACTTCCAGTGTAAGGGCTTCCCATCAACAAAGGACATCGTGGTTTCTAGCATCCTGAAACTTGCAGTAGCACTTATGCGTTTAAACCTAACCTCATACTCACAGGTTTGATTTTGAACGTCATTGAACTGTGCTTGCAGTTCATTGGTTGTTTGGCGGAGTGAGAGGACTTCATCCTTGAGTTCAGCAGTCTCCTTTTGCTGCTCGGCGATGAGTTCGGAACAAAACTTATGGATGATATCCACTTCGCGCTCCACCATCTTCTTGTACCTAAAGACTTCTTGCTCCAGCGCTTCCATCCTTTCCTCCAGACTTCCTTCACCTTTAGGGCATTGAACCTCTTTTATCCGGAGTTCCCCATCTTCAAGCAACAACTCCTTGGGATGAATCTTCAACTCCCTCATGTATGGGTTGATGATATCCTCTAAAGAATCTTTCTTAGCTGATCCAGAGGAAGACATTATAGCTCCAAATCTGGGACTCTACCTGTTAGAAATAGATTGAAACGAAAACACGACGAAAACACGATATACGAACCTCAGGGGATCCGGGGGGTTATATATTATGAAGTTTCATGACGAAAGGAAGGTACTGGGAGAAAATGGGTCGGAGATGGAGTGCAGGGTGGCCACACCACTGGTGGCGTGACGAGGTGGGCCCGCGCCACAGGGTGGTGTGAGCCACCCTGGATCCATTTCCGTCCCTCTTTTGCTTTGTAGCTTTCCTTATTGACTGAAAACTGCAAAAATTGTTGGGTCCGCAGCATAGAAAACAAAAAATTTCCTACGGTGTGAACTACACGCCAAGATCTATCTACTAGGTACAAAGCAACGGGTGGACATACATCCAAAGAGAACTTACCCTCGTAGACAACGAGCTTTGTTAACGAGTAGGAACTCGTGGTTGATGTAGTCGTACACTTGCCGATCTCAAGATCGTGATGAAGTCCAGCGAGTCCGGCTCCGGCCGTCCATGGGATCCAGCTCCGCACCGCCAAGTCTAGCACTTAAGCGTGGTGCATCCGTGATCGCTTGCGTCGGATTTACCCCAACAACCTCCATCCCTCGCTCTAGCAAAGCAGCCCAGGCAACTCCTTTCGAGATAAAGCCACGGGAACATGTATCTCGCTAATCCAAGACCATGGGGAATAATACTAGAGGGGGAGAGAGATCCTTCACAAGGAGGTGTGTGTGAGAAGTGAGAAGGGGGTGGCCTTTTATAGGAGGAGGGGGTGCCCCTCCTTCATGGCTGGAGCATGGAGGAGGTGACCCTTCACCTCCTACATTCATGTGGTGGTAACTCCCTCCACATAAATTTGCCCCTTCACATTCTCTTTTAAAGTCTCCACTTTAAATGCATTAAATTTCTCCAAATTTAGTGCTCTCTCATTTAATAAAACTCTTTTATTATTTTATTCAAATTTTGTTAATTACTTTAAATAACAAACATTCACAAAAAACCCCTGCAACAATTCAATATTACATGCAGAACCAATTTCAGCAAATTCACCCGAAGAAGTTTAGGTGTCTATTGAAATAATTCAAGATCTTTCTTAAATCTTTATCTGAAACATATTTGCTCCAAATGGTGCCGGTATCCCTTAAGTGTGTCACCCTATGGTTGTGAATAATGCAGACATGATCGAGACCCCTCTCAGATCAATAATCAAAATGGGACCTGGAGATCCATACTGACTCCTACACATTCAACGATGACTTATGTGATCGTGAGAACCTTTAACGCTAGTAACTAAATCCCTTTGTCCATAATATATTACATGTCCGAGATTTGATCATCGGTATCTCCATACCTAGTTTGATCTTATTCTGGCATGCACTCTTTTCTCGTTCCGTGATATAACATTCTAGTGATCACATCACTTGCTTGCAAGATATTTCAATGTGATATCACCGAGAGAACCCAGTATATCTATCCGTCATCGGGATGGACAAATCTCACTCTTGATCCATGAGCCTCAACATAACACCTTCATAGCACTGAACCCACCTTTATAGCCACCCTGTTAAGTGTGACGTTTGATGTTATCAAGATACTCTTCCGGTGTTAGCAATTAACATGATCTCATGGTCTAAGGACTAAGATTACTTCGTATGATGTTATAGAAATATAAACATAATGACTCTGATCGTAATGCTATACTTCGGATGAATGTTCATCACATCATTCCACCAATGTTGTGACCTTGTTATTAACAACATCCAATGTCCATGATCAGGAAACCTTGATCATCTTGTTAATCAACGAGCTAGTCTATAAGAGAGGCATGACTAGGAACCTTTTATTTGTTTATTAAACACACATGTATTGACGTTTCCTATCAATACAATTATAGCATGCAAAATAAACATTTATCATAAACAAGGAATAAGATAATAACCACTTTATTATTGCCTCTCGGGCATATTCCCTTCAAAAATATAGTTGGATAGTATTTTCGTGGAACTTTTATTACCAGAACTGTTACCTATTTGAAAGAGGACTCTGCAGGTCTCTGAATTTGGTCCTTGATAAATTTTTCTGGAGCTATAACTTGAAAGGCATCAACATCTTCATTATAAGAATCCCCCAATATAGTTTTGAGTCATTGCCCATTCACTATAAGTGGTGGTGTCCGCGGATGCCATGGATAGGCTAAAGGTGGGGACTAATACGCTCTGAGGAATCCGGGGAGGATAGTGGAGTGATTCTCCACACGAAGTTTGTCGCTATATCTCCAAGATTACAAGTGCTCCTTGAGCTGTATTGGCGAGAGGAGGAAGAAGGAGCTCTCTTACCGTGCCTACTATTTTCCCTAGAACCCTAGATCAAGCCCTAAGGAATCACCAAACCAACTAGAGCTCAACCCCTTCTACGAGACCTAGCCCCCTTATATAGAGGAAGTTCGGTCCTGCCTAGGGCATGCGTGGAGGCATATTCTAAGAATATGCCCCCTCCCAAAGTGGTAACCGGCGGGTGCTTTTCCCCGCGTCATACATGCTTTAGCGGCGTAAGCCTCTGCGGCCAGCGTCGATAAGCGTCGTCACGTCACCCTTGTTGGCCATGACCCGGTGGTCCTGCCCTTGCTTTCTCCGCTCATGTAGTGCGTACCGGACCTTCTTTTTGACCAGAAAGATTCCTTCCTTCTCCTAGAAGCTAAGCGAGGACCCGGATCATGGTAGATCCGGCCACACCTGTTCCTGCATATAAGTTAGACAAGCACTTCCGACTTACTCCTTAAGTCGGATGAGACAATGTTAGGCGACCCCCCTAGTCCGGGTTACTCCGTGATCCGGCCTGCCTTGAGGTGACCCGGCCAGCATCCGCTTTGACCTTGCCGAACCTCGGCTAACTCGGCCCTTATATCCCGGAGTGACCCTACCCGGGGGTATCCCCCCAACATTAGTCCCCGAAGCTGGTGTGGTCTTAGCTGCCTTGGCCGCTAAGGTCACATCAGGTTCATTTATGTTCGAGCCTCGGATGCTTAATTCCGGGTTACCTCCTTATCTCGGACTATATGGATTTACGTTCCCTTCGCACGTACCAAGTTTTCACTTGTCGATCGGGTCACCACTTTGGCTCGGATCCCATGGTTATCATGGTTTGATCCGGGCCCCGTTTCTTTCTCTCATACGCCAACCCACGTGGAGGCTAATCATTACCTCGTCTTATTTTAAGGGCCTGCACAGTAACCGCCGTAGTAATTGTCAGTTATCACTGTGCATGGGTCACGTCATGCCCGCCTCCTCGTTTACCGCATCAGCGCGTCTCATCATGGGATTGCTTCTACTCTGTGGCCCCCTGTGCGGCTTTTCTCCGATTGGCTGATGCAGGTGATACACGGCCACACCGTGTGGCTCGTCGCGGCTTGGCCGATCCTCATCCATCTCTGGGGGTGGTTAAATAGGGGAGGGGCGCACCCCTTAGCATTTTTCCACTTCTACGCCCCTCTGCCCGTTGCCTTTCTCCTTCGTCTTCCTTGCGACCATGCCGCCGCCGGTGCTTCTAGCAGCAGCGCCACCGCCGCACTCTCCCCGTGCTTACCTTAGCCACGTAGCCACCGCTGCATGGCCCCTTATACGGGTCCTGTAATCAGGGCCTCGAGATCCCGCCGCCGCTAGTTCCAGTGAGGATAGCGAATCTGAGATAGCGGAGGAGGCTTCGTCGTCGCCAGCAGGAGATGGAGGAGGGCAGCGGGCGGACCCTTGGCGCATGGGCGGATCATGGGTGCATCAAGATGACATTGACTAGCTCTACGGACAGGCGCATTCTGCCGGCGTCACCGCTCGTCTCCCCTCGCGAACTGGCCCCTCACCCAATCCGGGTGAGTTCGTTGTATTCTGTCCCACTTCCAGAGGATTTGGTCTACCGGTGAGCAATTTCTTAGGGATTGGGTTAGGACCTACCACTTAGCCGCACCATCTCGGTGACGCTATCACCTCTCTTTCCGCCTTTGCTTCTACGATTGAAGGATACAGCGGACTATGGCCCATGAAGGAGCTGTGGATTCGCTTCTTCGGCCTTCATCGCAACGTCGTCCCCAATATCCATGTAGAGTCGGAGGATAAGCAGCTCACCCAATTCGGAGCTGCCTCCATCTCACCCCGGAGGTTTTCGGTCTTTCCAGTCAGGGCTTGACTCCTGCAAAGGATGGGCGGGACCTTCTTCTACGTCCGGAATGAGGTACTGAAAATTTGATTGATTGCTGCCCTACGTTCGGGTCTACGACCAGTTTACGGGAGGAGGTCCCCAAGAGGCCTACAGCTCTGGCCAACCAAGTTAACAAGAGGTTCGCGGAGCTAAAGAAGCTTGGATTATGCAACGAGGATGCTATGATCACGTTCGTGCCACATGAGTTTCGGCGACCCCAGCGAACCTCCTCCTCCTTGAGTTGAGCAACCACGGAGATCTTCGCGAGTTAAGGCTCTTTTCACCACCCACAAGGATTTCTCCCGAATGGGCGTGGGGAATTGAGCACTCTTGTCGTGACAGGCTCCCTCCTTGGTAAGCTTCCAGGGCAAACTTATTTGGATCAAGTATGTCGGTTTTTGTATTTTTGACTCTGTTCTTCATGCTTTTTCTCGGCTGTTCCTTGACAAACTCTCGAGGATGGTACGGACCCGACCCTTAAGTGGGCGGGACGAAATCGGATGAGGAGGAGTGGACCAGGAGATGTTCCTCCCTATGACCGGCGCTACCAAAGCGACCAATGGTAAATTCTCTTCTCTTAGAGATTGGCCCGATGATGAGGATGACTCGGATGTCGGCGTGATTGAACTGTTGAGTTGTCCCTCTTTCTTTTGCCTTTTGGCATCATCTAATCCGGTGGGCATATCCACGAGGATCCTCCACTTGCTCTGGCGAGCGGTTCGGTGGCGTCGAAGAAAAGCGGAGCCACATCAAGTTCTTCCTCCGAACCTTCTCAGCCCACAAAAAGGCAAAAGAAGGCCGGAGACAAGACTGCCTCCAAGCGGGCAGGCAAAGCCCCGGCACGGAGGGCCCAGAAACCCAAGGAGGCCGAAACCTCGGATGTGTAGGTCATTTTTCATTGCATAACTCACTTTTCCTTGCATCGTGGTAATTTCTCTTTTGACATTATTCTCTTTTTCAGGCCTCGGTGGAGAGTTCCTCGAGCGGATCAAGCATCTCTTCACCCCTTGGTCTAGCCCTTCTCCTCCTCGTGACTGAGTCACCTGCTGAGCCCTATTAGAAGGGTTACTGGCTACTCCGGGTTCATGATGCCTCATCGAGAGGAGCGACCTCGGGCGAGAGGGTCGGTCCGGCCGGCGGGCGTCCACCATTTCGGCATTACGCAGCCAGCAACCACGAGTCTATCACAACACCGGCACCAGCGGCGGCAGCTCGATTACCAGCAACAGAGCGGCATTTGTCTCGTGACAAGAAACCAACAACAACTCGATGCCAAGTCTTACGCCTCGTCAGAGTTATCTCAGCCTCGGCGAGAACTATTCAGCAACTTCTAAAGGGAAATCCACATGATTACTTCTTCCCAGCAAGCTAAGGGCAAAAGGCTCGGATACTACCAAGTATGCATCCATTGAGGCGGCGGCGAACCCTATCGTCGATGCTTAGAAGAAATCACCGGCAGCGACGGATGTTCTGCCGAACCAACCGATCGCGGCAGATGGTTACGCACACCAGCCCAGCTCTTGCCCTAGTTGAGAGGAAAGAAGCTCATCACGAAGGGCTTGGTGGCACCCCATATGCCCACCGTGGCGGTACCCTACAGAATTTTCCTAGGCGGGTTCGTCCTAGCAGCGATCTCCGGAAAAGTTGACCCTCTGAATTTTCCGCCCGGATGAATCTGCGCTAAGGCAATTAATCTCATGAGGCGAATGATGGAGGTATGTTGTTTCTCCTTTACATGTTGTAGATAATAACCATTAGTCCCAGAGCCTCCGGTGGAAGTGGCTTGTAACTTCGTGGGATGCTCATTAGAAAACTAACATAGCTGCATGTAAACTTCAAATATCACACCTAGAGCGGGTTAAGTTCCACTTGGCCGGATCTTTTTACTCGAATATGCACACACCTAGAGGTTAAGTTCCACTTGGCGGATCTTACCTCGAATATGCACACACCTAGAGCGGGTTAAGTTCACTTGGCGGGATCTTTACCGAATATGCACACACCTAGAGCGGGTTAAGTTCCACTTGGCGGATCTTTACTCGAATATGCACACACCTAGAGCCGGGTTAAGTTCCACTTGGCGGATCTTACACCGAATATGCACACACCTAGAGCGGATTAAGTTCCACTTGGCCCGGATCTTGCACTTGAATATGCACACACCTGGGCGGGTTAAGTTCCACTTGGCCCGGATCTTACCTATGAATATGCACACACCTAGAGCGGGTTAAGTTCCACTTGGCCGGATCTTGCTTCGAATATGCACACCTGGGCGGGTTAAGTTCACTTGGCGGATCTTACTCGAATATGCACACACCTAGAGGCAGTTAAGTTCCACTTGGCGGATCTTGCACACTTCGAATATCTGAGACACCTAGAGCGGGTTAAGTTCCACTTGGCGGATCTTTACTCGAATATGCACACACCTAGAGTCGGGTTAAGTTCCACTTGGCAGGATCTTATACCTTGAATATGCACCAAGCTAATTTTATACATGCACTTTTTGGGTAACTACCAATGGCGGGCCTGAATTAGCTGCTTGATACCCACAAGGCCTTCTGCGCATAAAACATGTTGCACTTGGTGCGGAACATGAAAAAGGGGTAATTTTCTCCTTGGCACCTCTCCTTTTTCTTTACTTTTTTGGCGAACTAATCTCCTCATTCGGTTTACTGGTGGGGTGGAGGCTGAGAACAAGATCATGCGGAAGAACTTGGAGAAATCCGGGGTATGTCCTCTTTTGTTCGACCTCGTAGTGTTTTCCATTTCTTCTTCTCCTTGGCTCGTGAACATTCACTCCTCGGCTCTGTAGAGTCAACATACTATTTCAGCATCGCTTGAGGATAGTGTGCACGATATGATGCTGCATTTTCTCGAA
Source organism: Avena insularis (assembly GCA_023614405.1). Classification (NCBI taxonomy): domain Eukaryota; kingdom Viridiplantae; phylum Streptophyta; class Magnoliopsida; order Poales; family Poaceae; genus Avena; species Avena insularis. The sequence continues at coordinate 26,275 of JAJUPC010000352.1, read as the reverse complement.
CAAGCGAGGCAGCATCAAGCTGAGCTGAAGAAAAGGATGATGAACTTGCTCTCCTCCGGACTAAGGCGACAGATTGCCAAGCTCAAGGCTGAGATGGAAGATGAAGGCCCAACACGAACGAGCTCCAAAAGTTGGCGAACTTCACGAGAAGAGCATGGCGCCTTACTCTCGATTTCCATGGACAGGACCTACTCGGAGAATCCGACCTCAGGCTTGGGTCGGCAAGCGCTGAGCTTGAGCAACCATAAAAGGCGATGCACGCATCAAGGAGTTAACCCGGATCCATAGCCATATTTCTCGTAAGTTCCTTTCCCTTGTTCGGCATAACTCTCCGGGATTACCTCACATGTCTTTTCTTTACCTTCTTCCTTTGCCTTGTTTCTAGACCACTTTCTAGAAGTCTTCTATTGCAAGCCTTTGTTGCCAAATTTCGTAGAGAGGGTACTCCCATTGTTCTGACGGTGAGAGCATTCCCTTAGACATGGAGGACTTATTGGTCAGCTGTCATTTCGTGTAGAAACCATCAGAATTATGGCAAGGATATCCTCGGCGTTGCGATTCGCATTTTCAATATGTTACGGCACGGAGAGAGTAGCCGGAGACCATCGCGACTCGTCGAGAAGTTAATGGAGATTGAGACCCAGCTTGACCTACGGAAGAGTCGTTGGTCGTGCTTGATACCATCCTTCACCACATTCTCACATGATGCGAAGATCGACCTCGGCCTCCTTACTGCGCATGCGGATCCAGATGGACCGATGATCCGGAGTGGGTAGCTTCGGCGCCAGGCTTGCTCTCTCTGACCTCGTCGAATATTCTCCTATTCATGGCGGGTTGAAGGACCGAGCTTCACAGAATCCTTGGGGCGAGCACAATGAGCGTTGAAGATGGGTGGGATGAGGCGAAGAAGATGATGCCGAGATATTGAAGGCTGACAACGGCGGCGCGAACTTCCTCCTCCTCTGCTCCTTAGTTCCAAAAACTTGAAAATTTATCGGATCCCTGGTATGCGGGTGCAATTGTATCTGGATATGTGATATTTTGTACTACATTTCTATGCGGATTAACTTGGGCGATCCCGAGTTTCATTTTCTTGTTCGTCCAATTCTGCGGCTCGGTCGTGTCTACCTTGATTCGGTTTCGACTTACGAATCCGAGCTTCAAAATTGTTTTAACAATACTTAGAAACTTTTAAACAGCTCAAAATAATTCAGCATAATAACTTAAAAATAAATACAGGGTTAGTCCGAAAAAACAAACGTTAGCTCGAATAAATTCGGTTCCTTAGTGGTTTTTCATGTGCTACGCAATTTCAAACTCGTTCCCTTGCTTGCCATGAAGCCAATTCTTGTTGGACAGCAGCAAGTCGAAGTGTTGGGTTTTTGGTGCTCACACATTACTAATCCGGGTTAAGTAAAACGACTTATTCCAGCTACGCATAAAAAGTAACAACAAAGCGTTATTAAAGGCGGTCCCGATTCTTTGCTCGAGGCGCTTCTATTCCATTGATAAGCTCATTGCGACATACATCTGGCATATGAGGCGACTTCGGATACATACACTTCTTAGCTAAATGTAGAAGGGAAGTAGTGCTACATTTCACGGTTAACAGATTCCTCTCGGACCTGTCGCCTTGTTCTTTTCTGTGGCCGCATCTATGAGATAGTAGAATCATTATGCGATACTTTGCTCACAATGAATGGCCCTTACCATGGGGATAATTTATGCATGCGGTGATACGTTGTACCAGCAGACACCGATCGCCTCGAAAGACTCGGGGGCATACTTTCCGACTATGATAGCGTCGGAATTTTGCTAATATATGGCGGATACGGGCGATGTCAGTTCTCTCGCTTCTTCTAGCGAGATCAACATCATTTGCGGGCTTCTTGCACTTGACCATGTATTAGGTGACCCTAGGCGAATCATGCTCTATGTAATTGGTAAACCACTTCGCCCATATACGAGAAAAAATGGCGTATAACTTTGTTGATCGATTGAGTTGTTCTTAAGCTCCTGGTCTGTTGGTAGTTCTTCTATCCAGCACCCGCTGATCTTTGCGGCTCAATGAGCAGGGTTTTATCCGGATAATACTAATCCGTTGGATCTTTCCACTTGTCCGTTTGATGCGGGGTGGGCTACCGGCGACATCGAGTGGATCTTCTTATCTCGGCAGAAGCGCGCAAATGCTCCTTCCGCAAAATTAGTTCCATTATCGGTTATAATATTGCATGGATAACCGTGTCTCAAGATGATGTCTTTGAGAAATGTCACGGCCGTAGCTCCATCACATTTTCTTATAGGTTTCACTTCAATCCATTTTGTAAACTTGTCCACCATGACCAAAATGTGTGTCATGTTTCCTCTCGCCGGTTTGAACGGGCCAACCATATCCAAGCACCATACAACAAATGGCCATGTAATTGGTATGGTCTTGAGTTCCGACATAGGCATATGTGTCTTGGTGGCGTACCTTTGACAACCATTGCATTTTCTCAGATCTTACGCTTGTTCTAAGGCACTTGGCCAGTAGAATCCATGCGGGCCTTTGCCACCAAGGCTCGGGATGAGGCATGATGCGCATTCTCCTTGGTGTATATCTTGGAGGATGTCAAGCCCTTCTTAGGGTCCACGCATCGTTGGAGGACATTGGTTACACTGTTTTATACAACTCGGAATTGATGATTGTATATGCTTTTGCTCTCTGTGGTTTGCTGGCTAACACCTCCTCGTGAGTAACGTTAGTGTTTGAGGAATTGGAATATGGCGGTGCCCAAGCTGGTATCGCTCGTGGAAGAACATCTCCTCATCAATTTTCATCGATCCACGGCATAACTTCAGCGGATCACGCAGCGATCCCGCGTCTAGCGAGGTAGTCCGGGTTTGTCGGCGGTCCGGGTTTCTTGATCTGATCCCACAGTCTCGCCTTTTACCTCCCGTGTCAATGTCCATGGGCTCGACTCGGATTCCATATTTTTGGGACATAGATCGAGTCGGTTCACAGGAAGGCTGATAGATGGTTTTACGAGGTGTTCCAATCCTACACTGGTGGAATTGCTCTGCAGTCGTCAGAGCTTTGACAACATGTCGGCGACCTCGTTTTCCACTTGGGGTACATGGTGAAATTCACACCCCTCGAAGTAACGGATATCTTACGCGTGAAATTTGTATAGTGCCATGTTTGGGTCTGGGCGTCCCACCTCCGGACACCTTCTACCACCAGATCTGAGTCGCCAAAGCATATTATCCGGCGTATGCCAATCTCCTTTGCCACTTTGAGCCCATGCACAAGAGCCTCATATTCACGACATTGTTCGATGCCGCGAAATGGATCTGCTGTCGTACTTTAGCTGGTCCTTCTTTGGCGAGGTAAGCAACCCGGCGCCTAGTCCGGTTTTGGTTTCGACCGTCAAGTGCATCCTCGATGGTCGGATCGGTGGCGGTGGTTAGTATTGTACCTCGGCCCAATCCACAAAAAGTCGCCCGCGACTGAGATTTGATCGCTTCTCTTACATCGTGTTAGAGCATAAGGGCTAACTCAATTGCCCATTTGCAATTCACTCGCATCCTTGTTACCCATTATCTCGGATATGGGAGCTTCACATATTACTTTGATGGGGTTCTCCTCAAAGTAATGCTTTAACTTCTTTGCGCCATATAGACGCAGTATGCCACCTTTTGAAAGTGCGGGTAGTTCTGTTTTGAAGAGCGGTACCTCGCTCGGGTAATATACTAGCCTCTGCAGACTTACCCTCTTCATTGCGCTCCACTATAATTACTGCACTTACAACTTTCGGTTGGTTGCGGCTATGTAGAACAACATTGGCTCCTTTGATAGTGGAGAGGCTAACACTAGCGATGTTAACAACATCTTTTAAGTGGGCAAAGGTTTCATCGACTGTGGCATCGACGAATTTATCCGACTTTTTCATGAGTTGGTAGAGGCGGTGCCTTTTCTCCCAACCGACATACAAACCGACTCAACAATGCCGGGCATCGGTGAACTTACGGACATCGTTAAGACGCTTGGCAGCTCCATGCGTTCGATGGCTCGGATCTTAGTTGGATTAACCCGATACCTCGGTGGAGGCGAGAAATCCGAGTAATTTTCCAGCGGGACACGAGGTACATTTTCGGGTTAAGCTTCATCGGAATCTTCTCAGAGATCGCGAATGTTTGCCTTATGTCGTCGAGAAGCGTTGTGCTTTCCTTGGTCTTGATAACCACATCATCCACGTATACTTGTATGTTTTGACCTATTTGGTCATGCAAGCATTTTGCATACATCTTTGATGCGTTGCACCTGCATTACGTAAGCGAGCGGCATAGTGCGATAGCGATAAGCCCCATCTGGGTAATAAGCGCGGTCTTTATTTGATCATCCGGGTTCGAGGTATCTAGTGGAAGCGAATATGCATCAATGAATGACAGCGATTCGCATCCGCGATCGAGTCTATGACCTGATCTATCTCGGCGGTGGAAATGGATCTTTGGACACGCCTTGTTCAGGTTAGTGTAATCAATACATCGCCAAACCACGCCACGTTCGGATCGACCTTCTTATTTTCTACGATGCGGCTTAGAGAGCCAATCCGGATATAGTACCTCCATGATAAATCCTGCGCTAGTTGAGGCTATCGTCTCAATGACTTTTCTCCTATCCTCGGCGAAGCGGCGGAGAGGTTGCTTCACCGACCTTGCTCCGGGTCTTACGTTCAAAGAGTGCCGGCCAACTCCTCGGAACACCTTGCAAGTCTGTGTAGACCAAGCAAAATATCCGATTCTCGGGGAGGAAGTTGTGAGCACGCTTTCCTATTTGTCGATTAACCCGGCACCAATTGTTACAGTGCGCTCGGGAACATGTTATCAAGCTGGAACCTTCTTGGTGTTCTTTGCGGCTTGAAATGAAACGCTGCCATGCGGGTTGCCAATGTCGGCATATATTGCTTTGCGTGGACTGAGCTAATACCCGCCACCTCTTGGATTTTTCTTTTCTCCTGCGCAATCCACGGTATTTCGGCTAGGTTAGACCGGCTGAAGCACACTCAATGGAACATGGAAATCTCTAGCAATGGTGATCACTCCATTTGGCCGGCGACTTCATCTTCACATAAGCGATGTGACGACTTGCCATGCATTTGTTCAATGCTGGTCTTCGAGTAACACATGATATGCACTTTCCAAGTTCACCACTTCAAACTCCAGATTTTCAGTTGGCGGTTATCCCTTGTCTTAGAATAACACGTCGAGGACTTTGCCTATGGGCTCACAAGAAATGCAGTACAATGCCATGGAAAGTTGTTCTCGTAGCCTGGAGCATGTTCTCCGAGATGCCCAACTTGCGCATCGTATCCGCATACATGATGTTAATGCTACTGCCATTATCAATTAAAACCTTGGAGAACCTCACATTGATGTTCGGTCCAATGAATGTCGGATCTAGCACTAGCGCATATGAACCTGGACTCGGCATAAGTTTAGGATGATCTTTGATGTTCCAGGTGATTTCCTAGTCCGACCAAGGCATGTACCTCGTCACTGCTGGCATGACCGCATTGACCTCCATATGTCGGCCTTCAAGCTCTTTCTGTTTCCTCGTTCGTGAACACCTGATAACTTTCTGGTGATGCTCCTTGTACTCATTCCTTCCCTCGTTTGGGTACCTCTGATCGGTTGTTGCTGATTTTTCCACGATGCCTTTGCATCCCTTCTCTCATTGTTGTCATACCTCGGCGGAGGGGGAGGCAACATTAGCTGCTGCGTGTTTGCCCTGGAGAGCAATTGCTGCCGAGGTTGATCATTCCGGGGTGCCTTAGCATTCCCCGAACCACCTTGCTCTATCTTACCCATCCACTCACATTGCCTCGTCGTGTGACCGGCCGGGCTACTTGGATTTGGCGTGTGAAACTTACACGGCTGGTCCAACATCGACTCATAGGTATACCTCGGACGGTCTTTCTTTTCACCTTTGTTTCTTTTGCCACAGAGTCCATGTTTTCTTGCCATCATTTCTTGGAGTCCATTGCCCTCCGTTCTCTGGCGTTGATTGCTCCCTGCTCTAGGCTGATCTTGATTCCTGGTACAACTTGACTTGCGAACCGTGCGCTGATCCGATTATCATCTCTCCTTTTCCTCTGTAATCGTTCCTCGGGATGACCCGGCTCCATCCCTCGATAGTATTCCTCATTTGACTCATTTGGCGAGCCTAGGTTGAGTCGGATCGCCCAAAGCATCTGAATCAGCAATGGGATCATCTCTTGGCGTAATTGGCATTTTCCTTTGCAACTTCATCCGGCTGACTTGCCATACGCACCCTTATGAACCACGCTATAACATGACTCTATGACACCCTACGAGTTTCTGGTACACCACGGGTCAAAATTCATGATCTCGTTAGGTCTTTGCTTGCACATTTCTAGGGTCTATGGTCTATTCGGCCTCGATATGTACTTGAGAACTTTGGCGATAAACATTTCTTCAAAATCTATCCAGCGATTGATGCTTCGGGTAGTAAATTATTCAGCCATACTACGGTGGGCCTTCCAACATAAAAGTGCGTAGCGTACATCCCATCTCGAGTTGCCGGTTGCAATTTTCGCTGCGTAGCATAGTTTATCAGCCAATCCTCGGCTTGATACTGCCGTCATACGTCTTCGTGCCTACGGGTAGCGGAAGTTTGGTACGGCGGTTCCTTCATGATCGAGGTCCAAAAGCAGCTTTTGGCCCGGACCGGAGGACCTTGACTTTTATTCGATCTGTTACAACCTATACGAGCGATCCGGTTTTAACCTAACGTCATCCGAGCATTAAATCCTTGCTTCACAATCTTGACCCTATCACATGATAGTCTGATGCAGGGTACCCTGCGTTCACCATCTCAAATCACCGTCGTTGTATCGGTTTTGCTCTCGTTGCGCACCTTTACATTTGCATACCTCGGCGGTGCTTTGCTCTTGCCTTGGTATATTCGTTATTCTTGTCACTGCTCCTGTGAATTCGTTGTCGACATTGCCATTAGCGATGTTCCCTTGACGGCATTGCCTTGGTCGTGATTACCTCGACCAGCTTCACCTCGTCTCACACTCCGTCGATCATCATTTTCCGCATCTCTTTTCTTTTCCTTGCAGCGTCCGGGTAAATGCGGAACGATCTGTTTGTTCCATCGGCGAGGTTACTACCTCTTCTCTCCTTGGACCACCATGAGGCGGTGATGCGGCTCGGCGGACTTCTCGGGTTACCCATCACCGAATGGGCGATTTTGAAGCTCCACTCTCTCGGGTTAGCTCTCGGCAGCTCTTCGTTACGTATGTTCGCGATACGAACCAGCTTATTAACCTATCTTGCTGTCTTTGTGGGCTTCACCGTCGAGACCCTCTAACTTCGGATGCATCGCATCGCTGCTCTAAGGTTCTTCGCGGGGTACTATACTTGGCAACCCCTGAATAGATAGTTTTCGATCATACGCTCCATCATCACCTTCTGTTCATCTAAACTTATGAATTTCTCCCTTTTACTTTTATCGTATCAACTTTGTTTCCCTTTGCATACTCACGCAGCGTCATGTTCGACTGCTGAGCAGCAGCTATTTTCTTTACCCTCGATATCTTTTGCCTAGTTTCCTCTAGCTCGCTGTGCTGGCGGATCTACTGCTTTGCTACAAGGTTAGCCAAGCTATCCATAGCTTCTCTCGATGCGTTCTTAGGCCTCTCTGGTGGAGGTCCTCTACCTTTCCTCGGTGCCTTAGGTGTTACCTCGGGTGCGGTGCTGGGTCCTTGCTTTGCACTGGCGCGATCATCATCACCTCCGCATGGTGGGGCGGCGTCTGGCATGAGCCATAGTGAGGTGGTTCCCCGCTCGGCAGCGGCGGCGGATGAGCGCATAATCGTCCACAGCAACATAGACCTTGTGCGGCCAGCAGCGAAGAAGGCATTGCGGAAGTGGCGCGTGCGAAAGCCAGACATTATCGGCGGCAATCAGCGCTCAAAGCGTTGAACAAGCCGGAGGCAATAGCGGTGCCGATGAGGTTTCCGTCGGATCTTCACCCTGCTGGCGCTTCAGCCCAGTGGTGCCAAGCTGTCATGGTGGTGTCGCGGCGGATGCCATGGATAGGCTAAAGGTGGGGACTAATACGCTAGGGAATCGAGGGAGGATAGTGGGTGATTCTCCACCACGAAGTTTGTATCGCTATATCTCCAAGATTACAAGTGCTCCTTGAGCTGTATTGGCGAGAGGAGGAAGAAGGACTCTCTTACCCTTGCCTGCTATTTTCCCTAGAACCCTAGATCAGCGGCCTAAGGTCACCAAACCAACTAGAGCTCAACCAACCCCTTCTACGGAGACTAGCCCCCCCTTATATAGAGGAAGTTCGGTCCTGCCTGGGAGCATGCGTGGAGCATATTCTAAGAATATGCCCCTCCCAAAGTGGTAACCCGACCGGGGTGCTTTTCCCCAGCGTCATACATGCTTTAATAGCGTAAGCCTCTGCGGCGCCCGGCGTCGGTACGACATAAGCGTCATCACCCTTAATAAAGCGACGGTGATTAGTCTGCCCTTGCTTTCTCTGCTCATGTAGATGCGTCTGGGACCTTCTTTTTTGACGGAAAGATTCCTTCCTTCTCCCTAGAAGCTAGCGAGGACTGGATCATGGTAGATCCGGCCACACCTGTTCACTGCATATAAGTTGAACAAGCACTTCCGACTTACTCCTTAAGTCGGATGAGACAATGTTAAGCGACCCCCACTGGTCGGGTTACTCGTGATCGGCTTGCCTTGAGGTGACACGGCCCGACATCCGCTTTGACCTTGCGAACCTCGTGCTAACTTCGTATATACCTGGGTGACCCTACGGGGTATCCCAACACACTACTTGTGTAGTATTATCTTTTAAGAACAAATTTGTATTGCTCTGAGCAGGTATATACTTCTTCAATAATGAAGAGTCCTTCCCATTTTGACAATAGCTTTCCTGCAAAAAATCTGAGACGAGACCTATACAATAGAACTTTCTCACCAACATGAAATTCTCTCTTAAGCATTCACTTGTCATGCCATCTTTTAACCTTTTCCTTAAAGAGCCTAGCATTTTCATAAGCTTCACTCCTCCATTCATCTAAGAGCTTAAGTCAAATAATCTTTTCTCACCGGTGAGCTTACAATCTCTATTTAGTTCTTCATTGCCCGATAGCTTTGTGTTCTAATTCTAAAGGTAGGTGACAAGCTTTCCCATAAACCATTTTATAAGGAGACATCCCCTTAGGATTTTTGTAGGCAGTCTATAAGCCCATAAAGCATCATTCAACTTTTGTGATTTTTCTAAATCTATTAACAGTCTTTTGCAAAATGATTTAATTTCTCTATTTGATAACTCTACTTGCCGCTAGTTTGGGGGTGATAAGTGAAGCAATTCTATGATTAACATCATATTTAGCAAGGGTCTTTCTAAAACCACCATGAATGAAATGAGAACCCCATCGGTCATGAGATACCTAGGCACTCAAACCTAGGAAAGATAACATCCTTAAGCATTTTTAGAAGTCTCCCCATCGGCACTCTTAAGTAGGAATGGCTTCTACCCACTTAGTAACATAATCAGCAGCAACAAGAATATGAGTATAACCTTTAGGAGGAAAGGACCCATAAAGTCAAATCCCCAACAATCAAAGGATAAATAACTAGAGAGTAGTTCATAAGGCATTTCATTGCGTCTAGAAATATTACCAACAATGACATTCATCACTAGATAAACAAATTTTCTTGCATCTTTAAAAAGGGTAGGCCAGTAGAAACCTAATTGTAGCACCGTTTGCGCAGTTCTATCTCCTGCATGTCCTCCATAAGCACTACCATGACATTTACACAATATCTCCATTTGTTCATATTCTGGAACACATCTTTGCATAATACCATCCACTCCTTCTTTATATAAGTGTGGGTCATCCCAAAAATAATGCCTCAAATCATAGAAGAACTTCCTTATTCTTTGCTAGCTGTAAAAGTTGGAGGCAAATACTTGGAACAATAAAGTTAGCATAATCGCGTACCAAGGGCTCCCTCATGAGGCTTACCCCTCTGACTAGCTTGCTCATTTGGGAAACTATCATTAATAGGCATAGGGTCAAAAGAGATGTTTTCCAATGAGATAAATTATTATCTCTGAGTTTTCAACACCTTTCCTATCTACTATAGATCAAACTCTTGTAAAAGTAGCACCCATCTAATAAGCCTAGGCTTAGCGTCCTTCTTCGTCATAAGGTATTTAATAGCAGCATGATTAGTATGAATGGTGACTTTTGAGTCTACAATATAGGTTCTAAACTTATCACAAGCAAAAACGACAGCTAGAAATTCCTTTTCAGTAGTAGCATAATTCCTTTGAGCAGCGTCTAAAGTCTTACTAGCATAATGAATAACGTTTAACTTTTTATCAATTCATTGCCCAAGGACAGCACCTACAGCAAAATCACTAGCATCACACATTATTTCAAAGGGTAAACTCCAATCAGGTGGTTGAACAATAGGGGCTGTAGTTAAAGCCTTCTTTTCAAAAGCTCCCTTACAATCATCATCAAAAACGAAGGCTACATCTTTTTGAAGAAGATTAGTGAGGGGTTTTGATATCCTAGAAAAGTCTTTAATAAACCATCTATAGAAACCAGCATGACCAAGGATAATACAAATACCTTTGATGTCTCTTGGGCATGGCATCTTCTCAATTGCCTCAACCTTAGCTCTATCAACTTTTATACCTCTTTCAGAAACTTTATGCCCAAGGACAATCCCTTCATTAACCATGAAGTGGCATTTCTCCCAATTAAGAAGATTAGTTTCTTCACATCTACGCAAAAACTTTATCAAGGTTGTGCGGACAATTATCAAAAAGTTCCATAGACGAAAAGTCATCCATAAACACTCTACAATTTCCTCACAAAAACCATGAAAGATAGCAGACATGCACCTTTGAAAAAGCGAGGAGCATTACATAAACCAAAAGGCATCGTCTATAAGCATAAGTTCTGTAAGGGCAAGTAAAAGTAGTTTTTTCTTGATCTTGTTGTTTAATAACAATTTGAGAGAAACCAGAATAACCATCAAGAAAACAAAAATGGGTCTTTTTAGACAACCTTTTCAACATTTGATCAATAAAAGGAAGCAGGTAGTGATCTTTCTTAGTAACTTTATTGAATTTTCTAAAATCAATGCACATCCTATAGCATACTACTATTCTTTGAGGAATAAGCTCATCATTATCATTAGGAACAATAGTAATACCTCGTTTTTTAGGAACACAATGAACAGGACTAACCCATTCACTATCAGCAATAGGGTAAATAATACCTGCATCAAGGAGTTTCAATACCTCATTCCTTACCACTTCCTTCATCCTAGGATTTAAACGTCGTTGGTGCTCTACTATTGGCTTTGCATCTAGTTCTATGTTGATAGAATGCTGACATATAGTAGGTGAAATCCCTTTTAAATCATCCAGAGTATAGCCCATAGCTCCTCGGTGTTTCCTCAAAACCTCCAATAACCTTTCTTCTTCCTTCCCTGAAAGTTTAGTGCTAATAATAATAGGATATATCTTTTTATCATCAATATAAGCATATTTAAGATCATCAGGGAGAGGTTTTAGATCGAAGACCGAATCCTTTTTAGGTGGCAACGTGGTACCCAAGTCTTCTATAGGCCAGTCATGCTTTAGCATCTTGGGTTGACGACGGAGGATCTCGTCAATCTCATTCCTTTCTTCCATGAAGATCTCACTTTCGTGATCTTCCATAAATTGCTGCAAAGCATTGTTAGGAGCAAGAGAGATATAAACAAGTTGTTCAACTCTAAAATCCTCATTATGGGTTTCCTCTTCACAAGGTTCTTTAGTAAATTTCAAAAAATTAAACTCATAAGATTCCCCATCAAACTTAGTCAAGATTTTCTCCCTCTTGCAATCTATAATAGCTCCACAAGTACTCAAGAAAGGTCTACCAAAATGATAGGATAAGTTTTACTAGACAATTTGAACCAAGTACTAGAAAATCAGAGGATACTTAATCTTACCACTAAGAACTTCTACATCTCGTACAATGCCAATTGGAGATGGTCTCTCTATTAACAAGGTGAATAACCACATCAATCTCTTCAATTCGAGGACTGATTTCATGCATAATTTCTGTAAAGCTCATAAGGAATAGCCTGGAACTTGCACCAATATCACATAAACCATAATGGCGATGATCACCAATTCTAACGGAAGCAGGACACTAGCTTTTAGCTCTATTAGGATGTGAAACAATATTAGAAGCATCCTCACAAAAAACTATGTGCCCATCTTCTATGCTTTTAGTGACAAGAATTTCACAATTGCTACGGGTTCAACATTTATTTGTTCACCAGGTTTTACAGTTCTCTTTTCACTTTTAGTGATTATATTAGTTATCATAGGATGATCCTTTACCTTATCTAGGAAGGGAATCTTCTCGATATAAGGCTCAGGTAAGATGTGATCAATAGTGCAACACTTCGATGCTCCAGCAGAACACAGTCAACAATATCTTTATAAGGTGCATGGTACTTAGTCCATCCCCTTTTTGGAATTTCAATATAACAAGCAAAAGCTCTAAAGCAATTCGTAATAACTTGCAAATCAAGACCATAAGCATTACTAATATTTTGAAAGTCATCAGTTCCCATAAAAGATTCAATTCATTCATAATCATAATTTATACCTGACTTTCTACCTTTGTCATTCTCCCATGCTTGACATTGTCTTGAATCTGATCCGGAAGATCCATTTAGCTTCTTCTTCCATGCAGTGAATGATCCAACATAAGAAGCATCAATAAATCCTTATCATGAAGAAGGCCTTGCATAAAAGTTATTGATAATAATATTGTTGGGGAGCTCATGAATGGGACATTTGAGCATTAGTAACTTCAATCTCCCCCAATCTTGAGATGTACTCTCTCCATCAAGAGGCCAAAAATTATATATTTGATTTCGATCTTTATGAATCTCACTAGGAGGATAAAACTTCGAATAAAAGAGAGATACTATTTCACTCCCATTCAGAGCTTGACCATTCTTGACAGCTTATACCATTCCTCAGCTCTTCCTTTTAGTGATAATGAGAATATCTTATTATTGACTTGATCTGTAGTAATACCTACACACTTGAACAACCCGTATAATTCGTGTATAAAGAGTAAATGATCACCGGGATGGACAGTTCCATCCCCAACATAGTAGTTATCCATAACACGATCAATAATTCTTGTAGGTATTTTGAAAGCATCATTCTCGGTGGTGGTTCATCTACTACCTTAGCGATGGTAGTAGCATTACCAAATAAAACTTCGGTGAATTATCCATAACGAAAATAAAGCAACTAGCGAGTAAACAATACTCACGATGAGAAGTTTCCTTTACCAATTCCACTCTCAATAGCGCTTCACTCCCGGCAATGGCACGGAAAATAGTCTTGATGACCCACAAGTATAGGGGTGTATCGGTATTTCGATAAGTAAGAGTGTGAACCCAACAAGGAGCGAAGGTCTTTAGTGGTATGGATCAGGAATTCTCTTGCAAATACTTAGCAAACAGATTTTAGGAGTTTTGATAAACAAGTAAACAAAGTACGAGTAAATAAAAGGTAGTGAATAAATGCAGCAAGTGGCCAATACTTTATGCAGCAAAGGACAATAGGTTGTATTACTTAAGATGACCAACGTTCTCGAGGACACATGGGAAGGCGCCAAGTGCTTCGCTTCATATAGTGATTAATCTTCTTTAGCTTGCTAAGTGTTTGTGGGTGAACCTGTGCTAATGTAGACCTTCCTAGGACTAATACATACTTGTGATTATACCCCTTGCAAACATCTGTAAGTACAAGAAAGTAATTAAGGTAGAAACCTAACCACAGCTTTAAACACTAAGACCCTTACGTCCCTTGTGCAATGGTTTCCTAACGGGGGTTCGGGTTTCTGTCACTCCGGCAACCCCTACGATTAGTAGCCAAATACAATGCATTCCCCTAGGCCCATATAGGTGAAGTGTCATGTAGTCGATGTTCACATGACACCACTAGAAGAAATACACCATGACTTAAATATCAAACTATTGAATCTTTCTCAACACAACTCCACTACTAACATCATGACTTCTCCCATGTCCTCAGAACAAAGCGAACTACTCACAAGACATCATATGGATCATGATCGAGATGGAATAATGATGTATAACAATCTGAACATAAACAATAATTCAATGGTTCACTCAATAGCATCAACTACAAAGAGTAATCAACGGAAAAGTTTCCCCTATGAACTATGCAAGATTCAGCATAATTGTTACAGCAATATGGAGATGGTGATGAGGTGATGATGGTGATGATGATGATGATGGTACCGATGAAGTCCGGCTTGATGATGGTGTTGATGGCGATGATCTCCCTCTAGGAAGAATTCCCCGGCAGAAATCTATGCGGAGAGATCTTCTCTCTCGGTGTTTTCCGCCCGTAAATGGCGAAATCTTTGTGCTCTCCTTCCAGTCTTGAGGTTCGGGAGGGATAATATCGCCGGATGCGAGGGTGGACCAGGGCAGCCACACAACTTGGCCCCCTGTGGCCCATCTCCAGCCTCCCTTCTAGCTTCCTTCGTCTTTTGGAAAAATAGGATTTTCCACGTCTTTTCCCGGATTTTCTGATCTTCGCGAATTTTGCCTCCAAAAGCACCTTTTCCATGAATCCATTGCGGTGGTCCATGCTCCAAAGTCATCAACCATGCAAAAACAGATGAAATGACATAAGTATCACCTCTCAATCTGAAATATATCAATGAATAACAGTGAATTATGACATAGAATCGTGATGCAAAATGGACGTATCAGTGGTTTATGAAGAGAACACACATGCAATGGCATCTAGTGGATCCATGTGGTTTATGAATAGAACACACATGCAATGAACTCTAGTGTATCCATGTGGTTTATGAAAAGAGCACACATCTGATGAACTCTAGTGGGTCCATGTGGTTTATAAAAAGAACACACATACAATGGCATCTAGTGGATCCATGTGGTTTATGAATAGAACACACATGCAATGAACTCTAGTGTATCCATGTGGTTTAAGAAAAGAACACACATGCAATGGCATCTAGTGGATTCTTTTGGTTTAGGCATAAAACACACATCCAATGAACTCTAGTGGGTCCATGTGGTTTATGAAAAGAACACACATGCAATGGCATCTAGTGGATCCATGTGGTTTATGAAAAGAACACACATGCAATAGCATCTAGTGGATCCATGTGGTTTATGAAAAGAAGACACATCAATGACATCTGAATTGCATCAGGTGTGGTTTATGAAAAGAACACACATCGATGGAATCTAGTGGATCCATGTGGTTTAGGAATAGAACACACATGCAATGGCATCTATTGGATCCATGTGGTTTATGAAAGAACACACATGCCATGAGCTCTAGTGGATCCATGTGGTTTATGAAAGAACACACATGCAATGACATCTAATGGATGCATGTGGTATATGAAAGAACACGCATTCAATGGCATCTAGTGGACCCATGTGGTTTAGGATTAGTACACATGCAATGGATAATAGTGAATCCATGTGGTTTGAAAGAACACACATGTGATGGCATCTGGTGGATTCTTTTGGTTTAGGAATAGAAAGACAAGCAATGACATCTAGTGGATCCATGTGGTTTCTGAATAGAACACACATGCAATGACCTCTAGTGGATCCATGTGGTTTATGAAATGAACACACATGCAATGGCATCTAGTGGATCCATGTGGTTTATGAAAGAACACATCTGATGAACTCTAGTGGATCCATGTGGTTTATGAAAAGAACACACATGCAATGGCATATAGTAGATCCATGTGGTTAATGAAAGAACACACATGATGACATCTAGTGGATCCATGTGGTTTATAAAAGAACACACATCAATTGCATCTAGTGGATCCATGTGGTTTTAGGAATAAAACACATGCAATGGCATATAGTGGATCCATGTGGTTTATGAAAAAGAACACATGCAATGGCATCTAGTGGATCCATGTGGTTTAGGAATAGAACACACACACAATGGCATATAGTGGATCCATGCGGTTTTGAAAAGAACACACATGCAATGGCATCTAGTGGTTCCATGTGGTTTATGAAAAGAACACACATCCAATGGCATCTAGAGGATCCATGTGGTTTAGGAATAGAACACACATGTAATGGAATCTCTGGATCCATGTGGTTTATGAAAATAACACACATGCAATGGCATCTAGTGGATCCATGTGGTTTAGGAATACAACACAAATGCAATGAACTCCTAGTGGATCCATGTGGTTTGAAAACAACATGCAATGAACTCTAGTGGATCCATGTGGTTTATGAAAAGAACACACATGCAATGTCATCTAGTGGATCCATGTGGATTAGGAATAGAACACACATCAATGAACTCCTAGTGAATCCATGTGGTTTATGAAAAGAACACACATGAAATGAAATCTAGTGGATCATGTGGTTTATGAATAGAACACACATGCAATGAACTCTAGTGTATCCATGTGGTTTATGAAAAGAACACACATGTAGTGAACTCTAGTGGATCCATGTCGTTCATGAAAGAACACACATTGATGGCATCTAGTGGATCCATGTGGTTTAAGAAAAACACATGCAATGGCATCTAGTGGATTCTTGTGGTTTAGGCATAGAACACACATGCAATGACCTCTAGTGTATCCATGTGGTTTATGAAACACACATGCATGGCATCTAGTGGATCCATGTGGTTTATGAAAGAACACACATCAATGAACTCTAGTGGATCCATGGTTTATGAAAAGAACACATGCAATGGCATATAGTAGATCCATGTGGTTAATGAAAAGAACACACATGCAATGACATCTAGTGGATCCATGTGGTTTATTAAAAGAACACACATCCAATTGCATCTAGTGGATCCATGTGGTTTAGGAATAGAACACACATGCAATGGCATCGAGTGGATCCATGTGGTTTATGAATAGAACACATGCAATGGCATCTAGTGGATCCATGTGGTTTAGGAATAGAACACACATGCAATGACATATAGTGGATCCATGCGGTTTGAAAAGAACACACATGCAATGGCATTTTAGTGGATCCATGTGGTTTATGAAAGAACACATCCAATGTCATCTAGTGGATCCATGTGGTTTAGTAATAGAACACACATGTAATGGAATCTAGTGGATCCATGTGGTTTATGAATATAACACACATGCAATGGCATCTAGTGGATCCATGTGGTTTAGGAATAGAACACACATGTCTTGATGAACTCTAGTGGATCCATGTGGTTTATGAAAACAACATGCAATGAACTCTAGTGGATCCATGTGGTTTATGAAAAGAACACACATGCAATGGCATAGTGGATCCATGTGGTTTAGGAATAGAACACACATCAATGAACTCTAGTGGATCCATGTGGTTTATGAAAGAACACACATGAAATGAAATCTAGTGGATCCATGTGGTTTATGAATAGAACACACATCTGAACTCTAGTGTATCCATGTGGTTTATGAAAATAACACACAGTTAGTGAACTCTAGTGGATCCATATAGATTTCATGAAAATAACACACATTCAATGGCATCTAGTGGATCCATGTGGTTTAAGAAAAAACACATGCACTGGCATCTAGTGGATTCTTGTGGTTTAGGCATAGAACACACATGCAATGACCTCTAGTGGATCCATGTGGTTTATGAAAGAACACACATGCAATGGCATCTGGTGGATCCATGTGGTTTTATGAAAAGAACACACATGCAATAGCATATAATAGTGGATCCATGTGGTTTCTTAAAAAGAACACACATGCAATGGCATCTAGTGGATCCAATGGGTTTTATGAATATAACACATCTGATGTCATCTAGTGGATCCATGTGGTTTAGGTAGAACACACATCCAATGAAATGAACTCTAGTGGATCCATGTGGTTTAGGAATAGAACACACATGCAATGAACTCTAGTGGATCATGTGGTTTATGAAAAGAACACGCATCAAATGAACTCTAGTGGATCCATGTGGTTTATGAAAAACAACATGCAATGAACTCTAGTGGATCCATGTGGTTTATGAAAAGAACACACATGCAATGTCATCTAGTGGATCCATGTGGATTAGGAATAGAACACACATCCAATGAACTCTAGTGAATCCATGTGGTTTATGAAAAGAACACACATGAAATGAAATCTAGTGGATCCATGTGGTTTATGAATAGAACACACATGCAATGAACTCTAGTGTATCCATGTGGTTTATGAAAGAACACACATGTAGTGAACTCTAGTGGATCCATGTGGTTCATGAAAAGAACACACATTCAATGGCATCTAGTGGATCAAAAGCATGTGGTTTTAAGAAAAACACATGCAATGGCATCTAGTGGATTCTTGTGGTTTAGGCATAGAACACACATGCAATGACCTCTGGTGTATCCATGTGGTTTATGAAAATAACACACATGCATGGCATCCTAGTGGATCCATGTGGTTTATGAAAAGAACACACATGCAATGAACTCTGGTGGATCCATGTGTGGTTTTATGAAAAGAACACACATGCAATGGCATATAGTAGATCCATGTTGTTAATGAAAAAAGAAGAACACACATGCAATGACATACTAGTTGGATCCATGTTGGTTTTATTAAAGAACACACATCCAATTTGCATCTAGTGGATCCATGTGGTTTAGTAATAGAACACACACATGCAATGGCATACTCAAGTGGATCCTTGTGGTTTATGAAAAGAACACACATGCACATGTCTAGTGGATCCCATGTGGGTTTAGGAATAGAGGCACTGCCTTGATTGACATATAGTGGATCCATGCGGTTTAACGAAAGAACACACATGCAATGGCATCTAGTGGATCCATGTGGTTTATGAAAAGAACTTGCACATCCAATGGCATCCTAGAGGATCCATGTGGTTTAGGAATAGAACACACATGTAAAATGGAATCTAGTGGATCCATGTGGTTTTTATAGAAAATAACACACATCTCTGATGGCATCTAGTGGATCCCATGTGGTTTAGGAATAGAACACACATGCAATGAACTTCTGAGTGGATCCCATGTGGTTTTATGAAAACAACATGCAATGAAAATGAGTGAATCCATGTGGTTTATGAAAAGAACACACATGCAATGGCATATAAATGGATCCATGTGGTTTAGGAATAGAGACACACATCCAATGAACTCTCTAGTGGATCCATGTGGTTTATGAAAAGAACACATGGAAATGAAATCTAGTGGATCCATGTGGTTTATGAATAGAACACACATGCGATGAACTCTAGATGTATCCATATGTGGTTTATGAAAAGAACACACATGTAAGTGAACTCCTAGTGGATCCATGTCGTTCATAGAAAGAAATAGCACATTCAATGGCATCTGAAGTGGATCCCATGTGGTTTTAAGAAAAACACATGCAATGGCATCCTAGTGGATTCTTGTGGTTTTAGCACTTAGAACTTGCACATGCAATGACCTCTAGAGTGGATCCGCTTCAATGGTTTATGAAAAGAACACACATGCAATGGCATCTGAGTGGATCCATGTGTGGTTTATGAAAGAACACACGTACGATGGCATATGGTGGATCATGTGGTTTCTTAAAGAACACACTACATGCAATGACGCATCTAAGTGGATCGAATGGGTTTATGAATAGAACACACATCTTGATGTCATCTAGTGGATCCATGTGGTTTTAGGTAGAACACATCCGATGAGAATGAACTCCTAGTGGATCCATGTGGTTTAGGGAATAGAACACACATGCAATGAACTCTAAAATGGATCCATGGTTTATGAAAAGAACAAGCATGCAATGAACTCTAGTGGATCCATGGTTTATGAAAAAGTAACATGTCGATGAACTCTAGTTGGATCCATGTGGTTTTATAGAAAAGAACACACATGCGATGTCATCTAGTGGATCCATGTGGATTAGGAATAGAACACACATCCAATAGAACTCTAGTGAATTCCATGTGTGGTTTATAGAAAAGAACTTACACATGGGAAATGAAATCTAGTGGATCCATGTGGTTTATGAATAGAACACACATCTGATGAACTCTAGTGTATCCATGTGGTTTATGAAAGAACACACATGTAAGTGAACTCTAGTGGATCCATGTGCGATTCATTGAAAAGAACACACGTTCAATGGACATCTGAGTGGATCCACATGTGGTTTAAGAAAAACATGCGATGGCATCCTGAGTGGATTCTTGTGGTTTGGGCATAGAACACACATGCAGACCTCTAGTGTATCCATGTGGTTTATGAAAATAACACACATGCATAGTCAAGATGGATCCATGTGGTTTAGAAAAAGAACACACATGCAATGAACTTCTAGTGGATACATGTGGTTTATAGAAAAGAACACACATCGCAAATGGCATATGAATAGTAGATCCATGTGTGGTTAATGAAAAGAACACACATGCAGTGACATCTAGTGTGATCCATGTGGTTTATTAAAGAACACACATCAATTGCATCTAGTGGATCAACATGTGTGGTTTAGGAATAGAATTTTGTGCATCTGATGGCATATAGTTGGATCCATGTGGTTTGTGAAAAAAGAACACACATCTTGATGGCATCTAGTGGATCCATGTGGTTTAGGAATAGAATTTTACTTGCAATGACATATAAGTGGATCCACATGCGGTTTCTGAAAAGAACACGCACATGCTTGATGGCATCTAAGTGAGATCCATGTGGTTTATGAAAGACACACATCCAATGATGGCATCTAGAGGATCCACGTGTGGTTTAGGAATAGAACACACATGTAATGGAGATCTGGTGGATCCATACTGGTTTATGAAAATAACACACATGCAGTATGCCTCTAAGTGAGATCCGTGTGGTTTAGGAATAGAACACACATGCGATGAACTCCCTGAGTGGATCCCCGTGGTTTATGAAAAGAGCAGCATGCAATGAACTCTGAGTGGATCCATGTGGTTTATGAAAGAACTGCACATGCAATGTGCATCATAGTGGATCCATGTGGTTAGGAATGAACACACATCCGATGAACTCCTAGTGGATCCATGTGGTTTATGAAAAAGAACACACATAGAAATGAAATCTAGTTGGATCCATGTGGTTTATGAATAGAACACACATGCAATGAACTCTAGTGTATCCATGTGGTTTATGAAAATTAACACACATGTAGTACAGACTCTAGTGGATCCATGTAGTTTCATGAAATAACACACATTCTCAATGGCATCTAGTGGATCCATGTGGTTTAAGAAAAACACATGCAATGGCATCTAGTGGATTCTTGTGGTTTAGGCATAGAGACACACATGCAATGACCTCTAGTGGATCCATGTGGTTTGTATGAAAAGAACACACATCACAATGGCATCCTAATTGGATCCAGTGTGGTTTATAGAAAAAGAACACACATGCAATGGCATATAGTGGATCCATGTGGATTTCTTAAAGAACACACATGGCGATGGCATCCCTAGTGGATCCAATGGGTTTTTATGAATAGAACTTACACATGCAGTATGTCATCTAGTGGATCCATGTGGATTTAGGTAGAACACACATCAATGAAATGAACTCTAGTGGATCCATGTGGTTTAGGAATAGAAGACACACATGCACGATGAACTCCTAGTGGATCCATGTGGTTTATGAAAAAGAACCACGCATGCAATGAACTCTAGTGGATCCATGTGACTTGAAAATAACACACATCTGATGGCATCTAGTGGATCCACGTGGTTTAGGAATAGAACACATTATCGAATGTACTCCCTAGTGGATGCATGTGATTTATGAAGAAAGAACACATGCAATGGCATCCCCTAGTGGATCCATGTGGTTTAGCAAGGAATACGACATACGATGACCTCTAGTATATCCATGTGGTTTATGAAAGAACACACATCACGTTGAACTCCAGTGGATCCATGTGGTTGATGAAAAGAAGCACATGCAGTGACAACTAGTGGATCCCTCACGGTTTTAGAAAGAACACACATGCAATGGCATCTGGTTGATTCTTGTGGTTTGGGCATAGAACACATCTGATGAACTCTAGTGGATCCATGTAGTTTATGAAATACCACATATGCAATGTATGGTGGATCCATGTGGTTTCTTGAAAGAACACATCTGATAGCATCTAGTGGATCCATGTGGTTTATGAAAGAACACACGTCAATGGCATCAGAGGATCCATGTGGTTTAGGAATAGAACACACATGTAATGGAATCTAGTGGATCCATGTGGTTTATGAAAATATACGCATCTTGTTGATATCAGAGTGGATCCATGTGGTTTATGAAAAACGACCATGCAAGACATCTAGTGCGCCACATGATTTATAGAAAGAACACATCCAATGGCATCTAGTGGATCCATGTGGTTTGAGATAGAACACACATGCAATGGCATCTAGTGGATCCATGTGGTTTATGAAAGAACACACATGCACATTGACTTTGTCCAGTGCATCCATGTGATTTATGAAAGAACACATCCAATGGCATCTAGTGGATCCATGTGGTTTAGGAATAGAACACATGCAATGGCATCTAGTGGATCCATGTGGTTTTATATGAAAAAGAACACACATGCCATGAACTCCTAGTGGATCCATGTGGTTTCTGAAAGAACACACATGCAGAGCGAATAGTGGATCCATGTGGTTTATGAAAAAAAACATACAAATGGCATCTAGTGGATCCATGTGGTTTAGTATTAGTACACACATGCGGTGAACTCTAGTGGATCCATGTGGTTTATGAGAAAAGAACACCACACATGCAATGGCATATAGTGATCCATGTGGTTAATGAAAAGAACACACACCATGATGACATTAGTTGATCCATGGTTTATTAAAAGAACACCGTCCAATTGCATCTAGTGGATCCATGGTTTAGGAATAGAACACACATCTGATGGCATCTGAGTGGATCCGTGGTTTATCAAAAGAACAAACGTACAGTAGCATCTGGTGGATCACTGTGGTTTAGGAATAGAAAACACACGCAATGGCATATGGTGGATCCCGTGGTTTACGAAGAACACACATCTTGATAGCATCTAGCTGGATCCATGTGGTTTATGAAAGAACACACATGCAATGGCATATAATTCGATCCATGGTTTCTTAAAAGAACACATACCATGCATCTAAAGTGTGGATCCATGGTTTATAGATGAAGACTGTGTGTCATCTAGTGGATCCATGTAGACTTGGGTAGAGCACATCCGTCATTTGAACTCAAGTGGATCCATGGATCAGGAATGAGAGGCACATCCAAATGAACTCTAGTGAATCCATGGTTTATAAGAAAAGAACACCCGAAATGAAATCTGTGAGTGGATCCATGTGGTTTATAGACTAGAGCACATCAAGTGAACTTAATTATTATCCATGTGGTTATGAAAAGAACACATGTAGTGATGAACTCTAGTGGATCCGTAATAAGTTCATGAAAGAACACATTCAATGGCATCTAGTGGATCCATGGTTTAAGAAAAACATGCGATGGCATCTAGTAGATTCTTGTGGTTTGGGCATAGAACACACATCGATGACCTCTAGTGTATCCATGTGGTTTATGAAAATAACACACATGCATGGCATCTAGTGGATCCATGTGGTTTATGAAAAGAACACATGCAGTAGACTCTAGTGGATCCATGTGGTTATGAAAGAACACACATGCAATGGCATATAGTAGATCCATGTGGTTAATGAAAGAACACACATGCAATGACATCAAGTGGATCCTGTGGTTTATTAAAAGAACACATCCAATTGCATCCTAGTGGATCCATGTGGTTTTGAATAGAACACACATGCGATGGCATATAGTGGATCCATGTGGTTTATGAAAGAACACATCTGATAGTATCTAGTGGATCCATGTGGTTTAGGAATAGAACACACAACATAATGACATATAGTGGATCCATGCGGTTCTGAAAGAACACACATGCTGATAGCATCTAGTGGATCCATGTGGTTTATGAAAAGAACACACATCGATGGCATCTAGAGAGGATCCATGTGGTTTAGGAATAGAACACACATGTAATGGAATCTAGTGGATCCATGTGGTTTATGAAAATAACACATCTGATGGCATCTAGTGGATGCATGGTTTGGGAATAGAACACACATGGAAATGAACTCTAGTGGATCATGTGGTTTATGAAAACAACATGCAATGAACTCTAGTGGATCCATGTGGTTTATGAAAAAGAACACACGTACAATGGCATATGGAGTGGATCCATGTGGTTTTGAGGAATAGAACACACATCCGATATGAACTCTGAGTGGATCCATGTGGTTTATGAAAGAACACACATGAAATGAAAATCTGATGGATCCATGCTGGTTTATGAATAGAACACACATGCAATGAACTCTAGTACACTCCATGTATGGTTTATGAAAGAACACACATGTAGTGAACTCTAGTGGATCCATGTGGATTCTTAGAAGCCTTTGATAGCATCTAGTGGATCATGGTTTAGAAAAAAAACATGCGATGGCATCTAGTGGATTCTTGTGGTTTAGGCATAGAACACATCTGATGACTCTATCCGTAATGGTTTATATGAAAGAACACACATGCAATGGCATCTGGTGGATCCATGTGGTTTATGAAAAGAACACACATGCGATGGCATATAGTGGATCCATGTGGTTTCTTAAAAGAACACATGCTGATGGCATCTAGTGGATCGATGGGTTTATGAATAGAACACACATCTGATGTCATCTAGTGGATCCATGTGGTTTAGAGTAGAACACACATCAATGAAATGAACTCTAGTGGATCCATGTGGTTTAGGAATAGAACACATGCGATGAACTCTGGTGGATCCATGTGGTTTATGAAAGAAAACTCGCATGCAATGAACTCTGGAGTGGATCCATGTGGTTTATGAAATAGACACACGCCCGCGGTATCTAAGTGGATCCACATTGGTTTAGGAATAGAACACATATCATTTTCAGTAGATCATGATTTATAGAAAAATACATGCAATGGCATCTAATTGGATCCATGTGGTTTATGAATAGAAACACATGATGACCTCTAGTATATCCTTTGTGGTTTATGAAGAACACACATCACGGTGAACTCAGTGAATCCATGTGGATGAAAGAAAGCACATGCAATGACAACAGGTGGATCCATCTGGTTGAAAGGCACATGCAATGGCATCTGGTTGATTCTTGTGGTTTGGGCATAAAGAACTGCATACGATGAACTCTAGTGGATCCATGTGGTTTATGAAAAAAGACCACATAACCAATGTATATGGTGGATCCATATGATTTAAGAGCACATCGTGGCATCTAAATTGGATCAACCAGTTTATAGAAGAACACATCGATAGGATCATGGATCAGATCAATATGGTTTAATCTTCATTGTGGATAGTAGAAAGAATCCATATGATTTATGAAAGAACACACATCGATGGCATCTGGTGGATCCATATGGTTTGAATAGAACACATACGTGGCATCGGTGGATCCATGTGGTTTATGAAGAATTGCATCGATACAGTGCATCCTTGCGGTTTACGAGAACACTTACATCAATATCATTGGTTTAGGAATAGAACCATCGTGGCGTCAGTGGATCAATAGTTTATGAAAACAGCATATAACTCTGATGGATCCAAACGCTGGTTTTGTAACCAGCATACAATGAACTCTGGTGGATCCATGTGGTTTATGAAAAAAAAAAAACGTAAATGGCATCTAGTGAACCATGGTTTTAGGATATTTGCAGTGAGCTCCATTGGATCCATGGTTTATGAAAAGAACACACATACTGATAGCATAAGTAGATCCATGTGGTTAATGAAAAGAACACCTGCAATGACATCTGGTTAATCCATGTGGTTGTTAAAAGAACACATCCGATTACTCTGATGGAATCATCATGGTTTAGGGGAATAAAACTTCAGTAGCATCTAAGTGATCCTCTTGGTTTGTGAAAAAGAACAAACATACGATGGCATAGTGGAATCCATGTGGTTTATGGTTAGTACACAAGAACACACCTGATAGTGGATCCATGTGGTTTATTAAAAGAACACACATCATGGCATCTAGTCGATCCATGTGGTTTATG